>JAJEJO010001558.1:379477-487735 GCA_020662805.1 Glaucomys volans
TGTTCACTCCCGGAGTAACACTGGAAGGCTATAGGAAACACTGACCTATTGGCTGTCGCTACCATAATTTCACTAAATGGCCACCAGAGGAAATAACCAATTTATCATACCGCTAAACAAACACGTGGAGCTTGATTTTATTGAAATCTGTGTCCCGCCTTTCCACCTCCCCTTTTTCTGTCTGCTCACCTACCTAAAACCTCCCCACTTTCTTTTCTTTCATGTGTTTGTACCCACCGGAAATGCTCTCTGCTCCCGCCCCTCGGCTTTCACCCAAACCGCCAGCAGTGGCAACTGCATGTCCATCAACTGTGTGCCCACCTCTTCCCCCTGCCACCTCCTCTGTCTCCTCCGTCTCTCCACCCCCTCTGCCGATTCAGCACGGGGCACGGACCCCACAGAACACGGAGCTGGCTATTTCCCGCCTCTGCCACCATAGCTGCGTGACCAGCGCTACAGAGTAGCACGCTCCCTCCCTCCGGTGCACTACCCCTCGCTCGCCAGTTCACCGCCACTGCAGCAGCCGCCTTGGCTCCCCACGCCCCGCCCCACTCTGGACTGGGCTTGCAGCTGAAAGTGCCTTGGCTACTGCCTAGCCCCTGCCCAGCCCCCGCCAACACCCAACAAGCCAGGTGCCACAATAGAGCCACCACCTGGGAACCACACATGCATGAGAGTCGACTGTGCACTCAGGTTCAGCTTCTCCGTGCCCCTGCCAAACTCCGCCCACAGGGTCCTCAGAACACTCAAGGGTGCTGCTACTCTTCTTCCACTGTCCCTTTTAGCCTTTACCCATTCATATCCACAGGTGCTGAAAGCCCAACATTCACCTTGTAGGGAGGTAAAGGATGGTAAGGGAAGGGAAGAGAAGAAGGAGATCTCCAACACAGGTCAGCATGCAATCATCTTTTATTCTCCATTATTCTTCATCCTTCTATCTCTGTACATATGATTTTAGCCTTTTATACCCCTACAGACAAAGAAGGCAAAAAGCCAACAGCAATGAATTCCCAGGCAGAGCAGGCAAATCACCAACAGCAATAGCTAGGGCCAATGCGCAACAGCCAGGTAACCACTCCTTGAACTGTTTCTTAATCTAACCTAGACTCAAACACTTCGAGCTCTGTCCTTTCTCAGGGCCAGAGAAACATTCTTGTTTGCAAGCAATGTTCTATCTGTTTCTGACCTCTTGGCAGAAAATCCTGTTTGCAGGCAATTCCCACCAAGGACTACAAAGTCCCTAGTTTGTAAGAGCACCTGTAGTTAAAACTCTTGACTTCTCTCTTGGTAGAAAATCCTGTTTGCAGGCAGATTCCACCAAGGACTACAAGGTGTCTTGTTTGCAAGAACACCTGTAGCTTAAAAGTTTTGATTCCCTACACACCTCATGAAGACCACTTCAATTCTCCACTCCCCTCACCTGACTTAACCATTTTGTAGATGGCATTTCTATGCTAAATCCTGATGGATGCTGCAAAGTTGCTTATGAAGTGCTTGTACAGAATCACCACTGCCTGATTCCAAATATGCTTTTTTAATTCCTCACTCACTTTCATCTTTCTCTACTGACTCCTCTACTTATATTAAGTGAGGGAAATTACTGAAAAGCTAGATAAAAATCCAGCTTTATTCCTTAACTGCCTTACAGAGGCTCACAAACCCCTATCTGAAATCTGGTAAAAATGGCCTTTAAAGTCTACAATGCCCAAGAGGCAGGTTCATTTACAGAAAAAGGTAACACTCCAGTCCCAGTCCCTGGTAGCTAACCTGTGGCCTGCTGCTCCAGCAAGAACTCCAAAGGAGGACCAGCTGTCCTCTCAGCCAGGGGCAAGCCCATGGCCCCAACCAAGTCGTGTCCACCAGCAAACAAGCAGGACACACTGGAAAAGTGACTGCCTTATGGCTGGCCCCTCCCTAGCGCCTCTACGCAGGGGTGTGACCAGCCAGGTGGTCCCTTTCTCTCAACTGTTGGGCTTCAAAGAAGACTGAAGAAGCCTGGACTCAAGAATCGCTGAGCCCAGGGCATGCTCCAGGGTAACCCTGTGGACACAGGAGCTACCTATTCTGTTTTGCCTGCCCACTCTGGGCCTTTATTTCCTTCCCAGGTTTTGGTTATGAGAATTGATGGGAAACCCTCCATGCCACACAGAACAGCTAAGTTAGCCTGAGCCCTTGAGGGACATCCTTTCAGAGGGACATCCTTTCATACACTCTTTCCTGGTTATTCCTTACTGTCCAGTCCCCCTCCTAGGCAGAGATGTTCTCCAACTTCTGGGAGCCACCTTACAACTTCTTCCCAAGCATATTACTAGTACTCACCTTCTTCTACCTCTGTTTCTTACATTCTGTAGCTCTCCCACACCACCTATCCTACTGTTACCCCCAGACCTGGTTGACCCCCAAGTTGGGGACACCTCCAAGCTAGTCATCGCCTCCCACCACAAGCCAGTCCTAATCTAACTGAAACCTCATGCTAAGTTTCCTTCATGTCCTCAGTTTCCAGGAAGGACTTAAACCCATCATAGGTCAGTTACTCAGGGCCTCCTCATCCCTACTGACTCTCCCCTGTAATACTCCTACATTGCCTGCATGTAAACCCTCAGGAGCCTATTTCTTGGTCCAGGACCTCCACCTAATTAATGAGGCAACTACTCCCATCCACCCAGTGGTTCCTAAACCCTACACTCTCTCAGTACTCTTAATGTTTAAATTCCATTGGGTAACATATTTAAAATATTATTGGTGAAATCATAACAGGTACCATTCTACATACAAAGGAATCCAAAGGTTTCAACTGTGATTCAATTAAAGAAGAGTTTTTTCAAAATGCAAACAAAAGAAGTCAACAGATAAGGAAGAGAAAATAGAAGGTTCTAGGTATGGAGATATATTCAGTAGAAGGAAAAAGGATGTTTCTGGGTAAGAAAGTATTTCTGTGACAAAATACATGAGGGTCTAAGTAAGTGCTAAGAAAGTCTGTGTGTAAGTAAAGGACAAATTTCAACAAGTTTGTGTATGACTAAGTTGGTTATATGTATATGAGATGATCAATTAAAGGCTATTTAAGGTTTTTCCCTAAGGTCAAATGTTAATGGGCTAATATAAATCAAAGTGTAATCAATATGTTAAAATGACAAGGATTTCTTTAAGTTTTATACTATTGTGGGTAAATAACTGATGGGGTATTGTTTTGGGGTATTTCTCTTGAAAAACTAGGTTTGGTTGCTCTTCTTTGTATATTAATGTGTCCATGCCTTCCAGGTGCACAAGTCTTTAGAGCAGAGAATTTGTCAGGCTGCTGTCCTCCAGGTTAGACTTGTCTGTGTTGGTAGTTTCAGGCTGGTGGGAATGGCAAATTTTAGTGGGGACTTAATTTTTATCATTTAATATTCTGTAACAGAATCTGCTATCAATAGGGTATAGGTAAATTTGTTACTTTTTAAATGCAAATGTATTTAAATTAGCAAGAGCCTGATTTGTTTAAAGGTTAAAATCATGAAACATGAAAGTATTTGGCCACTTTGCCACACAAAAGGAAAGTTAAAAGCTCTCTCAGCCTTTCCTTGATTTGTTTTAGATGTAATATATTGTGTTAACCACCATTCACATAGACTCAGGAAAAATACATGTAAACTATGTAAAATGATGTTCAAAGAGGAGGCAAACACATTCTTTACAGTTCCTTTTCACCCTGACTCCTGTTACCTCTTTGCCTTCACATGGGAGGATCCTACATCCTTTAGGTCTCGACAGCTGACAGTGAACAGTTTTCCAGGTGAAAACTGGCAGGTTGATTTCACCTATATGCCCAGATGCAAGAAAGCTCCCTTACTTACCTTGGTTGATACTTTTTCAGGCTAAATACAAACATTCCCTACCCCCAGGAAACTGCTGACATTGCCTGCTGTCCTCATTGAGCAGATTATTCCCAGATTCAGACTTCCTGCATCCATCCAGTCAGATGACAGTCCAGCCTTCACCTCTCAGACTGTTCAACTAGTCTCCAGAAGCCTCAACATCACCCTATCAACCTCAATCCTCGATGGTAAAGTTTACACAGGGACAACAGCCAACCATCCTGAGGCTTCACTTAGAATCTAAAAGTTTATATTCAGGTCGTTCTTCAGGCTCACCCAACCATCCAGGAGCAGGAAATGGAGATCCAACCCCAGATGGACGCAGCTACTCACCCTAATGCTAATCCTTTCTCAGGTCTTACTCTGATACATCAAGGTCTTTGACTTCTCAATCTCTCCAGAGTTAATAACATCTCAGATTGTTTTCTTTGTGCAGGTTTGGACTGGACCCTGCTAACAGCTGTTCCTATGAGTACCCCCCTTAATACTTCCTCAAAGGCTCAAAGGACCCCTATCAACTTTGGAGGGAGTTCCCCTTATTACAACTCCTCAGAGAACTTTGTGTACTGTTACACTTTCTCTAACTCAGTACCTTGTAACTAAACTGTACAGGTCTCTTCTCCCACATTTGCTCCTCCAGGATTCTTCTTCTGATGTAATGGTACTCTGACAAAAAATTGGATCCCAATATACCCTTCGCTTTCTGTGTGCCCTCCACTTTAGTTCCTCAATTGATTCTATATAGTGAAACTGAATAATCTGGCCTGTTCAAAACCCTGGCATCCCTACAGAGACAAATAACATCTGTTGCCCAAGTTTCCTTACAGAACCGCTGAGCACTAGATCTTCTGTCAGCAGACAAAGGAGGAACATGCCTATTCCTAGAGGAAGAATACTACTAGTGCATCAACAAAACCAGACTGAGAAACTGGACTCATAGAGGAAAACATCAAAGCTCTCCAGCATCTGAGTTTGCCCAGAGCTGCATGAGTGAGGTTGCCAGAATGACATACAACCAAATGCTCCTGCACCCTTACAGCCACCTCCCCACCGACCCAGACTCCGAATCCTCTTTTTTCCCACAACGCCCTCAACCATGCAGGAAGTAGCCAGACTGACTCCAGCGCCCTTTATCACTAAAAAGGTCAGAATGTCAGGTCGAATTTGGGCGGCTGCAAGGGGAGGGAGCAAGGTCACCTAGCAACACACTGTGCCAGAAGTGACCAATGAGGTAGACCTGCTGACCCTGACGTCCACCTTGGGTCCACCTTTTCCTGGGCAGGACCCTTGACCCCTTCCCCTATATAAAAACTCTGAGCAGCCAAAGCCACGTGCGATTTCTTCTGGCTCTCCCACTCCAACTTTCACCCTGGAGGGGCTGGAGATTTTGTCCGGGACACAGACTCTAATAAATCCACTACTCTTGTCTGACTCTGGTGAACCCGCCTGGCGAGCTTACTCCTTTGGCCACCCGCCGCCTTTGTGAGCGTTACAGGGTGGGCTATAGGAAGGGGATTTGGGATTGGGGTGGGCTATAGGGAGGGGATCTGGGATTGGGGTGGGCCATCAGGAGGGGACTTGGGTGGGGCTGACTTTCTCTCCTGAGGGCTCTGGAGAATCATTTTTGGGGTGTATAACATTTTCCCCACTGGTCTTATCCACATTAACAAATCCTTGTTTTAGGGAACTAGTTGGAGTGCGTGTGGGAAGAGAAAATATCATGCTCAGCGAGCATTTCAATGGGGGTTACAGCTAGTACAATGTGGTAAAGGGGATTTTACTAGTCTTAACTTTAGTGGATTGTCTGTTGAAGTGACCATTTCTCGGTAGGGTCCTCCGGTTCTGGAGCAGGAGCTGGCTTGACGTGAGTCCAATGTATCCATCCAGATTTTCCAGCAACCTTGACAGCAGTGGGAGTTGTTAGAATTATAGTCCAGAGCCGAGTCCATCGAGGCTCAAAGGCTGCGGATGGAAGTTTCTTGATGTATATTAAATCTCTGGGCTGGAAGGAGTGTAGGTCCTTTTGTCCCCTTGGATTTGGTGTGTAGGACTACCCCAACATTTGACTTATGTCCTTTTGTAGTTTATGTAACACCTGTAGGAAACTGAGAAGATGGTCACTAGCCATGGAATGGATTTTGGACATGTTCAACTTAGGTAACAGGGGTGGGGGTCTTCCAAATATGATTTCAAAGGGGGTAACCCCTTTTTTATAGGGGGTGCATTATACCCAAAGGAGGGCAAAGGGAAGGAGGTCTACCCATGTTTCGCCAGTCTCCAGAATTAATTTAGCCTTTGTTTCCTTTAAGGTCCTATTCATCCTTTCTAACTGACCTGAACTTTGAGGTCTATAAGCACAATGTTGTTTGCAAGATCCCTAGAGCACTCGACAAGGATTTGGTTATTTTTGCCATGAAGGCAGGGCCATTGTCAGACCCTATGGATAAGGAGAAGCCAAATCTGGGAATGATTTCCTGAAGTAGCTTCTTTACTATAATCTGAGTTGTTTCTGTCTTGGTAGGAAATGCCTCAATCCATCCCAAGTACCTATCTACAAAAACAAGTAAATACTTATACCCATATTTGCCAGGTTTTACCTCGGTAAAGTCCCCTTCCCAATGTTCTCCTGGAGTAAGTCCTCAGTACCTGGGCTCATGAGATGAGGCTGTAATTCTTTTAGCATTTACCTGAACGCAGGATGGGCACTGAGAAACAGTGGACTGTATTAGGTGCTGCATTCCTGGGAAATAGTACCTTCTGCGGAGTAAATCTGTTAGCTTTGGCTCACCCAGGTGGGTCCCTTGATGTAAATGATGAATTAGAGTTCAGCCAATGTCCTCTGGCAAGTATAATCTGCCATCTGGCAGAGTAGCCCACCCTTTTGAGTCTGTATGTCCCTCAAGTTGCTTGATTTTTATATTGTCCTGTTCTGAGCAGGCAGGTTCTGAAGGTAGAATGTGCTCAGGGAGAGCTGGGAGAAGGTTAGTGGCCCCACTGGTCTTAGGGCAATCTCTTTGTCGGTTTGGTCTGCAAAATTATTTTCTCGTATTTCTATAGTTTCTCCCTTTTGATGGGCTTTGCAATGGATGATAGCGACTCGCTTTGGCAGCCAGATAGCCTCCAGTAAGGCCAGGATCTCTGGGATGTTTTTGACAGTTTTTCCTCCTGAGGTTAACAATCCTCTTTCTTTATGATGGCCCCGTGCACATGTGCAGTCGCAAAGGCATATTGACTATCCATGTAGATGTTAACAGTTTTGTCCCTGCTAAATCTTAAGGCCTGGGTTAGAGCAATTAATTCTGCCCTCTGGGCTGAAGTTCCATGTCCCAGTGCTTGAGCCCAGATGACCTTATTTATGGTGACCACCACAGCTCCAGCATATCTGATGCCATCCACCATGAAGCTGCTGCCATCTGTGAAGAGTTCTTCAGGATTGTCCCAGAGTGTGTCCTGTAAATCTGGTCTGGTCCCTTGGAAACTGTTTAAAATATCTAGACAGTCATGCACAGGCTGGGAGGGATCATCATCAGGGAGCAAGGTGGCAGGGTTTAAAGTTGTAGTAGCTGAAAACTTTATTCACTGTGGATCCAACAATAGAGCCTGGTAGTGGGTTAGTCTAGTGCTAGTTATCCACTTGTCAGGTGGAGTCTTTAGCATTGTTTCAACTGCGTGGGGCACAGTGATTGTAAGTTCTTGCTTCAATGTTAGTTTTGTAGCCTCCTTGACCAGTAGGGCAGTAGCAGCGATTGCCCTTAAGCAGTTGGGCCAACCAGTAGCGACAGGGTCCAAGCGTTTAGACAGATAAGCCACTGGCCTTTTCCATGGTCTCAAAGTTTGGGTTAATGCCCCTTTAGCTATTCCTCTTCTTTCTACCACGTACAGATGGAAAGGTTTTTTGCTGTCTGGGAGAGTCAGGGCTGGGGCTTGAGTTAGGGCTCTTTTTGGATCTTGGAAGCCTTTTGCTTCCGTTTCAGTCCAACTAACTTTTTCCCCTTGCCCCCTGGTTGCCTTGTACAAGGATGAGGCAATTTCAGCAAACCTGGTGATCCATAAGCGGCAATACCCTACAGCTCCCAAGAACTCACGGATTTGTCTCTTAGTGGTGGGAGGAGGGATTTGGAGGACTGCTTGAACCCTCTTTCCCGATAACCACCTTTGTCCTTCATATAATTTATATATGCCCTAGGTAGGTTACTTCTTTTTTTATTTTGGAACCAGGGATTGAACTCAGGACACTCGGCCACTGAGTCACATCCCCAGCCCTATTTTGTATTTTATTAGAAACAGGGTCTCACTGAGTTGCTTAGGGCCTCGCTAAGTTGCTGAGGCTGGCTTTGAACTCACGATCCTCCTGCCTCAGCCTCCCAAGTCGCTTGGATTACAGGCGTGCGCCACAACGCCCGGCTTAGGTAGGTTACTTCTTTAGAACACAGTTGTGCCTTTCTGGCAGATACTCGGTACCCTAGGGCTTGTAGGGAATTTAGTAAATTCCTAGTATCTTCTTTACACTCAGAGTAGGTCCTTGCAGCCAGAAGTAGATCATCTACATACTGGAGCAAGGTAACTTCTGGGTGTTCCTGCTTGTGACTTTGGAGATCTTGACCAAGGGCCTCATGAAACAAAGTAGGGGAGTTTTTAAACCCCTATGGCAATCTTGTCCAGGTCAATTGTCCTGAGTACCCACTCTCTGGATCAGTCCATTCAAAAGCAAAAATGGGTTGACTTAGCACTGCCAATGGAAGACTGAAGAAGGCATCTTTTAGGTCCAGCACCATAGACTTGGTACTGTGGAGATAATAGGCTCAACAGAGTATAAGGATTGGGTACCATGGGATGGAGTGTTTCTACCGGTCTGTTAACTTCTCTTAAATTCTGCACTGGATGGTAATCATCTGTTCCAGGTTTTTGGACTGGCAGGAGGGGAGTGTTCCAAGTCGATTTACAGGGTATTAGGATCCCTTCTGCTCTTAACCTATTTATGTGTGGGATAATTCCCAGCTGGGCCCTTCGGCTGATAGGGTATTGTTTTACCCTAATTGGAGTGGCATTGCTGTTCAGCTGGACAATGATGGGAGGCCAGTGTGCAGTCAGTCCAGGAGGGTTGGATTCGGCCCATACCTCGGGGAATTCTATAAAGAAGGAGTTTAATAAAGTCTCTCTAGTATCACAATTATCAACACAGCTAGAGTCATTTTGTAGGCTTTTAGGCAGGCTTTCATCTGGGATTAATTGATATTCTTCCTCCAATGGGTAGGTCAACAAGATATGGGTGGGGGAGCCAAACTCCAGATGGGCTGAGTCTGAGGAAAAAGATATGGTGGCTTGTAGTTTATGTAATAAGTCTCTTCCCAATAAGGGGTATGGACAGTCCAGCATCACCAAGAAAGAGTGAGTAATGGTTCCCCTACCTAAATCAGTAATTCTTGCCCTTGTCCCGGAACAGTGTTGAGTCTCTCCTGTGGCTCCTTGGATGGGGACTTTAGGTTTTGGCAGAGGTTCCTTGGCCTGTTGCAACACCGAATATGTGGCTCCAGTGTCCACTAGGAACCTCACAGCTTTGCCCCCCACTTGTAAAGTTACCAAAGGCTCTCAGGGGTTCATCTGAATAGAGCCTTGGCCCCATCAGTCCTCCTCTTCTAACTGTAAAAACCTTTTCTGGTTTTTGTCTGCTTTGTCTCTGGTTTTTCGTCTTACAAGGACATTCATTTTTCCAGTATCCCTTTTCTTTGCAGTAAGCACATTGGTCTTTCTGTAGTTTCCAGCTTCTAGGGGAGGGTGGCTCTCCATTGAGGGGGTTGGGTCGTGCTTTGGTGGCAGCCAGTAAGATTTTAGTCAATTTTTTTAGTTTGTCTCTCCTCGGGAGGGTCTCTATTATTATAGACCTGCTGGGCTATTTCTACCAGCTCAGACAGTACCGTTCCTTCAAACCCTTCTAACCTTTGTAACTTTTTTCTGATATCAGGGGCTGACTGGGTCACAAATGCTATATTAATAGCTCTCCTATTTTCCGGGTCTCTGGAACTATGGGGGTATATAAATGGTACGCCTGTAGAAGGCACACTAGAAATGCGCTGGGGGACTCATCTGGGCTTTGTATAGTCTCACTCACCTTTGAAAGGTTAGTGGGCTTTCGGGCAGCAGTGCACACTCCCCTCAGCAGAGTCTGGCGAAACTGATCTAGAGCCTCCTTACCTTCATTGTTGTTAGGGTCCCAGTTGGGGTGGGAGGAGGGGAAAACCCATTCTAGGTGGACGGGATCCTTGGTGGGCAGTCCATTTTGTCCCAAAATGAATTTTCAAGCTTCCCTCCAAATGCGCCGCTCTCTTTCTTCCAAGCTGAACAGGGTCTGCAGTAACTGTCGGCAGTCATCCCAGGTGGGTTGATGGGTGAAAAAACAGACTCTAAAAGGGATATGAGCCCTTGTGGCTCATCAGAAAAAGATGGGTTCTGATTTTTCCAATTATATAAATCACTGGTAGTGAAAGGTACATATACCATGAAAGGGCCCTGTTGGGAGGGGACTAATCTCAGAGGAAGAATAGGGGCTGGGACTGAGCCTGCATAGGGAGTTCTGGTCCTGGTATGGGGAGGGGAAGGATAGTCTGGGTGAAAGGGGGAGGCCGAAGGGACTGGCCAAGGGACTGGCGGAGGGGTGTGGTAGGGTGGAGGGCTAGGGAGACAAGGATCTTCCTTCTCTGGGGTGTCCAGCACAGGGGGTTTGTGGAGTTTTACATCTGGTCTGGCCTTTGTCATCAGAACGTTGTGGCGTCTCCTAGTTCCCAAACTAGAGGAGGTAGAATCTGAAAGGTAATGCTTAAGCCATTTCGGCTTATCAGTTAGTATGTCAATCCAAGTCTCAATGTAGGGTATCTGGTCAGAATAACCTGGTCGCCTAAAGATGACCTTTTGGACCCTGAGGGCGGTAGGGAGGTTGGTTGTTCCCTGAGGGGGCCATCCGACCTTGAAAGTGGACCACTCCGATTCACAAAACTTTTTTAAGTTAAATCCATTAATAGAGTTTCCATAGTTAGTGGCACGTTCTTTGAAGCCCTAAAAATTTTCTAAAAACAAGTTAGAACATTGGGGCATGTGGTTGACTGATTTTGTTCCATGGTAGAATGTCCTGGAGAGGCACTCGACCTAAAAAGTAAAATGTAAGCACAAATGGTAATGAACCAGACTAACAAAACAAATACAGACAGACAGACAACGACCAGATTAGACCCCATGGGGAGGCCTATTAGATTAGGCCCATTGCGGCCTTACGTGGTGCCACGTGGCAGCTTAGCAGGTTGGCCCCACGTGGCGGCTAGATTCACCAGATTTAGACCTTACAAGGTCTACCACGGGACAGGAGTGACGTCTCACCCTGACCTGGGAGTGGCGTAAGCAACTGCATCCAATCTCACCAAGCCTCCCGATACAGATAGCCGACTCACCGAACAGACAGGATACCAGGTGGCTTCATTTCGAAGGGCGTTCTGAAGAGTCCCCCCAAGAGTGAGGCTGAGGCATGTCTCTCAGGAGCTCCCCTCTACTCAGGGTGGGGGCTCCCAGGCAACCGCCACAGGAGGCCAATTTAGGCGTGAGAGTTTGGAGAAATTAATCTCGGTGGGGCCTCCAAATGTTGTACCCAAAGAAAATAAAATCATCCAAGCCGATCACATAAAGCCAGTATCAAGCAGTGGGACCATTAGGAGGTGATTAGGTCATCAGGGTGGCGCCCTCATGAGTAAGATTGGTGCCCTTATAGAAGAAGTTTGAGGTGGTCCGTTTGCTTCTTCTGCCACTAGAGGATGTGCCAAGAAGGTACCAACTTTCAAACAAAGCAACCTCTTGACACTGGATCTTCTGGCACCTTGATCTTCAACTCTCCAGCTTCCAGAACTGTGAGCATGCATTTCTGTTGCTTATAAATTCACCCAGTCTAAGGTATGTTGTCATAGCAGCCCAAATGAACCAAGACAGATGCTAAAAGGTAAATATCTAAAGAAAACTAAATGATTGTTTCCCCCACTGATTTGAAATTCTAACTTTACCCTGTGTCTCAATGCCATGCATTTCAGCTGGGCAATACTGCTCCCAATGGGGTGCAAATTGTTTCCTGAGGTACAAAAAAATCTTATGTGTGAAGCACACACATATAGATAGATAGATAGGTAGAGATATATATCAATAAATATATAGATTTTATGTACTGTATGTATATTTGTTAGATTAGTCATTCAGTGTTTTTCAACTTTTGTCTTTATAAATTCCTTCCTTCTTGCTTTATTTGGTTGAATGGTTGTTTTTATATTCATATCAGATAATGCAAGCATTTAAAGATATTAAATTTCCTCTGATAACATTGGCCACATCCCACAGTAGCTATTTACTGAGTGACTGCTACATGGCAGGTACTATAGTAAGTGCTTTACAAGTCTTATGTAACCAACCCTCCCCTCAAGCCTATGAGGCAGGTATTACCGTCATTTCACGGATGACAAAACTGAGTTCAGGGAAGCAAAATAACTTACCCAGGGTTGCACAGTTAATAATCATTGGTGCTGAAATTCTGATCCTAGAGTCCACATAACTCCAGTGCCTTAAGCATTCATTGCTGAATTGTGATACGTACAGTTTTTATTGTCTTCGACTCTCCCCACCAAATGGTTTATATTGGCAGCTTCTATCTTCCCTTTTGCCCAACAGTTATTTAAGCAATCTCTTTTTATGTCCAAGAGGTTTGAGTATGTGATTAGGTTTTTCATATTATTTTCAAAATCTTCATACATTTTGACCAAAGTACTAGGGGCAAATTCTGCCTTTTTTGTGGGGGAGGGGTAGTAGGGATTGAACCAAGGGGCACTCCTCCACTGAGCTACATCTCCAAAGCTTTTTGAGACAGGGTCTTGCTAGTTGCTGAGGAGCTCACTAAGTTGCTGAGGCTGTCCTCAAACTTATGAATCTTCCTGCCTCCAGAGTGGCTGGGGTAAGAGGCATGGGCCACATGGGTTGCTCTTAATACAGAACATGGCACTGAGTAAGTGTTCAGTTAAATGTTAGCTGTAATTAAAGTCCAATAAAGTAGCGCTCAAGCCACGCTCCATGGCACATGCCTGTAATCCCAGCAGGTCGGGAGCCTGAGGCAGGAGAATGGCGAGTGTAAGCTTGCCAGGCCGGTGGCCAAACCAGAGTCAGACAAAAGTAGCCGAATTAAGCTTGATTAGAGTTTGCGCTCCAGGGTGAGATCCCAAGCCCTGGTGGCAGGGGTGGAGGGGTGGGGGAGTGGGGGGGGGGTGGAAGTCGGGGTGGGAGAGCCGGAGGAAATCGTAAATCGTACGTGGCTTTGGCTGCTCAGGGTCTTTACCCAGAGGAAAGGGCTAGGGGTTCTGCCCAGGAAAAGTGGACCAGATGGACTTCAGGGTCAGCAGGTCTGTATCTGATTGGTCACTTCTGGTGCAGTGCCTTGCTAGGTGTCTTTGCTCCCTCCCCCTGCAGCCACCCAAATCTAACCTACAGTAAGTTCAAAGCCAGCCTCAGCAAAAGCAAGGCACAAAGCAAAAAGGCTGAGGCTCTGTCTCAAAATTTTAAAAAATTATTGTTTCTTTTGCTGAGAAGAAACTTTTCAGTTTGAATCCATCCCATTTATTGATTCTTGATTTAACTTCTTGAGCTTTAGGGGTCTTGTTCAGGAAGTCATGTCGTAGGCCTACATGGTGAAAATCTGGGTCTACTTTTTCTTCTAGTTCTGTTCTAGTGCCTAAGTCTTTGATCCACTTTGAGTTTTGTACAGGGTGAGAGATAAAAGTTGAATTTCATTTTGTTACATGTGGCTTTCCATTTTTTCACAGCAGCATTTGCTGAATAGGCATCTTTTCTCCAGTGAATGTTTTTGGCACCTTTGTCTAGTGTGAGATAACTGTATTTATGTGGGTTTGTCTCTATGTCTTCTATTCTGTACCATTGGTCTGTCTGTTTTGGTACCAATACCATGCTGTTTTTATTACTATAGCTCTGTAGTACAATTTGAGGTCTGGTATTGTGATGCCTCCTGCTTCACTTTTCTTACTAAGGATTGCTTTGGCTATTCTGGGTCTCTTTATTTCTCCAAATGAATTTTACTATTGCTTTTTCTAGTTCTATGAAGAATGTCATAGGATTTTAATAGGAATTGTAGTACATTTGTGTAACACTTTTAATCAGCATACTACAGTGATGCTGCCACATCAATGTTTATAGCAGCTCAACTCACAATAGCTAAACTATGGAGCCAACCTAGGTGCCCTTCAACAGATGGATAAAGAAAATGTGGTGTGTGGGTCTGTGTTTGTGTGTGTGTGTGTGTGTGTGTGTGTGATGGGATATTACCCAGCTTTAAAGAGGAATGAAATTATGGCATTTGCTGGTAAATGGATGGAGTTGGAGAATAGCATGCTAAACAAAATAAGCCAAACCCAAAAAACCAAAGGCTGAATGTTTTCTCTGATATGCGAATGCTAATTCACAATGGGGGGTGGGTACTAGGGAAGAATACTTTAGGTAGAGAGGAGTGAAGGATGGGGAAGGGGTTTGGTGGTAGGAAATATAGTAGAGTGAAATAGACATTATCACCTCAAGTACATATATGACTGCATGACTGATGCGGTCCTCCACTATGTACAGAAAAATGAGAAATTATACTCCATTTATGTATGATTTATCAAAATGCATAAATGCATTCTATTGTCATGTATAACTAATTAGAACATAAAAAATTTAAAAATTAAAAGATTTGGGGATGTAGCTCAGTGTTAAAGTGCCCCTGGGATCAATCGCCAGTATCAGCCCCCATCCCAGCCCCTCAAAAGGCGTCTTATGTATTTAATTACCAAAAAATTCTAGAGGTAGGTGTGGATCCAGATTTTGTGTATGAACACAAAATTGGGCGGGATGATGAACGTTTATTTAGTACAAGACAATAAATCATAATGAATTAAGAGATCTCTCTGGCATTTAGGAGAAATGCTTACTGTATGTAACCTTCTCACCTAGGGGACTACAGATCCCAGCGGCCTTCCTAGTGAACCCAAAGTTCATTAGCTTCACATAAATCTGCCCGAGGGATGGGGAAGGGTAGGAGTTAGTTACCTCTAGGTGAGAAAACCAAGGTTGAGCAAAACGCTCAACAATGCAGTTAGAATCTGAAAAGCATGCAAATGCACTCCAGAGCCCTCGCCTTCACCCCACCTCGGGATATTCTCATTAATATCCCTGAGCACGCAGTAGGGTTTCACCTAGGATGGCAGAGAGGGAGAAACTAAAGTAACTGGAGGTGCTAAAGAAAGGACGAGAGAAGACCAGAGGAAGCCCCTAAAGAAAGGCGGACGGGAATGAGCTGCATAGCCCTAACAGAATTGCGCTTTGGGAGCAAATGGGAGAAATTCAAGGGGAAGACGTAAAATTAGGAAGGAAATTGAGCGAATTAGCCAGACCCTAGGTACTTTCATTTAGAAAATGTTCGGAACCCATCCACGTCCCAGGCGCCACCCAAGATTCCCGCAACGCAGCGAAAGGGTCTGGAACTCGGCGAATGGGAGCCGAGGCGGGGGAGGCCGCCGCAGAAGGAAAAAGGGGTCCAGACGCCGGGTTATTGGCGTGTTGAAGACACCACCGCGAAGAAGTGGGCGCGGAGCCCCGGAGCCGCGCACCTTAAGCAGCGCCGGAAGTGGGACTCGCAGTCTGCGGCCCTCTCAGCCAATGGCTGCGCGATGCGCCGGCCCACCGTGGTCTCCACCGCACCGGAGGGAAAAGGCGGACGGCCTATGAGGCAGCAGAGGACACTGTCCCTGTGCGTTACTACGTGGGCAGTGCTGCCAGGGACAGGCATCTCCTTCCACATCTCTTCTCACGATTAACCTCCCTAGTGCCTCCACTCTAAAGACTGACAGCAGCCTCACACACACCGCGGCTGCCCTCAGTAAAGATGGCTGACAGACGCGGAGGAAAGACCGGAAGTGGGCGGGCCTGGGCGGAGCCGACAGCAGGCAGGGCGGGGCCTTGTTTGAGGCAGAGGCGGGGCCACCGTCCCCGCCTGGGTTTGCCGTGTTTGGGGAGCACAAGCTGCCCAGCCGCGTCCTGGTCTTCTTCTGGGGGTGGGTCCATCGCTGGCTCCGCCCCCTCCCAGGTGTCCACCTCCTTGAAGGTGCCTGCTGAGACTCACATTTGAGTCCTACGGTCCTGCTGAGCCTCCTGTCGCTTTGAGGTGGCCCTCCAGCGGCGATGGCAGGCTCCCGGGAGGACACTCCTGACTCGAGCTCCTCCGCTGCCGGGTCCGAAGACCCTCCCGGCTCCGCCAGGCTCTCTGAGCCGGTGCCTCCCGCGGAATCCAAGGGCTGCGGCCGGCCCCTGGAGGAGGCTCCCAAGAAACTCTGTGGATATTTAAGTAAGTTTGGCGGCAAAGGGCCCATCCGGAGTTGGAAATCCCGCTGGTTCTTCTACGACGAGAGGAAATGCCACCTCTATTACTCGCGGACCGCGCAGGATGTTAATCCCTTGGACAGCATCGACCTCTCCAGTGCGGTGTTTGATTGCAAGGCAGACGCCGAGGAGGGGACTTTCGAAATCAGGACTCCCAACCGGGTCATCACCCTGAAGGTAATAGAACGGTTTCCTGGGGCGAATTCCCAGGCGCTTCACGCTTCTTTCACGCTTCTTTCCTCATTCCTACAGTCAGGATGAGGGACCCGTTTTTCTGGATCAAGAAACTGAGTCAGAAGGATGAAGTGAATGGCCCGAGGTCAGGCATTTAGAATGGTGTAGTCCACCCTCAGAATCCTTCTACGTCTCGGTGCTGTACCAAAACTTTTACTTTTTTAAATGGCATGGTGGCACACTCCTTTAATCCCAGCCATTTCGGAGGCTGAGCCAGGAAGATCTTGAGTTCAAGGCCAGCCTCAGCAAATTAAGGAGACCCTGTCTCAAAATAAAATAAAAAGGGCTGAGGACGTAGCTCCGTGGTAGAGCATCCCTGAGTTCAATCCTCAGGACTGCAAAAAGAATTACTTTTGGGTGTACCTCACTACAAAGTTACCTAAATTTTCTTACTTGGGACTGAAGTTAGTCAAGATATTGTCGTTGCAATCATCAAGACCAGGATTCTGATTCACTTCTTGATGTTTTGGCCAAGGGGAGTGAATGCTGACATTGGCAGGGATTGGGAGGATAAACAGGTAGGTTTCACTGATAAGCCTAGATTGTTCTTGTAGGCATGTCTAAACTAGTGGGTACTTAGTGTTTGTTGAGTGAACACACATGCACACACAGGATGTTGGAACACAGGTCAGAATGCTCATGTCAAGAAGAGGTATCCCATCACTTAATTGGAGAGACAGATCTGGGCTAAGAGATCTGTGGGCATCAGAGAAGAGTGTGCAAGGAGAGAGCCTCCCTGACCCATGCCTATCTCCCCGCCCTCTCCACAGCCCCTAGTTAACTAGGCATCAGTGGATGCCCACAGGTTTAGTTTTTTCTGGTGGGGTTTGGCTGGTGACCAGACTTGGACACTCAGTTAAGATAATGGAAACTAGGAATTTCAGGCTAGGAAAGGCATTTTAGAGGTCATATGATTCCCAGGAATCTTCTTCATGTGTCTCCTTCATGTGTCTCCTTCCACATGTTGAGTGCTGTGTACAGGGCCTCCTAACTCGTGGCTTTTCCTGTTTCATTGATCCACACATGTGCCTGGCTCTGTGCTAGGTTCTGGGGTATGGATCCATGTCAGATCCACCCACCCACTCCCCTGCCCATGACAGTGCCCAGACAGCTTGAGGTGTGGTGGGATAGACTGGCAGGGAAACTGGCAGACATAGTAAATGTGCCTTGGAGATACCCTGGTAAATCTGTGTAAGAAAAGTGTGCTGACAGATGGAGTCAGGAGCACTCCAGAAAGGTATCACCTGAGGTTTGAAAGAAGAACTAGGTTGTTGACAAGCAGACAAGAGGAAGAATGTTTCTCCAGGTCAAGAGAGCCCAGGAGCAAAGATCAGAAAACATGATGCAGCCACGAGTGTCCCAGCAAATCACAGGAGCCTGAGATACATATGGGGACACAAAAGATGGAGAGCAGAGGGAGGGCATTTGTGAGTTAGGCTTAGGAGCTTGGGCTTCGTCCTGAAGGCTATGGAAGCTGTCTAAGAGGCTTAAGCAAGGAAGCACAGTGAGATTTGAATGTTTAGAAATCATGACCACTGGGTAGAGAACAAACCAAGGGAAGGCAGGCTGATAGTCATGGAGCCCATCAGCAGGTGACCAGGGAGGAATGCCGCCTGAGCCACATATGTGGCCTGGGGTCGCGGGGGGAGGCAGATGGCAATGGCCAGAGGTGTTAGGAAAGTGGATACAGGGCAGACATCAGGGATGGCTTGAGTAATTGGCTAGCTGCCTGGGTGGGTCAGTCATGGTCAGGAGTAACTCAGGATGAGGCGGCAGAAGGGCCTCCATGTGTATGTTCTCTAGACAGGGATCCTAACCCTAGCACAGTTCCTTGATGCATATCACAGGAGATATATAGATATACATATATGTGTGTGTATATATATATATATATATAAAATATATATAATATATATAATACACACACACACACACACACACACACACACACACTGGGGATTGAACCCAGGGGTGCTTAACCATCCCTTTTTTATATTTTATGTAAAAGACAGGGTCTCGCTGAGTTGCTTAGGGCCTCACTAAGTTGCTGAGGCTGGCTTTGAACTTGAGATTCTCCTGCCTCAGCCTCCCAAGCTGCTGGGATTATAGGTGTGCACCACCGTGCCTGGCACTAGGTGCTCAATATATATTTGACATATATATTTTATTTTATATTTTATATATATGTCAAATGAATTATGTAATAAAATAGGGTATTTGGATTTGGCTGGAGTTTATCAGCCTCAAGGTCACGGTGAAGCCCTGAGAGGTCTGTGAGAAATGGTGTATGGAAACAGAAGACTGGTGAGCCCCATTTGTTCTTAACAATACCTGCACAACAGACTGAGGGCCCCTTTTCTGAGCCCCTGGCCTAGGTCATGTCTCATCTGTGATTTTCTCAAGAGAAGGAGCTTGCCTTGATTACCACCCAGCCTGCTGCATTCTCCTATGGCCTTGATTGCAGGCAGGTCTGTGAGGTTCACCACCTACTCCCAGCACACTGCCCATCCTCTGTGCCCACCATACCAGATCTATCCCTTCATTATATAAGTCACAAATATACTGACCATAAATTACAACAAACTCCACTTCTGGTCTGGCAGTGGAGTCCCAGGTTTCTACCACCATACACCTGGGCTGCTTCAGAGCCTGGTGTCTCATCTGTAGAAAGGGCTGGTCACTCCCTCCCTGCCTCCCTCTTGGAGGATCCAGTGAATGAATGGATATGAAAGTGGGTATTTGGACTGTCTAGTGCTGGTTGATGACCAGCATCTGCTCTTAATTATTTGGAGTGTTGGAGCACATGAGGGTGCAATGTACAATGTTTAATGTGCATGTGGCTTTCTAGTTCCCATTAGTATTCATGATTTCCATGCATCTGCAGGAGGGATCACGGCAGAAGGGATCACCCCCATTCCACAAAAATGCAACTAAGACTTAGAGATGTCACACAGGAGAGAATGATGGTACCAGCATCCACCCACCAAAGGATGTCAGAGCTCTTTCCCCTCTCTTAGCACCTGTGTTCCTTCATCCAGGGAGCACAACTTGAGCACCTGCCCTGTCAAGTACAGTGCGGGTCACTTTATTTCCCTTATCTCATTTCATACTCATAACCACTGTATGATTTCATGGGTGTTATTGTCACCACAGCACATATGAGGAAACAGGCCTAGAGAGGTTGAGAAACCTGAGTGAAAGACCAGAGCTTGAGCTGTGGCCAAAAAGCACGTGATGTTTCAGGGGTGATATCAACCCACAGAACCAATTTCCACCCCCTGGGAAAGAGAGTTTCCAAGCCTCCTCTGACCTTCCCTACATCCCATACCTGCTATCCCCTGCAGGCGCAGGGCCTTGCCAACTAATCCTTGTGCTTCTCAGGCCCCCACCAAGCAAGTGATGTTGTACTGGCTGCAGCAGCTGCAGATGAAGCGCTGGGAGTTCTACAACAGCCCTCCTGCAGTTCCCGCCGCCCCTGATGCCACCCTGGCTGGGAATGGGCCTGCCCTGCACCTCAATCTAGGTACTGGTTAGTCTGGCCTCCTGCCTCACACCCAGGACTCTCGTGGCCAAGCCTTTATCCTGCTGTTGGGAGTGAGTGGGAGGAGCCCTCTGCAAAGAAAGCAGAGCACCAGGGTGTGATTTAGGATTAGTTAGGTCAGGAATATGGGCTCCAAGGCCAGCCGCAAGGGTGTCGATCCTAATCCTGGGTGATTTTAAGCAAGTTGCTTGGCCTGCCTGAGCTTCAGTTTTCTTTTCTATACAATGAGGTTAATCAATTATACCTACTTCCTGGGGCTGCTATGAAGAGTAAGCATTTCTCTACTGTGAGTTTTAGATCAGCAGTTTTATCCCTGGTGTTTCCAGAAGATAGAATGCTTTGCTTCCTGGTTACCCACAGATAAATGTCTTGACCCCAGATCCTAGAACACCCAACATGGAGGAGCCTAGGAGATCACACCTGACCACCCCAGAGTTGGCCCTACAGGTGCATGGAAGACCAGATCTCCATGCAAGGCCACAGAGATCTGAAGTACTGCATCCCCAGCTGATGGGCAGGCCAAGTTGGCAAGGGCAGGACTTATGGTCAAGCACCACCTGGATGCTTAGCATGTCTAAAACTGAATGCACCTGACTTGGCTCTTTTCCTACACCCAGCTTTGCTTCTCTTGGTAGGTGGCCCCCCGTATCCTGTTGTCCCTGCACCTGCAAGTCACCCTCCACCCTTCCTCATTCCCAGACAGCCAGTCCAGTCAGGCATGTGCTGCCTGCTCTTGCCCGTATGTCAGCCTCAGGTCTTCCTGACTGCCACCACCTGGTTTAGATCTCATCTCTCAGCTAGAAAATCACAGTAGCCTCCACTACTGCAGGGTTCCCACTTATGTGTCTGTGCCTGAACCTATCCTTTCATGGCCTGAGTGAACTTTCTAAAATGGAAACCTAAGCCTGTCACCCTCCTCCCTGTGTGCCCACCATGCAGGTCTACTCCAGCTCCTTGCATGGCACCCAGGCTTGACTCCTGATCACACTCTGCCAGCCTTCCCACCTTCCCCCCAGTGCCCACTTCCTGTCTACCCTTCAGCAGCACCAGATGAGGCTGTGCTGGCAGATGTCTGCTTATTCTCTAAGGTGGAGTTCCAGTGTCACCTCCTTATCTTGTTAGCCTCCTCTTAGACACACTCTGGGACTTTGCCTACTCAACTAAGGACCCCAATACTTTTTTCAAACATTGCTAAGGAGGCCTGTTGTATTGTGTTCTGATTATCAGTGTCCTTGTTAGTCCCTGCCCACTAGCCCTTAAATGTAGGGACCACTTCTTTGTCACCTGTGTCCCAGTCCTTGGTGCTCTGCCTGGCACCAAGATATTTGTGGAGTGAATATGGGTGAGTACATTGAACTTTATGATTAAACAAAGGAAGGAATGTGAAGCTCATGGCATCAAGTCAGGCATCTAGTAATTGCTCAATTACAAGGGAATTGTCCTAATACTATTACACTTTGTGAGGATGTATATACACGATATTATGGTCATGAGAACACACATATAAACTATTGTTCTTGTACTCGCATGTGTACATAATACTGCACATACATATATGCTATTACTATTACAATAACTGCTCCTTTGATTGTTACTAATAATCATCAATAATTCCTTTAGGTGACCCTTTAAGGGGTTTCTTTGCACCTGTACTTCTACTTAGGCCCCCAGTCCTCCTCTGTCAAGAAGCCAGACAACCCTGACCAAGCATAAAATGGCAGCCTGAGTTGACATAACTGCTGACATCAGCCTCAGACTAGAAGTTAAGGAGAAATCCTCCTTCCTGTGTGTCTTGAACTGAAATTTGAAGAACTAGGCTATCCAAAGTGTGGCTCGGAGATCCCAAAGGTCTCTTCTATTGTGACAAACCTGGTCTCAGTTCTTTAGTTCTGTGACTTTGCTTCAGCACACATGGCCAGGATTGCTCAGGGTCACCCCTGCTGAGCCCATCGGGCAGGGGATTTGGTTGCCATGATGACCAGGGCACTCACTGGTCTCCCAAGGAGGGTGTGAGACTAAGGACACAGAGACTTGGGCTCCCCTTCTGAAGCCTTTCCTTGTCCCATAGCAAGCCTACACCCTCCTGGACCTAGGGCCTGAGTGGAAACCCTCCCCAGGACCCCCAGAGTGTTGTTTCTGGAGTCTTGAGCAAGCTGGCATGCCCTGGATTAGCTGTCAGAGCAAGTTGCCCTGCCCCTTCCTGAGGAAACAGGGGCCACTCCCAGGCATCGAGAACTCCTGACCCACATCTGACTTTGAATCATAGAAGCTCCATCTGTAAAAATTCTTTAGTCGCTGCTCTTGAGCAATCTGTAATTCGTGATCTCTACAGCATTTTAGTATTTTCAATTTTATTTTGTACTTCACCTAAACAGTGGTCTCCATAGAGCCACGAAAGATCAAAGGGAAACCAATAGGTTTATAATAATACATTGCCAAGGTAAGCTACATTATATAGACGACATTTATTCATGTCTATCATCGTAAAAAAATATGTATACCATTTTCTGATGCTGTCTAACAGTTGACACATATGACATTACTAGTCCTTACAAAAATCTCATGGTTGGACTGGGGTTGTGGCTCAGTGGTGGAGCGCTTGCCTGGCACATGTAAGGCAGTGGGTTTGATTCTCAGCACAAGAAAGAAAGAAAGAAAGAAAGAAAGAAAGAAAGAAAGAGAGAGAGAGAGAGAGAGAGAGAGAGAGGGAGGGGGCGGGGTCGGAGGGAGGGAGGGAGGGAAAGTATTGTATCCATCCCCAAACTAAAAAAATTTTTTTTTAAAAATCTCATGAGTGTTATTCACATTTTACAGAAGCAGCAGCTAAAACTCACTAGTTAGGAAATGTCCATACTGAAATCTGAACCATACTCTGCAGACTCACAACTCCTCCTAAAGCTGAGGAGGCACTCAGCCATCTGTGGAGGGCCCTCCAGGGAAGCAGTGACCTCCTGGGCCCTTTCTTGTCTAGACAGTGACTTCTTCCCACTGGTGATGGGCAACTCCCAGGGCTCAGGCAAAAGGAAATTATAAATAAATGCTACTGAGTATGCATTATGTGGTCACCTTGCTGAGGGCATTTTTGTCCCTGAAGAAATGAGGCTAGAGGGGGCAGGGCCTTGGGTCATATGTTCTGTCTCCTATGGGAAGCATTACCCTCAGCTGGGGCATGGCCACCATGTACGGCCTGTCCCTTACACCCCTCTGCACTAGCTTGTGCCCTCCTGGGCAGCCCCTCCATTTGTAACAGGCTCCTTCCCTGATGAGCCATATGGCTTAGTGGGAAAAGCGAAAGGAGGAACTGCACTTGAGTCCTCATCTGTCACCTGCTAGCTCTGACCTTGGCCATGAAGCTCATGTTTTCTGAGCTGCTCTTTTCTCATTGGGAAATTGGTAGAGTTATGAGAGAGCAGGTATCAGCGGTTAGGGAAGTACTTGGTAAAACATTAAAGTCTTAGGAAAACTATTTGCTTGCTCTGAATGAGGAAGAAGAAAGTAGTTAAAGTATTGATAAACAATGTATTTTCAATCAGCTCAAAGTCTGGATTAAAGACTATTCTGAAAGATTTGAGTACACATTATGGAATGTTATCCTTTTCTAAATATTTTCATGTACTGTAACTGAAGGAAACAAGGTAGAGAGTATCCTTATTGCTTTTTATTTTTTAGACCCGGGATTGAATTCAGGGGCACTCAGCCACTGAGCCACATCCCCAGCCCTATTTTGTATTTTATTTAGATACAGGGTCTCACTGAGTTGCTTAGGGCCTCTCGAAGTTGCTGAGGCTGGTTTTGAACTCGTGATCCTCCTGCCTCAGCCTCCCGAGTCACTGGGATTATAGGTGTGTGCTACGGCTCCCGGCTCCTTACTGCTTTTTTTTTAAGGTGATTTCCAACCAGGTCACAGTGTCCATCCCATGAAAATGGGTTGACCTCAGATCTTTCCAACCAAAGTCAGACTTAGACTTCAGGTTCCTACTCAAACTACACCCCTTCTCTTGGGGCCTTTCAGACCTGATGAGATCCAGCCTCTTAGCCACACCCTCTCCTATGTGGCTTTCTCAACTTTCTCTCTCTTGGGTTCCTATTTGCATGCTTAGCTCAGGTTCTGGAAACTCTTCCTGCTGCCTGTATGTACACTTTTAAAAAATATATATATATTTTTGTTGTAGATGGACATGATACCTTTATTTTATTTGTTTTTATGTGGTGCTGAGGATCAAACCCAATGCCTCGCATGTGCTAGACAAGCGCTCTGCCACTGAGCCACAACCCCAGCCACAACCCCACAACCCCTGCACAGAAAAATCCTCCCTCATCCCTTCAGCAGATTCAGATCAATTCCAGCATCAAGTCCCATTGCCAGTATTCCTTCTTCAGAAAGTCTTCCCTGGCTCAAGTTGGAAGGATTCTGCCTCTGCCTCCCAGAGCAGCCCTGGCCCTGGCTCCAGTTCACCTAGTGTTCCAAAAACGTGTTCATTTTCCCCTTGCCTGCTTCTCAGGCTTTGAGCTTCCTGAAGCTATGATTCATCTCACTTTCTTCAGCCACACCTGGAAACCTCAGGGTAGACGCCCAGTCTAGTTTTGACGACAGGGTGAATTGATGGGAGGACCTCAAAAAAGTGGCCTTTGGTGTTTCTCAGGCCATCCAATGGAGCTCATTGGGAATTAGCAAATGTGTTATCCACTACTATTTCAATGATTGCAGTTTTTCTTTAGTCAAACAATTCTCCCTGGCCTCCACAATTATACTTAAATTTTGTGCCCATGCCCTCTTTACAGATGTAATGCAAAAATAAATTTCCTTCACCCCTAAATTTTTCACCATCTCAGTCAAAGGGCTCCAAATAAAAGATGTCAGATACCCTGTAAGTTTCTTAATTAGTCAAGATCATTTCATCCCGTAAGTGGTTCTAGTTCTTTTCCACATTTTGTAACACTCCAAATAAATTTCCAAACATGCCACCTCCTCTCTCTTATACTTCAAATAATGTTTCCTTAGCCGGGAAACTTTCCTTAACGTTAAGCATTTTGAAGTCACTCACTGTAGAAGAATCCTCATTTAAGTAGAACATTTGGAAAACAGAAAAGCAGAAGAAAAAGTACTTGTAATTTTATCACTGTAATAATATCACATCAACCAGTGTTGATGCGATATTAGAACCTCCTGCCCCCCTTTTATTTAAATGTATTTTGGTTCATATAGTAGCACAAAATCTCCTAACTTTCCCGGGCACTATGGCATATACCTTTGGTCCTCGTTACTCCAGAAACTGAGGCAGGAGGATCACAAGTTTGAGACCAGCCTCAACAAAATAGTAAGACCTAGTCTCAAAATGAAAAATTTTAAAAGAGGGCCAGCCAGGATATAGCTAGTGGTGGAGCACCCCTGAGTTCAATCCCCAGTACTGTAAAATGTCCTACTTTGATTTTGGTACTTATGATTGTGACCCCAGACCTGTGTTTTTAAATCTCTTTATAAACATTCATCTTTGATGAATACATATTTTTCTGTTTATAAAAGTAAGCCATGTTTATTGTAGAAAATTGGGGAAAAAGATTAATGAGAGTAGCTCACTCCTAATTCCATCATATAGCTCTACCCTCTGTTAAAGAGTATAGGGTATATTTCTTTGAAACTTTTTCTATACCATTTAGAGCATACTCTAATTCTAATTTTTTTAATCTGTCTTTCTCCATTTAACATATTTCACACATATTCCCTGTGTTCTTACACATTGCTCATTAATATCATTTTAAGTGGCAAGTAATATTCCATTTTATGAAGGCATAATGATTTGCTTAACCTGTTCCTGGGTGGTGTTTTTGTTTTTGGTACCAGGGATTGAACCAGGGTTGCTTAACCACTGAGCCACATCCCCAGTCCTTTTTTTATTTTACTTGGAGATAGGGTCTTGCTGGGTTGCTGAGGCTGGCTTTGAACTTGCAATCCTCCTGTCTCAGCCTCCTTAGCCACTGTGCCCAGCCGGTGTTTTGTTTTGTTTGTTTGCAGTACTGGATCAAACCTAGGGTCTCATACATTCTAGGTAAGCACTCTACTGCTGAGTTACATCCCTGGCTTTTTTAAATTTTATTTTGAGACAGGGCCTTGCTAAGTTGCTGAGGGTGGCCTTGAAATTTTGATCCTCCTACCTCAGCCTCCTGAGTCACTGGGAATACAGGCATGCAGACTTATTTGGTATGGATTCTCAGATGTAGAATTGTCTGCAGGTATGTGGGTTTTTAAGGGGTTTCCAGGAAGGTTTCCCTAGCTAATAGGCTGCAGAACATGTAGCACAAAGCGCTGCCTTTAACCTGTGGTGGAGACTTGCTGTCCATGCAGTTGCACATACCCTCCCTGATGTCATTCAGAGCTGAGCCATAGCCCTGGACTAAGTGTTTCCTGGTGCAGTGTCCTGAGGATTTATTTTCCTGTCCTTGGCTCCCCAGGGCAAGAGGAGGCAGAGCTGGAGGAGTTCCTGTGCCCCGTGAAAACGCCTACTGGGCTTGTGGGTGCAGAAGCTGCCTTGCAACCTGTCCCTGCCATGTCCTTGGCCCTTCAGAACATCTCCCTCAAGCACCTGGGAACTGAAATACAGTAAGTGCCAGTGGGGCCACAGGGCCAGCCAGTCCCCAGCAGCCCCTTTCTGTGGAGCCTAACCTGGTGGGGTTTGCAGGGAGGTGGGAGAGGGCATAGTCATGGGCTTTAGTTTCAGTTAATTGTATCAATAAGAATATTGCATTTGGGGCTGGGGATATAGCTCAGTTGGTAGAGTGCCTGCCTGTCAAGCGCAAGGCCCTGGGTTCAATCCTAGCACCACAAAAGGAAAAAAAAAAAAGAATACTGCATTTGTTGTTCTGATCTGAAAAGAAGTACAATTGACCAAATCATACTGTTATATTGCATTCATGTACAAATATGTAACAATGAATTCCACTGTTAGGTATAATTATAATGAACCAATAAAAAGGGGGCTAAAAAGTAGTCCCTGTACATTGCAGGAAATCAGAAACCTCTGGAAAGAAAGAAATGAATAACTCACTCATAATCCTACCACCCAGACAGACATTCATAGCAATTGGTATCTCTGTTTATTCCACATTTTCTGTATACATACATGCAAAATTGAGGTGTTTTTGTTTCTTTCTTTTTTTTCCCCCATGGTACTGGGGATTCAACCCAGGGCTTTGCTCATGCTAGACAAGCTCTCTGCCCCTGAGCTGCATCCCCTGCCCTTCCTGTTTTTTTGTTTTGAGACAGGGTCTTGCTAAGTTGCCTCATCTAACCTCAAACTTGAGATGCTCCTGCCTCAGCCTCCCAAATAGCCGGAACTACAATGTGATGATTTCACTGTGTCTGTGTCAAACACGTCAAATTATTCTCTTTTGATGTGCAACTTACTGTGTGTGTCGAGCAGACGTGAACTGCATTTGTGATTTAATACTGTATTACATATACCCTTTCCCATTATCAGGCTTTATTTTAAGCTGCTTAAAAAGACAGCAGTGTGGCCTGGGCCTTGGAGACAAAGTGCCTGTGTTTGGATCCTGGCTCTGTCAAACGTGGGCTGTACTGCCCTTGACAAGTTGTTTGCTCTCTGTGCTTTACTGACCTTGTTAGTTCATGTAGGCACAGCACTGATTGCCTTGTAAGACTAGCCTGGGGGCTGAATGGGTGAATGCATGCAAACTGCTCTAGAACTGGACTTGACAATCACAAGTGTGTCATAAGTACTGACTGTGTCTGCCGTAGTGGTTCTAGTTAAAGTAATGGAAACTTTCAGGAATGCAAACTATGCCCAGTGCTGATCCTGTTTGGGCGTGTATTTTCTCTGTGGACTCTGGACACATGGGAACCTCTTAGAAGACAGAATAGATTGCTCACTGGACTAGGATTAGGGGCCTGACTGTGTATGACTCAGGCATAGTATATTCCTCAGCTGGCTTCAGTGATTTGGGGGGACTTGAGTGGTGGTAATGCCCTTCTTTGGAGAGAAGCAGATGTTAGAGAAAAGATGATGAGTGTCCTTTGAGGCCTGCTGGCTAGAGGTAGAGCTACCACAAAGGCATTTGAGCAGGAGGCCCTGGAGCCTGAGGAGAGATGGGAGCTGGGGCTAATGTCATGTGGAGCATGGCTAAGCCCCCCAGGTGCGTGGGCAAGGGGAGCATGATGCAGGGGACCATCCCTCTTGAGAAACTGAGAGAGACTGGGTGCACTAGGAGCATGCTGGGAAAAGAGGAGGCCTGCCACCCAACCAGTGTGCACCCAGGGCACATCAACAAGATTAAGCTGCCTTCCTGCTGATGGAAGCCACAGAAACAGAAATGGCACAGAGAAATGCAGAGACTGAGAAGGAAAGGAAATTTCAGAGCACCGCTCAGTCACTTCCGTCCTGTAACTTGTGACAGCCACAAGCTGTGAAGCAAAGTTGCAAGAGGAGTGCCCTGGGCTGCTGGCAGCCCAGGCTGCTGCCTTTGCCCTGGCAGGTTTTGGAGCTGGTTGTGGGTGCTGTGGTGAGCACAGGTCATACTAGGGGAAGGGTTTAGGGAGCTTCCTGTGCAGGATGGTTTATGCTCTCATCGGGCTGTCTGGACAAATCTGTGAAGTGGTGTCATTACATGGTTAAGCTCTCAAGCCTGGAGTTTGACATCCAGGTCTGATGCTCAGCCCCACCACTTACCAGCTCTGTGGTTTTGGTTGCCTGTTCTCTCGGGATCTCAGTTCTGCTTTGTCCAGTGGGGCTGACCATAGTACTTACTTCATTGGGCTGTTTCACAGATGAAATGAGTGAAATGCACTGTAGTGTTTTAGTTTAGAACTTGGCCCATGGAGGGGCCCAGCCAGTGTTTGTTGTGGGTATGTTGATTGCCCTATGGCAACGAGCAAACGGAGGCTTAAGGAGGAAACTGACTTGCCCTGCGTTATCCCTTCTGCATCCCATCTGCCCTGTACTAGCCAGGCCTTTCAGAGTGGAGCAGACCTTCACAGAAGAATGCTCTACAAATTGCTGCAAGTGAAGTTGGCACAGGTATAAAACAGAGAGGTCTCTTCCAAGGACTCTGGCCTAGAAGAGCAGTGGCCAGCAGAACTGTCAGAAGGTAGCGCACTTCCATCCCAGGGGAGGCATGTGCTAATAGGACTCAGAAGGCTCTTTGCTGCCCTAAAGTTGGGGGTTCCGTGCCTTCCACACTCCAGATATGACTAGTCCCATGCCCTGGGTCTTATTAGAGAAACTGCAGTTCCTGGGCAAGAGGAAATGTGGGCAGCAGTAACAGTCACCACACCCTTCAGTGCCTCTGGCTACAGGGATGTGCCCCTGGGTCCCTCTCCAATTTATGTGGCTTATGGTTTGTGAAATTCACGTAACAGGGCTCTGCACAAAGTGATGTTATGCAAGCAGTAGCTCCTATCATGGTCATCATTACTCTCTATCCCTCTCTCTCTTTATTCTTGAGACAGGGACTCACTAAGTTGCTGAGGTTGCCCTCAAACTTGTGGTCCTCCTACCTTGGCCTCCCGAGTAGCTGGGATTGCAGGTGTGGGCCACTGCACCCAGCATCATTATTCTTTTCAGTGTGCCCACCACACCTTTATTTTTAGATGGGGAAATTAAGAGCTAGAAAGGAGAAGTAGCTGACCTAAGGAGGCAGGGCCCCTTAGTAGTACAGGAGTTTGAGACCAAATTCCAAGGTCAAGTACTAGGAGTGCTGAATTTTAATTTCTTTTCTGCTCTTAATTAGCTGATGAATTTTTCCTTCCATCAATCCATGAAAGTACAGTCTTATTCTATTTCTTATTGTGGATCTCACTATACCCAAAACCTGGGTTTTAACCCTTAAATTTCAAATAGAATGATTTTTTTCTTTGAAGAGATTAACAAAATTTTAAAATTGACAAACTTTTAAATTGATGGACCAAGAAAAGGAAGAAAGCTCAAATTGCTGAAGTCAGGAACAAAAGAGGGGGCATTATTACTGATCTTACAGAAATAAAAAGGAATAAAAGGGAATTCTGTGAACTAACATATGCCAACAAATTTGGTGACTTGGATAAAATGGATTCTTAGACACAAATTACCAGAACTGACTCAAAAGGAAATAGATTATCTGCATAGATCAGTGAATAGTAAAGAGATTGAATTGATAATTTAAAAAACTCCAGGCCAGGTGTGGTGACACATGCCTATAATCCCAGCTTCTCAGGGGGTGGAGGCAAGTAGGATCATAAATTTGAGGTCAACCTGGGCAACTTAGATAGAAATTGTCTCAGAATTAAAAATAAAGAGGGATGGAGCCATAGCTGAGTGTTAGAGTATTTACATGGCATGTGTGAGGTTGTGGGCTCTATGGGTTCTATCCCCAGTAACCATCCGCCCAAACAAACCTCAGGACCAGGTGGCTTCACTGGCAAATTCCACTGAACATCGAAGAGGAGGGGGAAGTACTGTTCTCCCATCCTGGTGTAGCGAGAGAGTTGATATTTGCGTAACAGCAATCTAATCTATACATTCATCTTCCATTTTATTTCCACTGAAGTTTCAGGTCCTTGGGGGATTCCCCTTCCTTTTCCAGGACTTGAACTAAGTATTTTAAAACTTGGTTTTTTATTCATTCAGCATCTAGATATTTGTGGAATGAGAGCTTTTCAAAGTGATTCGTCTCACATTGCTAGAAGTGTGTATCGCACACAGGGATGATAGAACAAAGTCAGGTCCCTCACATGGCTCTGGAGACACACATCCTCTTCTTTGACTACTCTACTGCTGCCCATCTAGATCTCTTAGAGTGGTGTTTTTCAAACTGTTGACAAAGACCACAGTAAGAAATGAATTTTTTTATACCGAGGATTGAACCCAAGGGTTGCTTTGCCACTCAGCTACATTCCCAGCCCTTTTTATTTTTTATTTTGAGACAGAGTCTCACTAAGTTGCTTAGGGTCTTGCTGAGTTGCTGAGGCTAGGCTTGAACTTGTTACTCTCCCTTCTCAGTCACCTGAACCACTGGGATTACAGGTGTGCACCATGGTGCACCCACACCCAACAGAAATGCATTTTTTTGTTATAACTCAGTACACATATATGTAATTCACAAAATATAACTTCCTAAATGGCATACACTCTGACATTTTTTATTTCATTTTTAAAATGTTGGTCATGACACTGACTGATTTTATAATCTACCAACAGGGCATAACCAACAGTTTGAAAAATCTAACCTGGTCAACTCCTTTAATCACCTCTCTCCCTTGCTGTCAGTTTTGGAATATGTTTGCTTTTATCTTTTTGAAAGGGAAAATAAACTCAGGAGAGCTTCTTTTTCATGTGGCACCTTGTGAATGTCTGTGGACTATGCTCTCAGGTAGCCTTCAGTGCTACCTAGCTCCTTCCTGGAAACCACTGAGCCTGAACTGCGGGCATACCCACCCCAGTGCCAGGTACTTAGTGCCAAGTTCTTAAAGAAATTGATACCATGAGGCCTCAGCCTAGACTAGTACTTGGTTAAAACATGAAACAGTAAATTCCTTGAGAGCTGAGTCAGTAGAGGCTACAGAGAGGATAGATCCAAGAGGACAAAGCGTAAAGGGGGAAGAATACCAGAAGGTGCCTGCAGTGTATCTCAGCAGAACTGGGAGCCATCAATGGTTTTTGAGCCAGGTAGTTCTGAGATTAGATGGAGGTTTCTGGAAAGTTAGTTTAGCAAGTCCATTCAATATTTGGTCAACACATATGTATGAAGCACTTCTGTATTTCAGGCACTGTTCTAAGCATTCTAGATCCACCCGTGAACAGAACAGGCAAGTGTGGAGTGCACAGTCCATGCTGTAGGGTTGGGGGAGAGGGAGCAGGGCTTATCTAAGCAATGCAGTGTGTGGAAGGGGTGAGCGAGAAGGGGAGGTGACTGGGAGTGGCATGTGTGGGCACACATCATGCAGGGTACCTGGAGTCTGCAGATCAGTCAGGTGACTGGGTATGAGGCCTGAGCTCCAGCAGGCACAGGAAGGGCTGTCAGCCTCATGCTCCTCACTTCTCCTTTCAGAAACACCATGCACAACATCCTTGGCAACAAGCAGGTGCTAGGAACAGGCCACGGACCTCCAATGGAAGACTCTCCGCAGAGTACGGAGCCTCAGAGTGAGGAGCAGGCCTCGGCCCTGGATCCTAGCACCCCAGGTGAGCCTCTCTCCAGGTTGAAGCTGCTTTCAGTGAACAGGCCCTCTTCCTTGCCAGGCATGTGTCTGACTTAGCCATAACAAAATTCCATAGACTGTGTGGCTTACTGACACTTATTTCTCACAGTAGTACAGAGGCTGGGAAATCCAAGATCAAGATGTGATGTCTGGTGAGGGCCCTCTTCCAGGCTGAAAGAGAGAACTCTGATCCCTTCCTTTTCTTCTAAGGGCACTAATCCTATCATGGGGTTCCACTAATTACTTCCCAAAGGCCCTGCTGGACTTCACCATAGGAACCTGGGGGATATTAACATTCAGTCCACCAGTGTGTGTCAAAGATAAAATTCTCTAGGTCACTCCCCCTGGGTTTCCAGGGGTTGAGGAACAGTGATCTTTTCTTTTCTTTTCTTTTCTTTTCTTTTCTTTTCTTTTCTTTTCCTTTCCTTTCCTTTCCTTTCCTTTCCTTTCCTTTCCTTTCCTTTTTTTCTTTTCTTTTTTCTTTTCTTTTCTTCTCTTCTCTTCTCTTCTCTTCTCTTCTCCTTCCTTCCTTCCTTCCTTCCTTCCTTCCTTCCTTCCTTCCTGTTTTTTTTTTGTTGTTGTGGTTTTTTTTTTAGTGATAAAATATACAGAGCAAGGTTTTATCAGGTGCAGTAGCACACACCTATAATCCCAGCGGTTCTGGAGGCTGAGATCTGGAACAAGATTACGCTCTTCTTGCACCCAGTAAGGCCAGGAGGTGTGCGGTTCCTGTTACCTTTGATCACGAGTTCAAAGCCAGCCTTAGCAATTTAGCAAAGCCCTAAGCAACTCAGTGAGACCCTGTCTGTAAATAAAATATGAAAAGGGCTGCTATCTAAATCAGTGATTTTTCAGACTGGAGGTGGTCCCTGATCTACAATGGTTCAACTTAGAATTCTCATCTTTACAGTAGGCCAAAAGCAATGTGAATTCAGTAGAAACTGGATCTTAAATTTTGATTTTTTTTTCTTTTGAGGATCTGGGGATTGAAACCAGGGACTTGTGCATGTTAGACTAGAGCTCTACCACCGAGCTATACCTTCCCTGGCTAGCAATATGCAATGATAGTGTCACTGCACACACAGCAGTAGCAGTGAGCCCCAGCTCCTAGCCAGCCACATGATCATGAGGGGCCAGTGCACTGTGTCACTGAGCTGGAATGTTCAGCTGGGATGTTCCATAGGTCAGGTAAACTAAATGTATTTTCTGTATGTGCTGTTTTCAACTTAAGATGAGCTTATCAGGACATAGCCCTAGGCATAAATTGAGGAGTGTCTATACAGCTTTACTACCATGATACTTTGACCCCTAAATAAAATTTAATATAAAAAGCAAAGTTGAAACAGGGGTGGGAATCTGGTCTCCTCTGCTCCTGCCACCCTGCCACACCCTCCCAATCACTCTAGGGGCACTCCCACCAAATCCTAAGGCACTGATCCAAAACCACTGTCTGAGGCCTTGTTATCTCTGACTATCCCCCCAGCTTGTCCTCAGGGTTGATGGACAGTAGAATAGTCAGAGGGCCACAGGGCTGCAGGGAGCCTTCCTGCTCCCGAACAGGAAAGAGGAGGGGGCACTGCATTCCTCTGAGCCCTGTGCTCCACTTTGTACCTGGCACGGCTGAATTTCTCTTAGATCTGGAACAAGATCATTTTCTTCTTGCACCCAGTAAGGCCAAGAGGTGTGTGGTTCCTTTTACTTACAAAGAGTAATTCCTTATCTGGCTGCCCCAGCCTGGTCTCCAGAAGGACACAAAGACATTTTAGTCCTTTCTCTAACCCCTGCCTGTCCCTTTCCTGGAGTCCTACACCACATCCTTGTTTGTTTAATATCTTTAGCACCTTAGTCTAGAAAGGACTGATAATAGTTTATTAAAATACATACTGGGAGAAATAAATGAGTCATTTAGGCTAGGAAATTTAGATAAGATCTAGATAAAATGCTAGTGAGCACTTAAAGGTGTGGAGTAAATGTGATGCCGAACTTCCCAGCAGCCAACAAAGAGGGGAATGCAGGTGGCTAGCATGTTTCCAGTGTCCATATTTTCTTAAAAGAGTCAAAAAAGCTTTACCTGGCACAGAGGGCTGAAGGGAATTTCTCTGCTAGGACTTCATAACAAGTAAAGACGTTTGTGTCCTGTGTGAACATGCTTTTTTCTGTCCCTGATCACGTAATCAGGCCACTGAATGTCTTGGGTGCAGGCCAATGGAAAAGTCCCAAAGCTTGGGGGTGTATAGGATGGGACAGCCAATGGGAGTGATTCTTTGATGTTTGATTCCATTCAAGAATAGTTTTAGAGCCAGGTGTGGTGGCGCATGCCTTTAATCTCAGCAACTCAGGAGGCAGAAGGATCTCAAATTTGAGGTCAACCTTGTCAACTTAATAAAAATAAAAAATGGCTGGGGGTGTAGCTCAGTGGTCGAGCACTCGATAGCATGCATAAGGCCTGGGTTCAATCCCCAATACCACCAAAAAATAATAATAAATACAGGTTAGTGACTTAAAAATAGTCGTTGGCAAATATTTTCTATAAGGAGACAGCTACTAAGTAGTTGAGGCTTGGTGGGCCATAGTGTCTCCATTGCAAGTGCTCAGCTTTCCCTTTGTGAAGTGAGAGCAGCCATTGACAAATGTGCCAAATGAGCTTGGTCGTTTTCTAATGCAACTTTATTTACCAAAGTAGGCCGTGGGCGAGCTTTGGCCTATGGACTGTAGATTGCTGGTGCTGGCTCTAGAGGAAATAGAAGGACTGTGCAGGGCTGGAGCTGGAGCTCAGTGGTGGAGCGCTTGCCTAGCATGTGTGAGGCACTGAGTTCCAGTGTTAGCACCACATAAAAATAAATATGTAAAATAAAGGTATTGTGTCCATCTACAACTAAAAAAAATTTTTTTTTTTTTTTAAAAAAAGGACTATGCAGCTTTGAGGCAGTCAACTGTGGGAACTGTCTTCTAACTTAGCTTGCAATAAGAATCAAATGAGAGTTTGAGCCACTGTCTGGGGCAAGAATGTAGAGTAGATGTTCATCCCTCACTCCTATCAACAGGTCGATCTGCTTTGAAAGTCACCCAGAGGGTAGAGAGGCAAAACATCTTGCAAGGCTTATGCCTTAGGACCTTGTCACCAACAGATCCAGCAGATGACAGACCCATGAAGGTCAGGGTCAGAGCATAGGACACAGAATGTGCGGAAGGCCTCACCCAACATAGTGTAAATCTGTGTATATAGTCTGGTGCCCCAAGGTGCTGCTGACACTGACTCTTTTAAAAACAGTCCACTCCTTTGAGAAGAGTCTGTACAGAGCCTAACCTCAGCATTTCTCCTCTTGGACAGGGAAAGAGCCAGCGGATTCTCCAAAGCCCGCACCCAAGTCCTCTCTGACCTCCTGTCTCACACAGAAAACCAAGCACCAGAGCAACACCTTCCCTTTCTTTTCTGAAGGGCTACGGAACCGAACTGCCCAGGAGAAGGTGGTAGCCTTGGAGCAGCAGGTGATGGTGCTTACCAAGGAGTTAAAGTCCCAGAAGGTGAGCGCTGCCTCGCTGCAGGCCTCAGACTGGAAGCCTTGTGGAGATGGATAGCTTACGGTGATGCGCCAACCCAGCCAGTCTGTGGTCTTTAGAGGACCAACTGCAGGAGGTTGAAAATACTGCCAGTGGTTGATTACTCAGGTACATGCTGTCACTTAAACTAGGTGACAAAAGGCCACCAAGAGCAGGGGTCTCTGGAGACCTACTTTAATAATGGTCTCTTGGACTACTTCTGGAGAGACAGAGGTGTGTTCTGACCCAACACCTGAGGACGGGTGGTATTTGGAGGGGGTGTTCTAGATGCAGGGTCTTGGGAGGGGTCACTGACAGGACCGGGGACCTTGGACCTCATCTGGCAGTGACTGCTGGATGTAGATATCTGAAGGACTATCAGAGGACAGAGAAAGCTGGCAGGCTGTAGCCCAGGGCTGAGCCAGGACCAGCTATACAGTGACAGGGAGGAAGACCAAGACTTATCCTCGTGGAGGTATGAAGTTCATAGAGAAGTACATCACAGGCGTTATAGAAAGTAAGAGCTACAGGCCATTGTAGAAAACAGATTGCACACTTGCAGACACGTTCAAATTAGTCAGAAGTTCAACCCACAGTAAATTAAGTGCAGGGGCTACTTCATGAAGGAGTGGGGGTCACATGGCAGGGATTCAGGGGGTCTGCAGCACTGGGCAGGAGCCTCTCATTAGGCTGGTAAAAGCAATTCAGGGAGCAGTGTTGATATCTAAATCCTAAGTGGGAGGCCTGGGAGCCTCAGGAGCTTCTTCACTGAGAGCCCAGGCTCCTCTTCCTCTGGGAGGAAAATGGTGTCAATAATGTGTTTACAGTCTGGTGCCCCAAGGTGCTGCTGACACCGACTTTTAAAAATAGTCCACTGTTTTTGTTTGTGTTTGAACTTGACTGCCTCAAGTCCCTTGCTGCTTCCCTTACTGGCTATAGCTCCAGAGCACTCAGACTGGGGATTTGGGGAATGTATTCTACTACCTGCTGAAATTCCTCTCCCTTGCATGTTCCTTCTTTTCCTTTCTGCTCTGATTTTGGAGAAAATAGTCCAGAAAAATGCTGTCTCTGCTCTCCTAGTTTTGTACCTTCTCAGCCTTTCCTGCCTCAGAGCAGTGATCACTGTGAGCAGATCTCAGGGGAACTGACAGAGGCTTCATTCCTGGTAGGTCAGAGGTTACATTCAGTGAAGTAGCCGGCAGTGGGAGAGGTTCATTCATACGTTCATACGTCCCCCATTCATTTGTTCATTCAGCAGATCTTCTGGAGGGCCTGTTATTGTGTGTAGTGGTCTGTGTGCTGGGAAAGAACAGTGACTGAAGGACAGAGGCCCAACCTTTACAGGACCTGCATTTCATGGCAGGGACAGGTGTTTAAACAAATCAGCACTCAAATACATAATTAGAGTTTGTGAAATCCTCTCTGACACCACTGTGGGCTTGTGGCAGTGATGTGGGAACTCAGGTCTTCCTTCAGCCTCATCTGTCTTTTCTTTCCACCATCTTGGTATTTCTGTTGTGAGGCTGCTGGGTGCTTCTGAGAGCTGAGAGTGCATGGAGCCTAACCGCAGAGCTAGTGTTTGGAAGTCCCCAACCAGAACCTGCGAAGGAAGAGACTTGGGCTGTAAATGTTGCCTATGCCTTCGCCACATCTCCCCTTATTCCTGGCACACGGGGGCGGAGGGGGGGTGCATGCACTGCACTTGACCTATCCTTTCCTTCTAAGGCCTGACGAGTTCTTAGATGTGGCCAAGAGACCCTGGGAGACTAGGTGCACTCAGGTTTGCCCCTGACTGCTGTCCTCTGGAGGACTCACCTTCCTACCATAAATGAAGGCAAGACTCTTGGAGATTTATAAGGGTTGCCCAGGCAGTGGACAACTCCATACGTTCAGAAGGAAAAGGTCAGGAGGAAGTTGTTCAGGTCTTTTAAAAAATCTGGATTTTTTTTTTTTAAACTAGGTAACTTCTCAGTAAACCTCAAGTCTGTTCTGGGACAGGTGGTGGGGAGGGGCATGAGCCTTGTGTGTGCCTTTGGTTGAGGATTGCTGTGCTTTCCACTCCCCCACACACTTCAGTCAAGCTGGGGTTTGACACAGGCCATTGCATGAGATGGTGCAGGTCCAGATTCTGGCCATGAGCCAGAAGAGGCAGCCAGAAGAGGCTGCTTCAGCCTCTTTGCTCTCGTGTGAATGGAGTTGTAGCCATATTTACTGGAGAACTCTGTGTCTAGATCAGGAGGCCAGTGCCTGGCACCCCACAACTGCCCAGTAGAAGCAAGCTGTGGTCATTTGGGCTATTACTGCATCATTCCTGGTCCTCAGTGTTGATTCCTCCCACTTTACAAGGAGCATGATGCCCCCCTAAGGGGCCCTGAGCAGGTAGTAAAGTGAACCCATCAGGGGCCCCAGAAGGCATGCTCACAGGGCCAGAACAGTGACATGGGAGCTCAGGTCTTCGTTCATTCCTGCCCTATCAACTTGGGTTTCACTGGTAACCCAGATAGCAAAGCCAAAGAGAAGGGGAGCGGGAGACTGGCTTATGCCCAGGGGCAGAGGCAGGAAGGTGGGGCAGAGGAGCCAGCTCAATCTTTGGGTGTCCAGTGGTTGCTCAGACACTACAAGTACTGGATGGGGAGCCCTCAGGCCAGCTCATCAGTGGGCAGGCAGCCCCCAGCTTTCCCAGTGAAGTCATTCCCTGTGTCTCTGCCTAGGAAAGAAAGCACTATCTCGTACCACTAGCTTCATGAAGATGGGTAACAGGAGTCTTAACTAGTTCAGTCAGTCAGGAGGCCCTTGCCAAAGGTGTTAGTGACCCTGTAAGAATTTGTATTTCAAATGTGAGGCTGTAGAGGGCAAATGAGGATCAAATCCCTACCCTCAAGGGCCTCACTGTTCAGTGGGGAAGAAATGATCTGAGCATAGTAACTGCTGGGGTCAAGCGTGGTGCCAGCACAGTGCTGGGGCCTTCTGTGTGATTTCTAGTTCTCACCACAGTTGCCATCCTTTTCTGAAGAGGAGAAAGGGTCTGAGAGCTTCTGCATTCCTGGGGCCTCCTACAGGCTGAGTCATGGTTTGGACTCTGGTCTGTCTGCCTCTAGAGCCCCTGACATTTCACCAAGCCACACTAGAGGGTCTCAGAGATGCTGGGTGACTTGCCTGAGGTCACCACAGGAAGAGCCAGAACTGGGGCCCTGGTCTTCTGCTCCAGGTCCAGGGTGCCCCTCCCAACCTAACTGCCTCCTCCCCCCATGATCTCCTGGCCCAGGATTAGATGCAAAGGCCTGTTCTTTGGAAAAACTAAGTACACTCCCACACCTCCCTGGTGTCACATGGAACCACAGCAACTCTGATACCCAGGAAGACATTATCTATCCTGGCACCTGCAGAGCTGGCCGCATAAGAGGTTTAGACTGCAGGAGTCGGTGCCAGATGGCTGACTAAAGCCCTGACTGAACCGCACCCAGCCGTCTGCTCTGGCAGGTGGCAGGCTGTGGTCCAGTAGTGTTGGCCATCTGTTCACTGCCAGGAAGGTTGAACCCCTCTGGGACTCTGTGGGGCCACCGTGGCTCACTGGGATTACTTGGTAAAAGCACGTAATTTAGGAAACTTGGTGGGGGCAACATGTGGCCCCTTCCCTGGAACTCCAGCCAGAGACTTCAGAGTATCTGTCCCTGGCCATGGGACAGGGAGGGAGGCTTGGGAAGCACCTTGGCCTTTTCTGCTTGGGGAGGACACACTTTCTTTCTCATTCTCGAGGCAACTCTGCATGGAGTAGGGGGTCTTTATCACCAGCCTACTTACAGGAAAACAGGTTCAGCCTGAGGTCACCCTTGTTAGATAAACCCGCATGATCTGGAATGGGAACTGTATTGGTCAGATTTTGTTTTGGGTTTTTTTTTATGCTATGATGATATACCTGAGATAGGCTACTTTATAAGGAGAGATTTATTTATTTATTTGCATGGCTGTAGAAGTACAAAGTCAAGGTGCCACATCTGGTGATGGTCTTCTGGCTGGCAGAGTCCCAACCAATGCAGGGCATCACATGGCAAGGGACAGGGAGCATTTAGATGCATTTGTGTCTCTTTTGGTCTCCCTCCCTCTTATAAAGTCTGGATCCAATCACAGGGGTTCCACCCCAATAATTCAGCTAATCCTATGCACCTCCAAAAGGCCCCATGTGGAAACACTATAGTTGGATTAAGTGTCCACCCTCTTAATTCGTCACAATGGGGATTAAGTTTCACCACATGTTCCCTGGGGACACTCAACTCATACACAGACCATAACAGGATCTGAGGCCATGTAACTCCAAAGCTGCTGATCCTTAGCCTGGTCTCTCTTGGACCCACCGACCTTAATTTTAGTGATGAAAATATTAATGCTTTAATAAAAAAAGAAGTATTATTTAAAGATAATTCATTGGCTTTTAAAAATGTAAATAAAATAACAACTTATAACTAGCACAGTGGTGCACACCTATAATCCCAGTGACTCAGGAAGCTGAGGCAGGAGGATCACAGGTTCTAGGCCATCTTAGGCAACTTAGCAAGAACCTGTCTCAAAATAAAAAGGACTGGAGATATAGCTCAGTGGTAAAGCACACCTGACTGGGTTCAATCATCAGTGCTAGAAAAAATAAAAACAAAAAAACCCAAAACACACACACACACACCCACACAAATATCTACATTCCTTGATAAACTCTTCTGCTTCTGAGAATTGGTCCTCAGGCATTGCTTGTAATTTTTGAGATTGGAAACAACCTAGTTGCCCATCTGCATGGGACCAGGATGCAGGAAACTGTGGTGCATCCATACATGGACTCCTGACCTGTTCAGATGCTGGTTTTGTTGGTCACAGGTGCACAGATGGTGTGTCTGACACCCAGAGACGCCATAACATCCTAAGCACAAAAGTGGCTTCAAAAATGTGATGTTCTGCAGGCTACCACTTTGTTTTTGATATTTCTGTATGGTGTGTGTGAGTGAAGAATGTAGCCAGCTTCTAGATTACAGGTGTAAGCCCAGCTTGTAGCTTATCCCATTAGCTGGTTACATGGGGATTGCATTTGAAAGTTGTTCATCTTTAACTACCAATCTCTGATCCTGCTCTCATTGTGCACCTGCAACGTCCAGCCGTCAGAGTCCTAACATGTCAACTTATGAGCTTTTTAAGGTGAGAGTATTTTGAGACTATGCTGATAGAATCAGTGTATTTCTGTTTTACATCCATTTTTAAGGTCTCTAAGAATATATCTAAGATTTTTTTTTTTTTTTTTTTGGTACTGGGAATTGAACCCAGGGGCACTCAACCACTGAGCCACATCCCCAACCCTATTTTGTATTTTATTTAGAGACAGGGTCTCACTGAGTTGCTTAGGGCCTCGCTAAGTTGCTGAGGCTGCCTTTGAACTCCTGATTCTCCTGTCTCAGCCTCCCAAGTGCTGGGATTACAGGCGTGAGCCACCAAGCCTGGCTGTATCTAAGATTAATGTTGGTTCTTCCTAAGTGGTTGTCTTATATTTCTTCATGTAGTCAAAAACTTTTTATAAGAACCATGAATTTTTATGGTCAGAAAAAAGCATATATTTCTTCATATTTTTAAAAAATTTGTTCATCATGGATTTTTTGTATTAATTTTGATTTTTAAAATGTTACATTAAAATATTTATTTTGATTACTATGTCTTTTGGCATCCCCTTTTAAAATTTTTAAATAAAAAATATGTCATATGGTAAACATAAATAAGGCTGGGGGTTTGCCTAGCGTGCATCAGGCCCTGGGTTTGATCTCTGGCACTGCACACAAGATCTGTATTTAACACAACATTTTAACTATTTTTAAGTATACAGATCAGTAGTATTAAATATTTTTACACTGGTTTTGTTTTGTTTTGTTTTGGTACCAGAGATTGAACCCGGGGGCACTTAACCCTGAACCACACCCCCAGCCCTTTTTGTTTTTATTTTGAGATAGTGATACTGTCGCATACCGGTGACGAGTTCTGCTTCCTCTGGTGTTGAAGTATATCCCCAGAGAAGCACGCCAAGGCAAGCATGTTAAGCAGGCTTTATTTAAAAGTAGTAACACAAACTTCTCCCAGGAGGGAGAAGGGGGGCCATGGCTGATGTTCTGGAATACCCGAGAAGTGAGCGCACCCTCCCTCTTTTATAGGTTAGGGTCTTCTTTTGTTCTGCCCCTTCCTCTGACCCTTATCTTTCCTTCCTGCCCATGTGGCAGTGGTGACACAGCAAAAAGGTGAGGTGCGAATGGCGGGGGTGGGGGGGGGGGGGGGGGGGACACGACACCACTGACATGGAGATTTAGGTGGGGGACCTGGAGGCATTAATTAGCAACTCCCTGCCTGCAGCTTTTGGGGAGGGGCAGTTAAGCAGGTAAACTTGGTGATCAAAGGGCTCTGGAGGCATTGACATTCCAACCTCCCAGGGGTGTCTCCAACTCTCTGGACTCCATTCCTTAATTTGACCAGATTCCCTGATTTCTACACTAACTGCCTATTAATTCTGGCTTCAATAGGGTCTCACTAAGTTGCTCAGGGCCTTGCTACATTGCTGAGGCTGGCTCTGAACTTGTGATCCTTGGGCTCAGCCTCCCGAGGCACTGGTATTACAGGCATGTGCCCCCACACCCCACTCACATTGTTGTACTACAGATCTGAAGAACTAACTTTTCCATCTTGCAAACTGAAACTCTGAACCCATGAAACCATAACCAGCTAGTTCCCATTCCCATTCCTGCAGCCACTGGTCCCCACCATTCCACTCTCTTATCTCCATGGGGTGGAGACTCTGGTTACCTCATGCCAGTGGACTCATACGGTGTTGGTCATTTTATGACTGGCTCGTTTCCCTTAGCATATTATCCTCAGAGTTTCATTCATAATACAGCACATGTCAGAATTTCCTTCCTTTTCAAGGCTGAATACTATTCCTTCACCACATTTTGTTTACCCATTCACCCCTCAGTGAACACTGGGGTTTGGTCCCATCTCTTGGGTATTTTGATTAATGATGCCATTTACATGGGTTATTTTCTTTTTCAAAAACAAAAAACATGAAAGAAGTATTTCACCATGGAATCCATGAACTACAGAGCATGGAGAAGCAAAGGCTTCTAGATTAGGAGTTGGGCTTCTCACCCTTTTCCTGTCTGGGACTTGAAGTACCCATGTGACAGCAAGGCCACTGGACCAGAAGTCCCCAGAGTCTTGCTGGCATCCTGCATCCATGATCCATTGCCACTTCTCATCTGCTAGGTCCTCCTGAGGTTACCCCCCTCTCCCCTGGTTCCCTCCTTCCAAGGCTGTCTCTTTCTGGCATGGTGGGAGCAGAGCCTCCTGAGCTGACACTTGCTCTTAGATTGTGAGAGCCAGGTAGGGACGAAGGAGACAGCTGGATGTAATGAAATGACTTTAGATTCCACTCTCCCAAAGTTGGAGAAAGATACCCACCAGATCTGATCCAGAGCAAGTCTGAACAGTGGTGTCTAGTTAATCCACCAGGCAGTCACCCAGGGAAATCTCCAGATCTCAGCTGAGCCAGAAAACGTTCTCAGCTGCCAGCCATCCTGGAGCCACAGGAATGTTGATCTCTCTCAGCAGAGTCCTGGGAAGCTGGCTGCCACATTCTGAACATTCCAGACATGCTGGTTTGGTGTGCAGTCGCCATCCACACCCCACCTCCCTGCCTCATGCAAGGACTCCCACAGCTCTGAAGCTGCTCTTCCGTTTCTCGAAGCTTCTACTCCAGCTCTCTGTGAGCTTCCTTTAGGAGGAGCCAAAGCTGGAAAGTCAGCTGGTTCAATGGGGATTGGTTTTAAAAAAGTCTTTCACTTTTAACTCCTCCAAACTCTCCTCCCCCAGGCTGCTGACCACCTATAGCCCTCCTCCTCTAGGGCTGAGTTGAAAGAGGGTCTGAATGTCCCACTCCCAGCTCTGTGCCTCCACTAGCACCCCTGCTGTCCTCTGTTGTAACAAATCATCCCATTGGTAGTTCCTCTTCACTCTCACTCCCACCAGCCTTTGCAGTTCTTGGAGGTGGAAACTGTGACCGGTCCCCCTCTGAGCCCTCCACCTGGCAAAGGGGCATGGCACTGAGCACCTGCTTGAGAAAGGTTGGACACATGGATAGATGGGTGGGGGGATGGGTGGAAAAGAACCAGAGAAGGTCACCAGTACTGAGGTCTCAGAAGACTCAGCTAAGCTGGGCTGGTCATTAGATTCTCAAAGAGTCATGATATTTGGCAGTTTTCCTCCAAAATGGAATTACTCTTGGTAAATAATCCTATCCACCTGATCCATTTGTGTAAATACTCTGGCACAGGTACAGTTGACGTGTCACTAGGAAAAGAGGTTTCTCCAAATGAGGTTGGCGCAGAGCATGGCAATGTGGCCTAAAAGGCTCTACTTACTCTGTGGGCCTGCCTGCTGGGCTGCCTAGCTTCTGGTATCCTGACCCTGGCCCTGGATGAATTCACAAGATAGGCCCGAGTCCTAGGGAGCTTAGGGCTTGAAGGCAGGTGAGTCCAGCAGACCTTGAGTTTCCATGAGAACAATTGCCAAGTAGTAAATTGAGGCCTATTGTTTCTGAACTTTCTAGCACTTCCTTATACCAGCCTTGCGGGTGTCCTTTGGTAGGCTGAGGGGACCAGTTACAAAAAGATTGAAGAGGCCCTCTGTGCATGACTGTGTGTGGAGATTGCCAGTGTGTTTCCTCTGCAATGCTGTCTTGGTGACTGTTTGAATGCTGTATTGAGAAGGATTCTGAGGCTTCGACATGGCATTGCAGGAAGGAATATCATAATTAATAATATCTGCCATGGGATGAGAGGGAAGAGTAATATTTTAAGAGTAATATTTTTGTGCCACCCCTAGTTTTATTACTGATTAAGCTCAGGCTTTAGAGTCTTCATGATTCAGAACTGAATTTCACCCTGCTCTACAGGGCCTCAGTTTGTTCATCCCTGAAATGGGCATGTATAAGTCAGGGTGTGGGTTCAGCTGCTGTAACAAAGAAATCCGAAAGTATTGTGGCCCAAAACAAATTCAGAGTTCTTTCTCCCTTGCATTGAAGAATAGAGAGATAGGTGAGCAGCTGCATGTGCTGGGGGCACTCTGTCATCCTTAACATGAAACCTCCGATTATGGGTGTGAGGTGACTGTTCTCATTCTTGCCACTTCCCAGCCAGAGGGAAAGGGAAGGGGCACTGGTGCAGAAGAGCACGTGTCTAGTGATTTCAAAGGTGAAACCCTGAAGCTGCCCACATACCTCACTGCTCATTCCACTTTCAAGCAGAATAGTCGCTTGGCCACCTCTCCCTGTGACTCCCTATGAATGTGGTGTGGGACTGGGGAGCTGTGTGCCCAGCTAGCACTCTGTTGGATAGAGAGGAGGAGATGGGATAAGATGTCCAGGGAACTCTGCAGGCACCTCTCAGGGTTGTTAGGATTGGTGACAACATGTGCCCACCTCTGGCACCTGGTAAGCCTCCCCCAAACTCACAGACGCCTCCCTCTCCCTGCCCAGGAGCTGGTGAAGATCCTACACAAGGCGCTGGAGGCCGCCCAGCAGGAGAAGAGGGCATCCAGCGCGTACCTGGCAGCAGCTGAGGACAAGGACCGGCTGGAGCTGGTGCGGCACAAAGTGCGTCAGATCGCAGAGCTGAGCAGGCGGGTGGAGGCCCTGGAACAGGAGCGCGAGAGCCTGGTGCACACGGCCAGCCTGCGGGGGCAGCAGGTGCAGGAGCTGCAGCAGCACGTGCAGCAGCTTCTGGACAAGAACCAGGCCAAGCAGCAGGTCATCTGCAAGCTCTTGGAGAAGGTCACCCAGGACTTCACACAGCCACCTGACCAGCCCCCCAACACTGCTGACCGGGACTTCCTGAGCCAGCAGGAGAGGATGGAGCACCTGAAGGTAGGGCCTCCCTCTACTCCCTGGGCCCCGGGGAGGGCGGCTAATGGTTTTCATGGTGGAAGAGGACTCACCCTTCATCCTGGAGCGTCTGTCCTGGAAGTAGATGTTGATGGAAAAATTGCTCTTCACTGTCTCACTTCCCTCGCCAACACAGTTTGACCCTTTCATGAATCCTGGGCTGCAGAAAAGCAAAAGTGTCTCTGATTATCAGATTAGAGGTGAAAAAGCCCAAGACCAGCCTTCTTTGGTGTCACTCTGATGCCCCATGAGCCCCAAGATGCCAGGGCCACCGTCTCCAGCCATTCTGCACATGGTGCACATGGTGACCCACGCCGACTGTGGCTTGCTCACGATGTCGGCAGTAATCAGGGTTCCGCATATGGAATTGATGGCGTCGACTGTGCCCGTGCTGTCTGCTTTACTTGCATGGTCTCATTTTGTCCTTGCACCAGCCCTATAAGGCAGTCACTCGTGTGCTCCCCACTTTATAGATGGGAAGGCTGAGGCTGAAGGTAAAGAAACTCGCCCAGACTCCTGTTCTGAGATGGGGGAGCTCACATCTGCTGACTGGTCTGCCTGCTCTGCCTCTCAGCTTCTCTGCCTCTTCTAGCTGATGTCACCTTCCCTGCCCCACCCTGCCTTCCCCTGCTCTGTCCCTGTCCCTTTCCCCAGGCTGTCCCAGCCCACAGGGACCAGGCCCGGCACTGGGGACAGGAACTTCATTTGAATTGTGATGCCTGCCATGGGCTGTAGTCTCCTGTCTAGAGGATGTGGCAGGTGCCACCTGACCACCAGGAGCCTGAGACTTGGAGTAGATGCTTCTAGCACCCTCTGTTCCTAAAGGCAGCCATATATAACCAGGGCCAGTCTTGCCCTGACTGCTGCCATTCAGAGACACATGTACTTCCATCTCTATAACCTTGGGAAGTCCCGTGCTCCTGAATCAAGGAACTGCTGAATGGGAGGAGGTGGAGAAAAAAAAGAAAAAGAAATCAGGAAGCTTCTGAGAGAAGCAGTGGGTAGTGTTGAAGAGGTTCGCTGCCCACTTTGAAATGAGATGGCCTTGCACCTGAGTCCTGGCTCTGCCTCTCACTAGCTGCATGACGTGGAGCAAGTTCTCTCACCTCCACAGGAAGTGAACTTGCAACCCAGATTCCCTTCCCTGTCAGCAAAAACTGAAGAACCACATAACCAGCTAGTCCTGGAATCCCTTATAGGCTAAAATCAGAAATTCTTTGGGATTCAAACAAAACCAGAGCTTTCAAATGCACTTGCAGCTGAACTGTACGCATGGTGAGCACCCTTCTCCACACCCCACGCCAACTCAGGGTCTTTGCTGCCCATGTGCCCATGGGAGTCCAATGTTCAAGACCCAGGAAACAGCACAGGGCTCAGAAGCAGATCAGCTGCAGTCAGTCATCTCAGGCTCACCTATGAGCCTGAGTGTGTCTCTGAGGTCACATCTTTAGGAATTTAGTTTATCAGCGAGCCAGAGGTGACTGCGCATGTGAGTCATGTTAACGTGATTGTTACATCTGCAAGTCTTTGAGTTTGGCCACAGGGAGTATTCACATTTCCTGCTTAACCTGTGATGGAGGACACCCCAACTTTGGGGAAATGTCCCCTTTGTTTTTGAGACTGTCATTTCAAGAATGCCAGTCTTTTTTTTTTTTTTGGTACCAGGGATTGAACCCCATGGGTGCTTAAGTATTGAGCCACATTCCCATCCCCTTTTTTGTATTTCATTTAGAGACAGGGTCTCACTGAGTTGCTTAGGGCCTCGCTAAGTTGCTGAGGCTGGCTTTGAACTCGTGATCCTCCTGCCTCAGCCTCCTGAGCTGCTAGGATTATAAGCATGTGCCACCATGCCTGGCCAAGAATGACAGTCTTGATGCAGTGGCGTACACCTAAAATCCCAGCCACTTGGGAGGCTGGGCCTCACAAGTTCAAGGCCAGTCTTGGCCATTTAGTGAGACCCTGTCTCAAAATTTAAAGGGGCTGGGAATGTGGCTCAGTGATAGAGTACCCTTGGGTTCGATCTTCAGTATGCCCCCCAACCTTGGCAAAAAAAAAAAGACAGTCTTGAATATCAAAGCTGTGAAATGGGGAGAGTAACTGTACCACCTCTTGAATGTCAGAGCTGGGAAGACTCAGCAATCTAGTCTGCCCACTCATTTTCTGGTAGGGACAACTGAGCCACAGAGAGATGGGAGGGCTGGTCCTGGGCATCCCAGAAGGAGTGGCAGGCATGCAGTAGACCCAGGTGTCCCCATGCTAGCATAAGGGCTTTGTCCACGGGCATTTCCTGAGGAGAATCCCCAGGTTCCTGCTCCCCACAAAGGCAGGCAGGCTTTCTTCCCCCAGGCCCTCTCTCCCGGTCGCTCTGCTGGTGAGTCATGTGGCTTTTCTCTTCTCTGAGGTTTCTCTTTTTCCTCCCTACAGTTCTGAACCAAGAAGAACACGCAAGGTAGGGTCACGAGCTGAGCCAACCATTGCTGCTCCAACAGATGCTCATACCCACTGCCAATCCCAGCACGTCTGCCTTCCCTAGAGCTGGAAGTGGAGCACCTTATGTGACAAAAGTCCCATTTCCAAAGCCTTGAAAATACCTGTCAACAACTTTAGACCTGGGATGAGGAAGGGAAGGTGGCAAGGAGGCTGGAGGCCATCCTGGCCACAGTGAAGACCCTCCCAGCAGAGGGCCAAGATCACCTGGGGGCTCCCATGTGGCCTGTCTCTGATGGTGAAGTGCCACAGTCCATGAGCAGTGCTGTTCCTGTAATGGTCACGGGCCTGTCCAGGGTCAGCCCTGTAGCAGCACCTCCCCTGCTTACCTTAGAGCCTGGTGTGCTGCAGGAAAGGAAGGGCTGGGCCACAGTAGGCATACCGGGAACTTCTTAGCGCTGTCTGAGTGTGTGCCATGTGTGGAATGGCTTCTGGAATGTCCTTCCTGGCAGAATAAAGACTGAGAACCACAGCTGCAGCTCAGGTCCCTGGTCCCTCCCAAGACTTGCCTGCTTCTCGTCTACCCCAGCAGAGGGCTCCCAATGCTTCCTTGGGATGGTGCACAGAGGGAAACCACTAGACTCAGAGCTGTTCCCACAGTGTCATTCAAAATCAAAAACCAGCTAAAAATACCCAGGGCCCCAAATTAAGAAACAACAAAAAGAAAAGGGTTATAAGTAAGTTATGGTATAGTTGTTCATTAAAAACAATCCCTGGAGCTGGCGGGGTGGCGCAGGCCTGTATCCCAGCTGTTTGGGACATTGAGGCAAAGGATCATAAGTACAAGGCCAACCTGGGCAACTTAGTGAGACTCTGTCTCTTACAAGAAAAAGAAGGGGGCTAGGGTGAAGCACATGCTTAGCATGCTTAAGGCCCTGGGTTTGAGCCCCAGCACCAAAAAAAAAAAAAAAAAAAAAAAAAAAAAACTGGGAAACTTACATAGCAACATAGAACGATATTTACAGTGACACTTAATAAAAATATTTTCCACGGCATGATCACAAACATTGGATAGAATGCATTGCTTTTGAAAACAAATACTGACGGGGGCAGTGGCACACACCTGTAATCCCAGTGGCTCGGGAGGCTGAGGAAGGAGGATCATGAGTTCAAAGCCAGCCTTAGCAAGGGCAAGGCACTAAGCAACTCAGTGAGACCCTGTCTCTAAATAAAATACAAAATAGGGCTGGGGATGTGGCTCAGTGGCCCAGCGCCCCTGAGTTCAATCCCCAGTAATAAAAAAAAAAAAAAAAAAAAAAATACTGTGCACTTACTGTGTTCTGTGCCCATATTTGGCATTTTCTGTATTACCATTTAGCATCCTAACTGCCCATGGGAGTGGCATTTGCCCCTCTACAGATGAGGAAGCAATAGCTAGCGAACTTCCCAAGGTGCAAGAGCCAGGACTTAAATCCACCCGAGCACTCTCTTCACCACAGCTTGCGGGGAGCAGAATAGAGAAGGAGAATATAGGTAGTTTTCTCCCGTCACACTTCCTTTTTTCCCTTTCTTTCTTTCTATTCTTTTTTTCTTGTTTTGGATTAGGGATTGAACCCAGAGATGCTTTACCACTGAGCTACTTCAACAGGCCTATTTTTCATTTTGAAACAGGGTCTCATTAAAGTGCTTAGGGCCTTGCTAAGTTGCTGAGGCTGGCCTCAAACTTGCAATCCTCCTGCCTCAGCCTCAGTCACTGGAATCACAGGCATGTGTCATCATGCCCAGCTTAGATTTCCTTTTAGGATGATTTCTCAAGACAAGGAAGTATCTGTGGTCAACTCCTGAAATGCCTTGCTGTCTTCTCCAGGACGACATGGAAGCTTACCGGACCCAGAACCACTTCCTCAACTCTGAGATTCACCAGGTCACCAAGATCTGGAGGAAGGTGGCTGAGAAGGAGAAGGCCCTGCTGACAAAGGTGCCAGGCGGAAGCTGTTAGACCATCTCCATGTCCTGCTATCCTTCCTGTCCCCCTGCTGAGCATCTCTACTCACGTTCCTCCTTACCTGGCTGCCCTCCCTCTGGACTGAGCCCCTAGTGAGCAGTGTCAGTTTCTCCTCCAGCCCCTGCAGTCTGACTGATTAACACCCAGTCAGTAGTGCTTTACTGGGCAGCTCTGGGGAAGGGACATCAAAACCAATAAGCTTGGTCACTGCCCCAAGGAGAGTATAGACTAGTGAGGGAGTTAAACTCAGATAAAATACACTTGGACTCATGAGATTCTTGGGGTCCAGAGATAGGAAGGAAAGTCAAGGAAGGCTTCCTGGAGGAGGTGTCCTCTGAGTTGAGTCCTAAAAGCAAGTTGGTATTATCCAGCAGTGGAGAAAGACCTTCCAAGAAAAGAGCAGAGTAAAGACTTGTGACCTGAGAGACCTGAAGCAGAGCTAAGGAGGAGAGGATGACTGAGTAGATTTGAGTGGAGAGGTCCTGGCCCCGACTGATGTTCTGAGAAGATGGCTGTGGCTCTGGGCAAAGGGTGGGGTTCTGGAGAGAACCCCACCTGGATGCAGGGAGGCCAGAGTCTGTAGCAGAAGTCCCTGAGAAGGCCACTGGTGCCAGAACACAGGGAGCAGCCTGGGTGGGGGGAGCAGGAAGGAGAGCAGGCTCCAGGAGGTTGGGGGTTGGGTTTGGGCAAGTGCTTGGAGATGGTGATCTGGCAGGAGTGCAGTGAAATTGTGGCCTTGGCCATGGGCTTCCTGGTGCTACTCTGGGATCTAGGGTGACTCAGGTCATGGCAGCCCTCTGAAACAGATTTTTGCTGTCCCCATCTCATAGCAACAGAAAAAAAGGTCCAGAGAGGTCACCCAACCTGCCCAGCACCATCTGGCTTGTACAAATAAAAACAAGAATTCAAGGCGAGGAGGAGTACAGAAAAGCCCTAGGTGGAAGGGCACTGTGCATTGGAAGAACAGAACCTGGTGGCACAGAGGGCGCAGGGCAGTGCCCTCCCAGTCACACCACCTGCAGAGAGGCCCTGGGGAGGGCTTTGCACAGCAGCCTGCTTACTCCCTCCAGAACCTTGAGGCTGTTACCCCACTGTGCAAGTGAACAAGCTAAAGCACAGAGAGGTTAAGGACTTGCCACAGGCCATACAGCTAACAAGCTGAACCAGTACGGGACTGCAGGCCATGCAGGAGCCTGCACCATGCCTGCCCCAGCCCCAGCCCCCATCCTATCCCGCTTCCCTAGCCTCCCTGCTACCCACTGGACTCAGGGCCCATCTTTCCCTACATGAAGGTCCCACGGAGGGGGCTGGAAGGGCCGTGCTGCCTGGAGCCAAGCAGGGACCTGACCAGATGCCCCTCCCCCACAGTGTGCCTACCTCCAAGCCAGGAACTGCCAGGTGGAGAGCAAGTACCTGGCTGGGCTGCGGAGGCTGCAGGAGGCTGCAGGTTCAGAGGCTGGTGAGTGCTCGGAGCTGCTGCGAGAGCTCATCCAGGAGGCACTGCAGTGGGAAGCCAGCGAGGCCTCTGCTGATGGTGTGGAGCTGAGCCCTGTCAGGTGAGCCCAATGGCCCCATGACCAGGGACCCCAGCTGCCTTCCCAGCTGCCTTGCTGCCAGTCCTACTGACGGTGCATGGGCATCACGCAGTTGTGACCACCTCTGGGGCTCCATTCGCCATGCAAGCCAGCCCAGGAGAGCAGGCTCAGAGGACATGCTGCAGCCAACATGGGACTCTCAAGGCAGCCCCGCTTCCTCCCTGACATGTTTGTCAGAGGCAGAAGGCACAAGATAAGTCAGTTGCCTCCTCAAACTAAGCCCTTGTTGAACAGTGGGCATGGGCAGTTACATATAACAGAAGTGGGCATGACTCTGCTTATAGGTCCCTGAGGCTGGGGGGCCCACTGGCAGGAGCCTGGGCTTTTGAGCCAGGCATGGCTCTCTTTTTTGAGGGGTTGTGGTGGTGAGGATTGAGCTCAGGATCACTTCCCCTGAACTACATCCCAGCCCTTTTTATTTATTTTGTAACAGGCTTTAAGTTGCCCAGGCTGGCCTGGAACTTACAATCCTCCTGCCTCAGCCTCCTGAGTCATGGGGATTGCAGACATATGCCACCACACCCAGCAGACCTGGCTCTCTTGCTGTGTGACCTTGGACAACTCACTTTACCTTTCTGAGCCTCATACTCAGTCCCTGTAAGATGTGGGCTAAGACTGTTGCTTTGCAGAATCATTAAGATTAACAGTGCTGGACGCGGTGGCACACGCCTGAATCCCAGCGGCTCGGGAGGCTGAGGCAGGAGGATGGCGAGTTCAAAGCCAGCCTCAGCAACTGAGCGAGGCCCTAAGCAACTCAGTGAGACTCTGTCTCAAAAAATAAATAAATAAATAAATAAATAAATAAATAAATAAATAAAAAGGGGTCTAGGGATGGCTCCATAACTGAACCCTTCTGGTTCAATCCCCAGTGCCAAAAAATACATTGACAAGCACATGCGGGGCACATAATAGAGGCAAATAAATGTTGAATAAACGAGAAGCCATCTTCAGTGGGCCCTCAGGGATGCCACTCCTCCTGTCATTGGTGTAGTCTGCTCCCCTCTGTCCCTGAGCTCACTGGCTGGCAAAGGATTCTGCATCACCAGCGCAGGTCTCCTTGGCCCCAGGTAGTTAGAGGGTTGCATCTTTGGACAGAAATTAATCACCTCCTGTGCACTATGTACCAAGCACTTCTAGGCCCAGCACTTTATAAGAGAACCGCATTGGGTCTTCAGGAGGCAGGACAGGGCAGTTTGGGGGAAGTGGTGGGGCCTGCCCTGCCCTGAAGGCTGAGCCTCAGTGAAGACTGGAAGGAACCTGGCCCAGTGCCCCTGCCTGCCATCTTCCAGGGCTGGGCCCTGCAAGGTGTGGCTAACATGGGTCTTTCCTGGCAGTGAGTATGACGAGTATGGTTTCCTGACGGTGCCCGACTACGAGGTGGAAGACCTGAAACTGCTGGCCAGGATCCAGGTGCTGGAGGTGCGCTCCCATCACCTACTGGCCCTTGAGGCTGCGGAGCGGCCTCTGCGGGAGCGATGGGCGGCCCTGGGCCAGCTCTCGCCCTCTGCAGAGCTCAAGCAACTGCTGCGGGTGGGAGTGCCCCGCGAACACCGGCCACGCGTCTGGAGGTGGCTTGTCCACCTCCGTGTCCAGCACCTGCACACTCCTAGCTGCTACCAGGAGCTGCTGAGGCGATGCCAGGCCTGTGAGCACCCTGCTGCCCGCCAGATAGAGCTGGACCTGAACCGGACCTTCCCCAACAATAAGCACTTCACCTGTCCCACCTCCAACTTCCCCGACAAGCTCCGCCGGGTGCTGCTGGCCTTCTCCTGGCAGAACCCAGCCATCGGCTACTGCCAGGGCCTGAACAGGTGAGCCTCCGTGGTTGGTAAGGGCACACCCTTTGCCTTTCAGAGCACTGTTGACTTTTCAGGGCCTCCCAGGAACCTGGAGACATAAACCCAGGAGGCCTGGCCACTGGACAGATAGGGACAGGCAGGTGAGAGGACATGTTTCAGACAGGTGGGCCAGAGCCCCAGGCTCCTATTCTGAGCTCTCTGATTTGTGCTTGGGAGATGCCACTCACACAGAGCCATCAGGAGTGTCCCCTGGAGTGCATGGTGAGGGCCCAGTTCACGTATGACAGAATTGGCCTGGTCAAGGAGTATTTTCATTATGCAAAACCCACTTGGAGGAGCCCAAGAAGACAGAATTTATGAATGGTACAGGGGGAGCTCAGGGAAGTCAGAGGAAGAAGACAGAGCTGAGGACCAGAGGGCCCAGCAGGGCTGCAGTGTTGCAGAAGCCCAGGTTGGCATCCGTGTAGCATTCCCTGGAGTGCCATCCCCCCAGGCAGTGTGGCATCATGCACTGCCCTGCAGCTGCATGGCCTCTGGCCTCTGCCTCACTCTACCATCTGCCCTACTTCTCTTGGCAGACCAGCCTCTGTCCACACATTCTTTGGGCATTAACAGCCCATCAAAGTTGTCAGAGTGGAGCCCTCGAGTCACAGGCTGCTGCGAGGCTTCCCACCTTGCACCCTGTACCCTTAGCCCTCATGCCCAGGTCCTACATTCCAAAGAAGGAATCTGAATGGCGCCTGGATCACTTTCCACCTCCTCTTGTCCAATCAGCAGGGGTGGGGAGAGGGGTTGGGGATGAGGCTGGGGTCCCCTGAATCACAGGCCATCCCCTCCAAAAGTAGAGGCGGGGCTTTCATGGACACCCCACTATCTCCAAAGAAATTGCATAGTCTTGAATAGTTCCCAAAGCAAATTTTGACTCAGTTTCATTTAAACACACATATGCTTGAGTAAAATTTACAGAAACCATTCTGCTTTTTTTTTTTTCTGAATAGGTGGCGTATGACATTTATTTAACCCAGAATTGACATTCAGCATGTCCTTAACTCAAATATGAATGTCTCCCAAGGGTACATATTTTCAATACTTCCCACCCTAAGTTTAGGTGAAATTGAGCATGTATATAAACAATTACTGGGAATTCAGAGTTAAACTCCAACAGGAATGCCTCTCAGTTTGAGCCTGAGATTTCATGTTATTCTGCATTTCTGCTACAGGTGATGTCTGTAGAAATTCTAGTCATTCACTAATAGCTGAGAGAAAGCGTGTATATTTCTTATTTGCTTGAACATGTTAAAATCTAGAAAGAACAAAAATGGCAAAGCCTTTTTATAAGAGCAGCTGTAAAGGGAGCTGGAAGCCATGGGATTAGTATAAGTAATGATTTTTCCATTTCTTAAAAAGGTCAGGTAGGAAGCAACACTTGCTGAGGGTGCTGAACATACCTGACATCATTTAATCCTCATGAAAACCTGTGAAGTGGGCACTGGAGCCCCCATTACCCAGGCAAGCCAGGAAAGGTCAGAGAAGCCGAGTAACCTGCCCAGAGCCTCTCCATGCTTGGCATCTGGGCCAGCGCCAAACCCTGGACACTCACACCCAGGCCTTCCCACAACCCACCCTCATTCAGAGCGGGAACTATGGTAGACAGTGAGCTGATGCCACCCTGAAACCTTTTCTCCTGATCAGATATGACCTCTCTGAGATGGAATTAGCCACATATGAGGCTATGGTGCGTTGGGGTGCATTTTGTGCCAAAGTAGGGAAAAGTCTGGTAGCCAGGGGCCTTGAGATTAGCCTCACAGAAGCGAAGAAGGTCCCTGTGTGGAAGGAGGTGGCACAGGCTACTTCTAGAAGGCAGATGGGAATAACCAAGGCCGAAGAAGAGGGAGATACCCAGGGGGTACTTTTTACTATTGGTCTCTGCTATTTTTACCTAAATTTGATATGCAAGCACAGATAATTGGTATTCATGCAAACATCTGTGCTATTGTTTTAAGTAGAAAGTTAAGTGTATTAGAAAGAGCCTGTTCTACCGTGGAAAATGCAGTGTATGTATTCTTTGGGAGGCCCTAATCCCAAACTGTAGGCCCTTTACTCTTGTGTGAGTTGTCATCTAGTGGCAGCAGTTGGAAATGCATGTATTGTGCCACCACGCCCCACCCCCACCCCATGTTTCAAGATAACATCCTGCTTCTAAGGCAACAAATCCAGCCGGTTTAGACGGTGAAGATAGAACACCAAGGATTTAATACCAATTTAGAGCAAACATTTTAAAGCCATTTCCCTGTGAAAATATGTGGCAACCTTTCAAAGAGGCCTGTTCTTCCCCCTTCGACCCACTTCCCCTTTGCAGGCTTCATTGGTCCCTGAATGCCTGAGGGTGGAGCCCAGCTGGAGCCTGAGCAGTGAGCAAGCCCAAGTGGGGACCAACCTCAGGTAACTGGCCTTCTAATGTGTGCTGTGAAAAATTCTAAGCCAGCACTGGCAGCCAGCTCCTGGACTGAGGACATTCTGAGGCTGCTCTATCATCAGCGGACTGCAATATTGAGGAGTCCCTTTTGCTTTCTGGGCCTCAGTTTTCCTATCTGTGGCTAAGAAGTTTGTCTTGACCAGAGGTAGCCAATAGGAAACAGCTGTCTGGAGGCCTGTCTTGTGGCAGTGTCTTAGGTAGCCTCAACTCAATGGGAAAGAGTGCCATGATCAATTAGTTATGTCTGTTCTGGGCATAGGCAGGGAGAATGTTGCCATGATCTAGTAGTTATGTCTGTCTGAGCATAGATAAAGAGAATGGTGGCAGACATACCACGCATTTGCTATCCCTAACACTGGGAAAGGAGAAAGGTTTTCTTTTTTCTTTTGAGACTCAACCCTGTTTATAGAAGTTCTAAAACTCAAAAGAAGGTGGAGGTCATAAATCCAGTCTAGTGAGAACCCAGAGAAGCATCACTATCTGCACAGTGACATAGGCTCCATGACCCACAGGGTTACCCTGGGTTGTTTAGAGACACACAGGGTCTCTTGGCAGGATTTTCCCAGAGGCTTTCTGAGATAGTGTGCATCTTAAGCCTCCAAAAGGCAGCATTTCCCAGGTTGCTTTGGATATGGGACTTTGTGTTTATGTAGCATCTTAGGAAAGTAGGATCCATGGAGGATGTTTGGGGAAATGTATACTTGGATTGGCCCTGGATGTGGCCTGCAAGCAAAGATGGAGAAGAAAACAGTGCTTCTCCCAAGAAGACTTCCCTGCTCAGCCCTGGAGGCCTGTCTTATGGCAGTGTCTTAGGTAGCCTCAACCCCTGGGGGCTTTTCCCTCTTAGTCATGATCTCACTTGAGCCTCCTGAGATGGGAGTGGTCCAGAAGAGGACTGTGTTCCACACTGTTTTGTGCCAGACAGCACCAAAGGTTGACTTTTCAGTGCTTCACGACCCTGGAGGTGGGTGTTGTTCTCTCACCTTACAGAACACAAGACTGAGGCTCAGGGAGCTTAAGTGTACTTAGCAGTGTCTCGGAGCTCATGGACATGGAGGTGAGGATAGCTAACATGTATAGAGCTCACATCGTGCCAGGCCCTGGGCAGGACGTTGACCGTGTTACCTGTGTTCATCCTTGCTCAGGCTGGCAGCTGTGGCTCTCCTGGTCCTGGAGGAGGAGGAGAGTGCCTTCTGGTGCCTGGTGGCCATCGTGGAGACCATCCTCCCAGCTGATTACTACAGCAAGACACTGACAGCATCCCAGGTGAGCCAGGAGGGAGGGGATGTGGTGGCCCATGCAGGGCAGAGCCCTTGAGTTGCTCCTATAAATCAGTGAATCCTGGGAAAGTCCGAAGTCTCCCAGGCCTCCATTTTTCCAACTGCACAGTGGGCCAGTAACCCTTCTCTGGGATGCTGGGAGTTTCTAGCAAGCTGATGGCCTGAGGAATTTGGGGGACTCTGCCCAGAGGATAGGCTGGTGTTAGTCCAGTGGTGACATCACATCACTGGGAGAGGTAGAAGCAGATCTAGTATCATTTGCCATTTACCAGTCAAATTTCAGAACACAGCAGGGGTTGGTGGCACATGCTTGTAATCCCAGTTACCCCGGAGCCTGAGGAAGGAGGATCCCAAGTTCAAAGCCAACAATGGCAACTTAGCAAGACCCCAGCAGTTGAGCAAGACCATGTCTCAAAATAAAAAAAATTTTAAAAGGGCTGGGGACATAGCTTAGTGGTCGAGGGCTTGCCTAGTATGTGCAAAGCACTGGGAGACAGGCTAGAGGATGGAAGGTGATGGGGACCATTCCTGCTCATGCTCATTGTGTCCACTGAGCAGCATGGCTGCCTCCAGTGTCCCGACACCCTTCTACTGCTCTCTGGCCCTGTGGTCAGACAGCTCAGGGTCCGGAGCCCTGCCCCTCTGTTGACCAGTTCTGTGACCTTGGCACATGGCATCACCTCTCTGATTCCCAAGCTTGCCTGCTCTAGAATGGGAATAAGATTGTTTCTAGGGCTTATTAAGAGGCCTAAGTACAAAGTCATTCCAGGCCTCCCCTCCCCATCACCAGACTTGCCCACTGCCCACCTCCAATCTGGACACTCTACTTGCCCTTCCTTTCCCTCCTTTCCTACTTCCACATCTGACTCCTCTTCCTGGACCACCCACCCATGTGGAGGGCAGGACCTTGAAGACTCAGGTGCATCTCAGGGGAGAGGAGTGAGCCTGGGGAGTCAGCAGCGAGGAGGTGGAGATCAGGTAGGGACTGCATGCGAGGGAAGCCCGACCTGAGGTGGCTTAAACAGGACATTATCCTCTTCAGATAACGGCAGGGTGGTTCCACTTCTTGATTCCCTCTGGGATCAGGCTCTTTCTAGCTCCCTGTTCTGCTATCCCTGGCCTGGGGCTTTCATCCTGTGCTCGTTCCCTCAGGGTCACCAGAGGGCTACAGCAGCACCCTGGCCCTGTGCCATGGCCTACGTGGAAGAAGCAGAAAGGTGAAGAATGATGGAGCTGGCTTCCCTCCTGGCAGTTTCCACTTAGATCTTAGGGTCAGCTGCATCTCAAGTGGCCTGTCACTGGGGCAGGGGCTGGAAATGTGCCGTATTTTACTTCCACATCTCAGCATCTTGGAAACTAAGGTGCATTGTGTCACCAGTGTCAAGTTTGCTTTTTCTTTTTAATTTCTCATTATGGAGAATTTCCCACATTTAAAAAAAAATAGAGAAAAGAATCCAGTGCACCCCTGTGTGTCCAGGGCCTGCTTTCCACAACTGTCAGCCCAGAGGCCAGCGTTGTCTCACCCTCCTCTACCCACTCCTCCTGCTTTGAGTGACTTGGAGTAGACCTCAGCAGCAAGCCAGTTCATCTGTAAATCCTTCAGTAGCTTCCATGGCATTTGTCCACTTTTTGGTTTGTTCGGTTGGTGTTTTTGCAGTCCCAGGGATTGAGCCCAGGGCCTTGCCCTTGCCAGGTTAGTATTCTACCACTGAGCCACATCCCCAGTTCTCCAAGGTGTCATCCAGCCAGCTGGTGGATTTGAGCTTGTCTCCACACTTGCCTCCACTGCTGTTCCAGGGTGTGATTCAGGGAGGGAGCAGAGCTGCCCAGTGTTTGCCATGGAGACACTAAAGCCTGTGGGGATTTACCTGGGTGCGAGGGCTGAGCAGCCACAGTTCCAGGCAAGGAGGAACAAGAGGGTCATGACAGAGTGGGGAGGGAACAGGAAAGAACCATGTCTTAGAGCCAGAGAAGAGCCAGTGCTGGGAGTGATCAACGAGGTTCAGTGAAAAAAGGACAGAGGAGGACAGTGACTGCCAGGGGAGGTCACTGCAACCACCACCCCACAGCATCCCACCTTGAGAAGATTCCTCATGTCCAGTGTGGCATTATGTGACATTATGGCTCTTGCCAATACCTGCCCCAGGACCTTGACCCAAACATCCACCAAGCACCTTAGGGATCAGGCCCAGTAGTGTGGAGAAGCAGCTGCAAGTGTCAGCTGATACAAGTTTAGGGACAAAGTTCCCATTTCCCCAGGGCCTGTGTTCAGTTTCTCTGGACCACAAGGAGGATCAGCTGGACTTGAGGTGGCCAAAAACTTGCCAGCCCAGAGACCTCCATTGTAAAACCTAATGCTCCAGTCAGGTGGTCCTGGCCTGTGCTGTGAGCAGCAGATGACATGCAGCTGTCCCTGTGTCCCAGCTCCTCAGGTGCTCAGTGCTGGGCAGGACCCACTCAGCACTCCAGGCTTGCTGTGGACTGCTTGGGTCCGAAGGGAAAGGGGGGAAGGGAGGTGGTCACTTCCCCAGGGCTGCAGGTGATGGGCCCTCTGGCTGCCTTCCAGGTGGACCAGCGGGTGCTGCAGGACCTCCTCTCAGAGAAACTGCCCAGGCTGATGGCCCACCTGGGGCAGCATGGCGTCGACCTCTCCCTCATCACTTTCAACTGGTTCCTAGTGGTCTTTGCAGACAGTCTCATCAGCGACATCCTCCTGCGGGTCTGGGATGCCTTCCTATATGAGGGAACCAAGGTAAGGCGCTGTTGGGGCCCTGAGCTGGTTTCTTCACCCCTCTGGCCTTGACTCTGCCCTTGGAGAAAGACAAGATAGTATTCACCTGTCAGCTTTTGGGGACGTCTGAGAGCATGGCATTGTAAATTGTAAGGTGCTGTGAGCACGCGAGAGGAAAGGGCACTTCTGCCCTGAGGTTGCCCAATTTCGTCTTCCTGGAGAGGGCACCTTAGCATGATCCAGGACATACATCCCCCTGCCGCCTGTCACCCAGGCCCCTCCTTCCTTCCTCCTGTGGACTGTGCAGTCCTGAGAGGATGGAGCCTGGGGCTGGGCCAAGCCCTGCCCTGACTTTGTTAGGAGACCCTCGGCAAATGCCCACCTCCCACAGCCCCGTATAACAACAGAGTTTTGCAGTTTTGTTTGTTTTGTTTTGCTTTTGTTCTGGGATTGAACCCAGAGGCACTTTACCACTAAGTTATATCCCCAGCCATTTTTTAATTTTTATTTTGAGACAGGGTCTCACTAAGTTGCTTAAGGTCTCGCTAATTGTTGAGGCTGGCCTTGAACTTTGGATCCTCCTGCCTCAGCACCCCGAGTGACTGGGATTACAGGCATGGACCACCACCCCAGCACTACACAGTGTTAAACCAGACAGGTCCAGCAGGGGCAGTGCCTTGCCCCATCATGAGAGAGTTCCAGGGGTAGAGCTGCAACTTCATCCAATCCCTACATTGGAAGCTGTGCCCTGCTTGGGGTCTTCAGCCTCCCCCAGTTCCTGTGTCCTCCCCCCACATTATGCCCAGGCCTCCCTCTCTGCAGCCTGCCCAAGGACTCCATGCAGCCTGGCCTCTGGGTTTCCTCCCTCTGGGGATTCCCTCTCACCCCATGCCAGACCTGAGCCCCTGCTTTGCCCCCAGGTGGTGTTCCGCTATGCCTTGGCCATTTTCAAGTACAACGAGGAGGAGATCCTGCGGTTGCAGGACAGCCTGGAGATCTACCAGTACCTGCGCTTCTTCACCAAGACCATCTGCAACAGCCGGTGAGGGCCTGCCCCTGCCCCTCTGCCCTACCCGCTGCACCACCCCCAGGTGGTGACTCTGATCCTCCTGCGTAGCTTCCGTGTCTGGAGGGGAGTTCTGCCCCTTTGTGATCCATCCACCCCTTAATCCGGCATTCGAGTTCTCCATGTAGTTTTAGTGTTTTCTATATGTGTGCTGGGGATTGCCAAGTAAGCACTTTACCACTGAGCCCCGCCTCAGCCCCACCCTCAGTTCTTGCCCACCTGTCCCTCCCTGAGCACCCCTGGCCAGCAAATCTGGAAGGCAGAAGTATTTGAGTTTCCACAGCAACCCCACCTCTGGGCTTCTGCCCATGCAGTTGCTTCTGTTAGAATGCCTCCTTGCCACCTCCTCGCCACCACCTGCCAACTTTCATTCATTCTTCAAAACTCAGCTCATCTGTCACCTCTTCCAGGAAGCCTTCCCTGACTAACCTTTCCCTTCTGGTTAGGTGTCCTACTATAGTCCTCCCATGGCCCAGATCCCCCTGGGCAGAAAGGGGCTTCCTCATTGCTTCCTGCCTGGAAGTCATGAACCCCAAGGGCAGGGCCCCTGTGGTTGGAAAGGTGTCTGGAAGGTGCCAGAAACACAGGCCCAGTAGGCACCATACCTGGGCTGACTGAGTACTTCTCCCAGGAAGCTGATGCACATCGCCTTCAGCGACATGAACCCCTTTCCCATGAAGCAGCTGCGGCAGCTGCGGGCAACCCACCGGGAGCGGCTGGAGGCAGAGCTGCAGAAGCTAGAGCAACTGAAGGCCGAGTACTTGGAGAGACGGGCATCCCAGGGCAGAGCAGTGACGGAGGGCTGCCCCAGTGAGGACGATGGGGATGGGGATGGGGACGCCTGACCTGGCCACTCCCCTCCACAAAGCCTTTTCACCCTTATGGGCAGGCCTGCTCGAGGCCTGGCATGGACCAGGGGTCCAGCCCCATGCCCCATCACCATGTGACCCCCTTTCATGGGTATTTTCCAGACTGCACTTCTCACCTCTCACAGAGCAGCCGGTGGGGTTCAGTCTTCACAGGGCCGCCTTCGGCATCCTCCAAGCCATGTCTATAAAACAGTGTCTGCTAGAAACCGCCCATAAGCTTTGGGAGTCAGATCCTTCTCAGTGTCCAGTTGTTCTCGGTGGGGACCCAGGGGCCAGGGTGTGCCACCACCAGGCCTTTCAGCTGCTGTTCTGGGGTGACCCTGCAGGACCAGTGTCCTGGTTCCCACGAGCTGAGGCCCCGAGTCATTAGGGCATCTGTCTTTCAGGACAGCAGCTTCCCTCCAGTGCCCACCAACTGTGTCCAGGCCACCCCTATACCAGGACCTGATTCCAGAGCCTTGCACTTGTACCCTTTCTGCTTTTGGGGGCTCCCAAGGAAGAGCTCTGGCCACCATGGGGACCGGGGTGTAGGGCTGGGCAGAGGTCCTGCGTCAGGCACCCACTATGACCTGCCACTGCCCTGCAGCAAGCAGGACCAGGCAAGCAGGGTTACCTTTCCTGAACCAGTAGCTGGGGGAGAGGTGGGGGTGGCAGTGGCCGTCCACCAAGCCCTGCAGCCCCCTCAGGGCAGGGCTGGCTCCACACTGCTGACCACTGAACTCAGGGTTTCTCATTGCTTCCTGCCCTGGCCCAGGGTCAGTTCTTCCCAGCTTTTCCAGGTCTCTCTCAGCAGACAGAGCACCCCCCAACACACACACACTGTCCCCACCCAAGCCAGAGACAGAGACTGCACAAGTGATTGCAGCTTATTTCTCAGCAGCATCTGACTACGTGCAGAGCCCTGAGCCTGGCTCTCCGTAGGCATGGGTGGGTCTCACAGGGAAACCAACGCAGAGCTGCCTCCCTCCACCCAGCTCTGAGGGAGGCTCCTGTTCAGGTGGGGAGGAGGCCACCCATTGGCAGGGACCAGACTCAGCCTTTCGGCAGGCGCTCCTCTCACCCATGTGTGTGAATGGGAAGGGTTGGTGCACCAGGCACCCAGTTTCCCCACCCTGCAGCCCTGGGAGGGGCTCCCAAACTCCTCACCCTGCGTCTGGTGGCTCCTTGGTGGCCCAGGGCGCCCTACACCAAGCTTTGCCTGCCTTTCTCAGTTTTGATAATTTTTTTACATCCACTGAGGCCCTTTTACCACCAATTCCATGAAGTGTGCTGGTGGAGGAAAGGGTGAGGGTCCTGGCAGCACCCTGGCAGGTTGGTCACCAGGCTGACGAGGGAGCCAGGAGGGCAGAGGAGGTGCTGCTGGTGTCCGCACAGAGAGGAGCACCCACCGGCAGCCAGCAGCCCTGCAGTGAATGGAAGAGCCTAGGTCCTGAGGTCCACGAGCTCTGCTGACTCCGCTGGAACTCAAGTTTCCTCTCCAGCAAAAACAGACACAGCCCTCCCCGCCCTCTGCTGCTGCAGCACCTGGAGGACACAAGCCACCAAGGCGCTGAGCAGGACAGACTCCCAGGACAGTACACACAGGTGCTCATGGAATTCATATGACACTAGCTGCTCCGTTATCCAGAACCCAAAGGCCCATCCACAAGGACCATGTGCTGACCTTGCTAGAGTCAGGAGAGGCCAGAGGCTGCGCTGAACTTGCTGCTGGGCCCTGGGTATCTACTACTTGGCCAATGGTCGGCAACTGTTAAATAAAGCATTTGTATTGTACATTAAAACACACGCACACACAAAAAGTAGATCAGGCAGAGGACTGCTTCGTCCTCCTCCCCTGCCCTCCATCCCTCTGCCTTCCCATTCCCTCTTTCCCATTCTCTCCCTTCTTTCTCCTCCCGGTACCCATTTCCCCTCCATCCTCTGCCCCTCTCCACTCCCAGCAGAGTTGGGGCTCTGCACAGAGCTGGGAGCCTGAGCCCTTCCTCCCACCCTGGAAAGATGGGTGGTGCTCTGCATTGGGCCAGCTCTGGTACCTCTGGTTCCTCCCTGGCTGCATCTTAGAATCCTCTGAGTAGCTTGTTTTAAATTTGGGGCTAGGACTGTGAGTCAGTGGTAGAGCACTTGCCTAGCATGCACAAGGCCCTGGGTTCCTTCTGAATCACCACACACACAAAACAGAAATTAAATAACAATATTGGTGCTGGACCCCAGATACTGGGAGCCTTGGTATCCCTGGACAGTGAGGACCAGCTGCTTCCTCCAGCCCTGGAGAGGGGCACTGGAAATAAGAACTGCCTGTGTGCACCTACTCACCCAGGCCAAGCTCAGGTGATGGGGCACAGAGAAACGAACTAATCTCTCCAAGTCACACAGCCTACTTGGTCCTAGAGGCCCTCACTGCAAAGTCAGGGACTGGCTCCTCCCAGCTCACCTGCCTTCTCTGGAACCTAGAATATCTCCCAAAGGACAGGGTGGGGGCTGGCCTGGCCTCTGGCCTCTTGTGGCTACACTCATGGGGCTTGCTCTGAGCAAAGGGGAAAGGAGGAAGAGCTTCTGAATTGTTATCCCAAACTGGAATTGTGGCACTATCCCTTAATCAGGGATGAGCAAAGGGAGCAGACACCCACAGGACAGTGAGGATGCAGCAGGGAACTCCCCACCCCAGCAAGTCTGAGCCTGCTGCCCCATGCTCCCCTCCCCCTCCTCTTCCTGGAGGGCACTTGTGGCCCACCCCTGGTGTCAGGTTCCTGGCCCTGCACCACAGCTGTCTCCCCTTCCCCAGGGGCTGCTGCCTTCCAGGGCTGGAGGATCAGATCCCCCAAAGCCCCTCCTTCCTACCCCAGGGATGGGACTTCCAAGCAATCCCCACCCCCACCCCCAGCCCCCCAGCAGGTTTAAGTCCAGGCCCTGTTCTACAAGGGAGGAGAGAGCTCCACGTAACATCCTGAACCAAGGAACGGAGTAAAGGAGGAGGAAGGGTCTGGGGGACTCAGAAGACCCCATTCATACCCCAAAGTAGGAGGTGCACACTCACTTGCACAGATCGCCCCCGTTCAGGGCTTCCATCCCCCAAGCAGAACCTTGACCCAGACGCTGACAGCCCACTTTCTCAGCTCCCTCCTCTGTGGACACAGGGTCACACTGTACGGGAAGCTCCATGAGAGCAGATAGATGGAGAGTCACACACACACACACACACACACACACATATGCACCTGTTCTGGTCCCATACTAGCTGTTGATTAAGCAAAGCTGGCCAATGTGGACACCCTGGGAAGGGAGGGCTCCTGACCCTTTCCAGTCAGCACCAAGTTCCAGTGGAAAGCGCTGGCTTTGGAATCAGACACCCTCTGGTATTCTGACTAGGCAGGCCCCTGATGGATCAAGGCTCGCTTAGGCCTTGGTTTCCCCAAATATGTGATTCAGAGGGCAGTGGAGCAGCCTTCCACGTCTAGACCAGGATTAAGGGAGGAAAGGAGCAGAAAAGGAGGGCCCCTTGTTGCACAACCTCCCCACCCCCCACCCCACAGTAACCCTAGGAAGGGTCCCAGGTAGTGTCTTGCAGAGGCCTCCTCTGACTTACGGTCTGTATGCTACCATCCCCAGAGGCCCCTGTCAAACCAGCCTTTCCCCAAACAGTCAGGGCCACCATCCATCATGGCGCAGGCTGGGAAGAGGCTGATATAGGCTGGAAGGGTGCATCCACAGCACATCCAGGAAGGCTGAACTGGACGGATGATGTGGATGAGTGTTTGGATGGGAAGGTGATGATGCTGGAAGACTTCCAGGCAGAGGTGATGGTTGAGCAGAAGCTCAGGGGTGTGGGTGCCAGGCCAGTGGCACTGAGGGTAGGAGGGAGGGGCACCAGACACTGACCAAGCCCTGCCTGAGGCAATTAAGACATTCAGAACCTCAGCCTGAGAAAGGTTCTGGGACCCCCACCAGGTGCTATACCAGGAAAATCCACACCAAACCATGAATTTGCAGAAGCCCCACATTCTGAATGTGTCCACACAATTCTCTGAAAGTCCATCAACTCACATCTGCTCATACCTGAAGGAAGCACTGTCTGCCATCTGGCAGTCCAGCTCCACCAGGCCAGGCTCCGGGGCTCAGGGCAGAGGCTTTGAGGGCCTGCTGGACACTGCACTTGAGGAGAGTCCCTCCAGCTCTGGGCAGGGAGTGGTCTGGTAGAGTTCAAAGTCTGAGCTGCAGGGCTTGGCCCTGGCTGTTGTAAGATCATTAATAGACCCCACATCCCACCCCTGCCAAGTACTTAGCCATTCTAAGTCTCTATTTTCTCATCCTAAAAATGGGGGTAACAATAATGGCTAAGTGGAAAGGTGGGTAGGATCGAAGTAGTAATGTATATAAAGCAGCACAGTGTACTTTCCTATTCACTCAACGACCACATGTTGAGTGCCTACTATGTACCAGGCACTGTTCTAGGCCTTCAAGATGCCTTACAGCACAAGAGCACTTCTCAAAAGAGGTGGTGGGGTGAAATGGTTATGAGCTTGAGCTTGGGAACTGCACTGCCTACTGGCTGTGTAATCTTAAACTAGGTACCTAGCCTCTCTGTGCCTCAGCTTCCTTATCTGTAAAACAGGTAATAATATCAAACTCACAGGCGTGTGTATAATAAGTAATGCACATTACAGTGCCTAGTTCAATAAGTATTAGGTAGTGTTATTATTAAAGGCAGGGCCTCCCATCTCCACCCCACCCTTGCCTAGCGTCCTCAGGGTTTAAAGTTGGCAAGACTGAGCAGCAGCGCCCCCTCCTGGCTACGGGGGCAAGGAGTCCTCCCCGACGCTCAGCGGCTGTCCAGCTCTCTTTCCCGGGCGTGGGCAGCCTCGGGAGACCCTCCAGCAGCCCGGGTGCTGGGACCGCTGCCCCGAGTCGGTCTCTGAGCACGCACGGTGCCCGTCAGAGCTCTTCTGATCTAGTTCTTAACCGGCCTCTGAGGCAGACGCGGTTACTGCCTTCACTTAGCCAGGGGGGAAACTGAGGCTCCGGGAGGTGGAGTCCCTGGCCCCACGCCAGGCAGCGAGGAGACTGCAAGCGGGTCTGACGGTTCCGACGGGCAGCAGGCCCCAAGCATCGCGTCGTGTGCGCGCCGCGGTGCGCGCCTGCTTCGAGCGCGTGCGCGCCCGGAGACCAGCCCCGGGCCAGGAGCGCGGGCCGCGGCAGGAGAGGGGTGGGGCCTGGCCGGGACCCGCCCCGCCCCGCCCACCCGGCCCCGCCCGCCGGGCTGCAGGGGAGGCGGCGGGGCTGCGCGCGGGGACTCGGCGGGTGGCGCGGAGCGGGGAGCCCGAGCCGGACGCTGCCGCCGCCGCCGCCACCTGCGCGGCAGTCAGCAAGGTAGGGTGGCCGGCGCCGCTGGCCCGCAGCACCTCTGCGGTCCGCGCGTAGGGGCGTCGGGCGGAACGTGCGCGATGCACCTCCGGCTGCAGCCCTGGGCGAGGGAGGGATGCTGGGCTCGGCTCGCCGCCGGGGACCCGGCGGGGCGCGGGGACCAGGCTGCTAGCCCCTCCGCGTGACCTTGCACAAAGCCCTGCGCTTCTCCTGCCCTCAGTTTCCCCATCCAGATAGCGGACGCAACGTGGCGGGCTGTTGGGAGCGGCCGCCCCAAGGTGCGGGTCTCGACGGCTTGCGGCCCGCACGGGCACGGTGTGCACCGCCCGCCGCTCCTCCCCGCCCTCCTGCGGTGAGGCGGCTTGTCCTGGGCGCGGCCAGCCGGTCCCGACAAGCCCGTGTTGTGGCCCGGGTGCCCCACTGAACCCATGTCGTGACCCTTCCTCTCTTGGCTGGATGGGTGACTGGGCCTTGGCTTCCCCGCACGGGAAATGGTGGGGGCATAATACATCCCCAGGCCCCTGTCGCGCCGGCCTGGGAGTGCGGGCGGGGCGGGCAGAGTGCCTGCCAAGACTGGCTTCTTCGTCTGCGACTGGAGGTGGCCAGACTCTCAGCCACAGAGCTGCCTGAACCAGACCCACGCAGACACCCACCTGCATGTAGAAAATGGTGTAGAACCGTCTGCCGGAGCCCCGTTCTGGCCAGGGCTGACCCGGCCACACCTGCCTCGGGTGACAGCACAGGGAGTGCTGTGTTTGAGTGAGATTGAGGGGGAGAGCTCCGGACAGAGGCGCTGTGGTTCCAGGCCTTCTGGGTGTAGACCTCTGGCATGGTCCCAGCCCCTCTGGAAGGTCTTGCTGCTCTGTTGCACACTCCTAAGGATGGGGAGCTCACTATCTGCAAACTGAGCTGAGATCTGCTTCCCAGTCACTGTCCCTCCTGCTGGTCTTGTAGGGTCCCAAAGACACCATCTGATCCCTCCCTCTTGACCAGGGGCAGTGGTCACATCCCTTAAATCTGCCCACCTCCATCCAGGCTGAACAGCCCAGGCAGAGCAGTGTCTCTGGTCAGAGGCAATGGGAGCACAGGCAAGGAGAGAGGGCTGAGGTGTTTGCTATGCACCCAGCAGTCTGTTCTGAACCCCCCTGTGCCTCTCCCAGACTGGGTCCTGGAGTTTCTTGCACCTCCTGCGGAACTCTTGGGAAGGCTGGAGTGAGAAGAGGAGGCCAAGCCCCCTCCAGATCTTCCCAGCTGGCCCGTGGTCCTCTTCCCCATTTCTCTGATTTCTGAGAAATCAGAAATTTCTGGCAATTGGACTTCTGGTCTCTCCTGTCCCATTCATGGCCTGCCCCTCACCCAGGAGTCTTGAGGCCATAAAAAGGGAGGGGCGCCTGCGCAGGTGGTGAGCTCTATGTCCTCTCAGGTGGTTTGGGGCTGGGTGGGCATTTTTCGGGGGCAGCAGGTTTCCAGGGCTGAAGTGGAGTGATCATGACTTTGCCCTGCAGCCCCAGTGTAGCTGCCCAGGACTGGGAGCTGGACCACAGATGAATGTTATTATCCCGTCATAAAAGCAGACTAAGTATACGTGCTGTCGCAGGAGCCTCGCTCCGACGCATGGGCCTAAGTGCTACCTAGGTCTCCTGTCATCTCAACACAAGTGTTTGTCTGGGCCCCGTTTTCCTGCTCAGCTGGTTCAAGTCATTTTTTCCTGATTTGGAAGCATGGCAGATTCTGATTGTTAGAAAGTCATTCTATACTAATACTTTTTGTTGTTGTTGTTGTTGTTGTTACTAAGGATTGAACCCAGGGGCTCTCTACCACTGAGCTACATCCCCAGCCCTTTTTCCTTTTTATTTTGAAACAGGGTCTAGCTGAATTGCCCAGCTGGCCTTGAACTTGTGATCCTCCTGCCTCCCCTGAGTGCCGGGGTTCACAAGCGTGCACCACCACACCCAGCTCTGTACTGATACCTTTTAAATGAACCATGGAATGTCACACCCGAAAAGGGCCTTAAGAGACCATCTCATCCAACCCCTTTATTTTAAAGATAAGTGTCACCTGTCCCTTGAGGGGAGGTCATTGACCAAAGGTCTCACAACAAACCCTCCACTTAGTCCAGGGGTCCTAATTTCAAGTCTAGAGTGGTTTTAAAAAAATGTATCATATAATAAATGAAAGCAGCCTGTATTTTTTCTATGAAATTAGCAAAATATAAATGGATAACTGCTGATAAGGCTGTAGAGGTTCGCCTATGGCATTTGGTTTTATACGGTAAACGGGCAACCTGTTACAAAAGCCCATGAAAATGATCCTGCCTGCCCTTTGTTCCTAGGCTTCTACTTTAGGGACTTTACCCTAAGGAAGGAATTAGGTAGAGACAGATGTGGTGCTTCTACCTGTAAGAAATTGTCCTGCAGTGAAGTCACTCCCCATGTATCCTCTGAAGCTTCCTAAACATTTCCTTTGGAAAACAGCTTAAAAAGTAGCAAGATGAAGCCGGGCGTGGTGGCCCACGCCTGTAATCCAAGCGACTTGGGAGGCTGAGTCAGGAGGATCTCGAGTTCAGAGCCAGCCTCAGCAACTTAGTGAGGCCCTGAGCAACTCAGTGAGACCCTGTCTCTAAATAAAATACAAAATAGGACTGGGGATGTGGCTCAGTGGCCGAGTGTCCCTGAGTTCAATCCCTGGTTCCAAAAAAAAAAAAGTAGCAAGACTAAAGCTGACCTTATCAGAGTCTGGCTGGCATAGAAGCAGTGTCATCCAGGGGAAAAGGCCCTGAGACCAGATTCCAGGGTGGGCTCTACCTTTCCCCACCTTCTAACCTTGACTCAGTCCCATCCTTTCTCTCGACCTCACTTCTCCCATCTGTGCAATGGGTGTAGACTCAGCGATGGCTGAATCCAGGAGTTAATCTTATATAATATATAGCAGAGCCTTTTACTAAAGGGAGCAATGAGCAGGTCACAACCTCTGTCCCCCATCATTAAATGGATTCCCTTAAGAGTGGACAGCTGTTGCCCCCCACCAAGGGTTTCAGCCTTAAAGTTTATCTTCTTCTTCTTTTTTTTTTTTTGGTACCAGGGATTGAACCCAGGATTGCTTAACCACTGAGCTACATCCCCAGCCCTTTTATTTAGAGACAGATTCTTGCTAAGTTGCTTAGAGCCTCACTAAGTCACTGAGGCTGGCTTTGAACTTGCAATCCTCCTGCCTCAGCCTCCCGAGCCACTGGGATTACAAATGTGTGCTACTGTGCCCGGCAGTTTTACTGCTTTCTAGTTACCAGAACCTGGCTTGGGGTAGAGCGGGGTGCCTTTCTCAGGAGCAGCCAAGATAATGCAGCCGCAGCCCCTGTAGTTTTCTGTCTGCAGCTGGTATGGGAGGAGCCTTGCCATCCAGCCAGGTGAAGGGCCAGGTGACCTCACTCCGATGGGCAAACATTTTTCTGGTATCCCTGTACCAGGCCCGTAGGCACCCCTGGGGGCCTGCACAGTGCTGTGGGAAGCCTGTTGGGTTAAATGATGTGAAACAGACAATATCTGACCATTTTTGACTTACAAAAAAAATAGCAATTTTACTTGGTTCAGTCTAAGTGGAAAAAGATATAATTAAAGATGTAATTACTGTTCCTTACTGTAATTGGGAGATGGGCAGGGTGCGGTGGGGACTGGGAAGGTGTGATTATGAGCTGGGAGAAGTCAAGGAGGAGGGGCCAGGGAGCTGCTCCGGGATCAAGGATGAGATGGTGTTGTCCGCTCATGGAGCACCTCCGTGCCTGCTTCTGTCCCAAGGACTTCGCTCCACCCCTTGAGTCATTCAACCAATACTTAATAAGCACCTCCATTGTGCTAGGAATTTTCTAGGTGCTGGGGGTAGGGGCGAAGTTCTGATGGTAAACAAAACAGGCGAGCAAAGATGTTCCCTGCAGGAGTGGAAGATCAGATAGGGAGAAGAGGCAGACAGAACAATGAGTACACAGATCTGGGGTGAATGAGGTGGAGGAGGCGCTCAGGGCGCCTGGGGGGAATGGAAAGAGGGGTTGCATTGTGGTTTTCAACAGGGTGGTCTAGGGGGCTGGTGCCTTTGGGGCGAAGGCTTACAGGAGTGAGCTGGGCTGATTTGGGGGGAACAGCTTTCGGGTGGAGGGAATAGCCATTACAAAAGCCCTGTGCTAGGACCATGCCTGGCCCGTTACAAAGAAGAGCAGGCAGACCAGAGGGAGGGAGGAAGGGGAGGGAGGCGAGGTCAGAGAGGCCATGGTTCAGATCGTGGGAACCCCACCCTATGTACAGCATGGAATCCTACAGGTTTCTGAGGGAGGCGCTATTTTTATCCCTCCTTTTCAGTTAAGAAAACAGGTACAGAGAGGTTAAGTAACTTGCTGAAACTCTCACAGAAGCTAGACTTTGGTCCAGGGCAATGGGGAGCCATGGCGGCCTTTTGAACAAGGTGGGGGCATGGCCATGCTTGGATGTTAGTGTGATTGCTCTGAGGTCGCTGTGGTCTGGATGTTTGTGTCCCCCTAAAGCTCATGTTGAAATCCTGAGCCCTGGGTGATAGTGTTAGGAGGTGGGACCTTGGGGAGGTGATTAGGTCACACAGGTGGAGCCCTTGTGATGGGGTTAGAGCCTTTATAAAAGAGGCCCACATGAAGCCACATGAGACAGCACCCTTCTGTGACCAGGAGGCAGGCCCCAGCCAGACGCAGAACCCACTGTCCCGTCTTGGACCTCCAGCCTCTGGAACTATGAGAAGTGCACTTCTGTTGTTTAGAAGTCACTGGCTTGTGGCATTTGTCATAGCAGCCCTAGTGAACGGAGGCAGGATGCAGAGAGAAGGCTCTGGAAATAGTCCAGCCTGGAGTAGTGAGTGTGGGCCTGGGTGGTGATCCTGGGGGCAGGGCATCTGCTGAATCTGTTCTAGGGGAGCAGTTGGGGGGCCCAGGTGGGCTGGGGAGAAAGAGGGGGAAGCCAGACTGGGCCAGGGCATATTAAAGTCATTAGCACTTCTGCTCCAAGAAGTCTAAGATTTTAACCCCCAATCCTCATGAAACGTAATGGTATAGGGTATATACTGTTATTTCTTACTATTCCCTTTTTAAATGGGTGTATTATGTTGTATATAAAATGTATCTCAATAAATTTAACTTGCAAAGAAAGTATATTTGATTTTTTTCAATGATAAATGGCAATAATGGAGAATTTTAGAAAAAGATAAGAAAACAGACAAAATAAATTTCCCGTATCTTCTCTCCCCATCCCAGATAATCAATATAAACACTGAAAGTGTTTACTTTCAGTCTTCTTTCTACTCTTAGCCCCATTTTGCAGATAAGAACACTGAGCCCCCAGCTGGGCAGCCTGCCTAGGTGCCCACATTTGCGCCTATGTCATCTGTCCCCAGTGTCCAGGATTTCGCACACTGGGCTTTGTTGACTGTAGGCAAACCCCGGAAGGTCACCTCCCCGATCCCACTCCCAGCATCATTTCCCAGGAAGGGACAGTGAGGCCCTATGGGAGGCAGGGCCTTGCCCAGCACCTGTCACCTGTCAGATATGTGAGGTCTCAATCCAATAAGAGGAAATCAGGAGCTGAGAACTTGTGCAAGATTGATTGACCACCGCATCCATCCTGGCCTCCAGCCCGGGGTTCGCAGGGGGCTGGCAGACCCATGCCCCTGCCCACAGGGAGTGCTGGGGACTGCAGGTCAGCCTGGGTTCCCTGGACCCCAGAGTCTTAGCCCTCAGCCGGCCCTGGGAGGTGGCCAGGCGATGGAGAGGAAGTTCTGGGGCTTTGCCAAGGCCACCGGCCCCCTGGGAGGTGTCTCCTGTACTCTGACTGTGCATTCATTTCTGGCTCCTGTGCCAGCAAACTCCTGGGGCCGCCCGCTGCCAGGGATGCAGCCCTGGCTTCCAGCCCCAGCTCAGCCCCCGGGTGGCCCTGGGCCAGAGTCTTTCCCTCCCCACCTGGACAGTGGCATCACAATGGCCCAGCCGCAGGCTGGAGTGAGATGCGCATGGTGAGTGTCCGCCTGGGCGTGGCACAGGGCAGTGCTCAACTCATGGGCAGCTCCTGTGGCTGTGCCTGAGGCTGCCCCAGGTGTCCTGGCTGGGGGACTGAGCCCACCACAGACAGAGCCTCCTGCCAACCTCCCTCCACACCTGGCTGGACCAGGTAGGGCCCGGCCAGTGCAAGAGGAGACAGAAATGAACCTCAAGCAGAGGTTTGGAGTCCAAGATTGCAGACAAGAAGGGACACAGTGGAACGGAAGGACCCACCCTGCTACGGAAGGAGACCCCACCCTGCCACCGGCCTGCTCCCTTGGCAAGTCCTGTCCCTTCTTTATGCCTCAGTGTCCTCATCTGTAAAATGGTAAAATGGGGAGGATATTTCCAGCCTTGTTGATCCTCGTGATCTTTACCATAGTAACCTCCACTGAGGTCTTTCTCTGCTCGGGGAATGTGGGTGTACACAAGCAGGACCCATCACCACAGCCTTCAAGGGCTCACTAGGGAGCTGTGGTATGATAGGGAAGCCCAGCAGTTGTGGCCCTCTAGGAGGGGCATCCAGCCTGGGGTGGGGGGTCCAGGAAGGGTCCCTACAGGATATGATGCCTGTTTGTGGGATTTGTAGTCAGACACCTTGAAGGGGAGGAAAACAAGGTGGAACACTGGATAAATCGCCCCACCTCTCTGACCTTCAGTCTCTTCCTCTATAAAATGGGGATAATGAATACCTGCTCTGCCTAACTTATCAGGTTGTTGTAGGACTCAAAACTGGTTAAAGGGCATGGAAGCATTTTATGAACTGTAAAATGCCAGGCACCTGTTCACCTGTTGTGATTTCTGGAGCCCTTGAGGATGCGGGGAGGGAAATACCAGGCCAGCATCTGGGGCTGGGAGATCTTCCGATCTGTTGTGAAAGGCCTACAATCAAATTCCACGGGGACGGACAGCCGCCTCTAACCTCACAGCCCTTGATTTAAGAGCTTCAGAGTATTTCTGAGCCAGGGTGTGGCTTTGCTTGAAAGGGACCCAGATAAAATCCAATCACAGATCTGCTGGGGAGGAGAGGCAGTGTCCACAGACACCCTCCAGGCCTGAAGCCCTGCATCCCAGTATTTTGGGCAGGCCTCAGGGACCGCCCGGGACCTGACTGAAGGGGGCTGTAGGGTCGGGTCAGGTGAAGGGAGGGAGCACGTGGTGGTGGTGGTGGTGGTGGGTCATCAGAGACCTAAAGAGAGGTCCCAGATATCAAGTTAACTGGAAAAGCAAGTAAAACAGCAGTACGTGTGACATGAGCCTGTTTGTGTTCAAATATGAAAAAAGAATTTACCTATGCACGTGTGAATATAGAAAAATATTCGGATATGAAGCTGGGTATCAGCAGGCGTTTCCTCAGTCCTTTCCTTGTTTTTGGATTTAGAGACAATAGACATTGTATTTCTGAAAAGAATTTGGCACAATGTATACAGGTAACATAGGTTATAGTCAGCTGCAAGGTCGATTGGGTGACACTCAGGCCAGCCTGACACCTCCAGGCTGGAGGTTAGGAGGCACCCACAGAGGGAAGACCAGGGCAAGGCCGGGATGGCGTCCTCAGTGCTGGCCTTTCAGAATACTGGGAGCAGAATCCAGGATGACCGAGGAAGGAGCCACCCTGGAGGAGAGGTCTCTGGGGGTCCCTGGGGATGGGTTTCAGGTCTCTTCTTGGTTTGGGGTTTAGGTGGGCAGCATACACAGCATTGTAAGCAGAGTGCCAAGTCCCAGACCCTCTACATCCTCGGGAGCACAGGGTCCAAGCAAGAAGGCAAGTGTCTTGCTGGAGTCGGGGCCACCCTCTGCGTGGGACTGGGGCAGATCCAGGAGGGCACCAGACTGGGAGGGGCCTGAGCCTTGGATACGGTGAGGCCTCAGGGATCCTGGGCGATGCCACAGCTCTTTCCCTGTGCCTTGCAGGTTCTGGGGCTTTGACCCCTGGGGCTCTGACACCCCGTCCAGCCTCGGCAGAGGAAGTAAAGAAGCTAATATGCAGCCATAGTTCATTGAAGGCCAGGTTCTAGCCATTATTTTATAATCCATTAAGAAAGAAAGAGCAGCAGACTGTAAATCACATCCCAGTTTTCAGAGATGCCAGATGTACAAACTGCTTTGGAATCACGTGGCATGTGGCAGGCCCCACCTGGGCACTAAGGTGAATTCCCATGCTTTATCCTCACAGCAGCCTCCTAGTTAGAGATCTTGTTCTATTTTTACGAGTGTGAAAGCCCAGAGAGGTTAAGTGACTTTCAAAGAGTTACACAACCCACAAGAGGCCAGGCTGGGATTTGAACCTGTTCTCACTAGATTCCACCTCTTCTTCCCCATCCAACCTCACTGCCCCTGCCGCCCAAATGCTTGAGTTTTGGCCCTTGCAAAGAGGAGATGCTCACACTGCAGAGTAGATGTGCGCATTCAGAAATGCTCGGGTGGACTGGTGGGTAAGCGACAGGCCTGTGAGCTGGGGGCAGGAGGATCTGAGGAGGGCAGGGGGCTAATGTCAGGCAGGGGCACAGAGAACTTGTCAGCCACTCGTCAGCCTCTTGTCCTGAGCACTCCCAGGAGTGGCTTGGCCTCTGGCCTGCCCGGGAGAAAGGCCCCAGAGATCCACCCACACATATTACCCTGGAACCTGGCCCAGACCAGCCCATTCATTCACTCCCCAAAACGCTATTTTTCAATTTGACTCTTTGAATAAGACCTTTGTTCATGTATTGATCACTTTCTGCATGTGAAGTACACACCCCCGTGCTAGAGGTACAGAGCAGAGCAGACCCCGCCTTCATGGGCTCACAGGCCAGAGGGGGCTTGGACAGAGATTGTCTAGTCCCACAAAACCTGGGGGAGAGGAAGTGAAGAGAGAGTGCAGAAGAGATGCTGAGCCCAGGGTCAGAAGAGTCCTAAGGAAGGAACTGTTGAGCTGAGCTCTGGAGGATGAGCAGGTGGGGTACCCAGGATAGAATAAACAGCCTGTGCTGAGGCCCTGAGGCTGGAGGAAATGGACCTTCCAGGAATTAAAAGCCCCATGAGTCTGTATCTCAGATCCCTGGGCAACAGGCCAGACTGGAGAAGTAGAGCCCTGGCCTGGAAGTGGTCTGCTCGGATTCTCATATTCTGAAAAGATCTGGGGAAGGGACTTGATGGCTAAGACTGAGTGAGCCAACAAGGGGGCCTGGTCCCAGCAGAGTGCGGAGCTGGGTGATAGTCTGAGAGTGGGAGGGTAGGATATAGGGATGGGTGGTTTGGGGATAAGGAGAAGGGGCCACGTGGCGACCCTGGATCCTGCCTGGTCCACAGTGCCCTTCACAGGCCTGACTTGCAGATGGCAGCACGTGGGGGAAGATGACCCTCAGGGAAAGCTGTCACTTCATTGTCACCCTGAGTGGATTTGGTTCCGTTCCCCCCCAACTGTGCTAAGATATCCTCATTCACCCAGTATTGGGGTTTGAGGTGACACAGTGTGGTGTGGGATTTGGGGGGTGTTGGAAGAGCAAGCTGATGTCATAAGAAATGGGCATCCATAGCATGTGAATGTCACGTGGCCCAGACACACTCTCCAGACCTGGCCTTTTAGACAGCTGGAGCCCAGCAGGGGGTGTTGGAGTCGGGCTGCCACTCAGGGGACATGTCATCCTGGAGAGGGGCGTCAGGTGCTCGGTTCTCGGGCCCGTGTTACTGATCTATGCTGGATGACGATAAAGGGTCTGTCCCATTTAGCAGGTGACAGGAGGCTGGAGGTGGGAATGGTGTGCTCAGGTCAGTCGGGGGTGGGGGGGTGGTTCAGTTAGTGACTCTGGAAGCAGATGGAGCATTTTTACATCCTGACAAAGTTCAGGGTGGAGCCAAGAGAAGGGAGGGCCAGGTCAGGGGAAAGAGGTCATTTGGAATGAGATGTCCTTCCAGAGGTAAAACTCTGGCCCAGAGAGGCTGTAAGACTTGTCTGAGATCACACAGCCTTGCATGGTTTCTGTGCTGTGGGTTCTTTTCCTGAATTTTCCTTTAAAGACAGAAATGAAAGTGCATAGCCTGGGGGGTCAGGAGGCCTGGGAGAGAGTTGTGGAGTGAGGGGATAGACATGCAGGTGTGCAGGAGGTCCTCCTGGAAGAGGGAGTGTTGCCTTCAACTGAGTCGCAGGCAGCAGGGCATGCCGAGCTCTGGAGGAGTCACTGCAGAGCACTGGAGGCGGGACGCACTGAGCCTGTTGGGGTATGATGAGTACATAGGCCAACATAGATCAACCTAAGGGGACCGTGCGTGCGCTGGCAGACCCTGAGGCAGGAGAGCAGCCTGCCCTGCCCTGGCAGGGATCAGTACTGTGCTGATTTAATTTTTATTTTTGATTCTGGGGGTTGAACCCCAGGGCCTCTCACATGCTCAGCACACTCTGTACCACTGAGTCACACCCCGGCCCTGGGAGGAATCGTTTCTCACTGATGCTGCTCAGAATTGCAGACACCTCGTGATAATGGAGAGTCAGACCCCGTCAGCTTTGTTATTGACTTTAAGTTCTCTGTAGAAACGCAGAGAAGCCAGGCTGACTGCTCACCTCCCTGCTTCCCTTCCTCCCCTGCCCACCCCCTTCCTCATATACTCCCAGACTTCATCTTGGCTTTGAATACCTGACTGAGATGCTGTGGAAGGTTCTGGAATGGGACAGAGGATGCCGCCCTTTTTTTATTTTTTGGCAGTACTGGGGATTGAACCCAGGGGCCCTCTAACACTGAGTCGCATCCTCAACCCTTTTTAGTTTTTATGTTAAGGCAAGGTCTCACTAAATAAATTGCCCAGGCTGGCCTTGAACTTGTGATCCTCCTGCCTCAGCCTCCTGAGTCTCTGGGATGACAGGCATGTGCCTTTGTGCTTGGCATGGATGCTGCCATCTGGCAGTAGTTGGGGCTCAGCCTGGAGGAGTCAGGAGGAAGCTGGAGAAGAGGGCAGATTAGAGCAGGGGGCCTTGGAGACAGGAAGAGGGTTTTAGGCTGTGGCCCTGTGAGGCCCAGGACCAGGCCCCCAGCCCCACCTTACCAGGCCCAGGCTGGCACACGCTGGGAGCCCTGAGCTGCATGGGCTCTGAGTCCTGTAGGGTCCACTGTTCCTCAGGTTCTAGGAACACCTACCCCCAGATCTCAGAGCCCCAAGCAGAACCTTCCAGAGTATAAGGAAGGGATACTTTCCAGACTACCTGTGTCACTGGGATCCGAGGGCACACAAACAGCAGCCCAAGAGCTGGGTGTGATTAATCCCATTTTGCAGATGACGAAGCAGAGGCTTCACAGAGGTCCAGAGAGAGAGGCACCGAGAGGACCAGTTAGGGGCTGATGTGTGGCCAGGACCCAGGGGCAGCCTGTTTTAGCATCTAGAACTTTGGTTTGTTTTGTTTGGTACCAGGGGTTGAACCCAGGGGTGCTTAACCACTGAGCCACATCCCCTATTTTATTTAGCAGCAGGGCCTCACTGAGTTACTTAGGGCCTTGCTGAGTTGCCGAGGCTGGCTTTAAATTTGCGATCCTCCTGTCTCAGCCTCCCAAGTCCCTGGGATTACAGGCATGTGCCACTGTGTCCAGCTTAGCCCTGACCAGCCAGGTAACTGTGGACATGTGGCACCCTTCTGGGGTCCTTGCCCGACCCATGACGTGAGGGGGAGACTGCATGGTGTCTCCCATCCACTGCAGCTTGAACATTCCCACTGTGTATTCCCGGGGCTCCCAGTGTGAGGTGTGCACAGTGCTCTCCGGGGTACAGGCACAACGTGACCCCCACAAACAAAAGAATTCCATGTCACTCAGGTTGGTCAGGTGTGGACACACGGATGACGCCCAGTGAGGGTGTCAGGCAGCCATATTTCACATGGTCCAGAAGTCTCTGGGAAGAAGGGAGGCACTCTAAGAAAAGGGGTGAGAAGTACTCCCTCCCCACACCACGGGTTATCCCGGTTAAGGACCTGGCGGATCCAGGCTAACTAATACAGGTTGGATCTACCGATTGATTAACCACTCACAACCATTCCCACAAAATGGACAAGGGCTTCTGAAAGAGCCTGCTGAAAACCTGTGGGTTGCTCGTCCCAATCATGCTGGCACCTGTGGACGGGGATACGGGAGAGTTGACCCTGGATTTCCAGCTGTATCGCTTCACTGGACACCTGGCAGGAGAGAAGGGAGGAGAAGCCAGCCTGAGATTCTGTCTTTCGCGGGGTTGGGGAGACGCTCTTTGAAGTACGGGCTGAGAGTCAGTCTGGGTAATGTGGTCCCACCTGTGTCTTGAGACTCCTGGGGGTCACGTGCAGATAATGCAAAATGTTGTGGGGGCGAGGGAGGGCAAGCCCAGGTCTCGTTTTCCCTTTGGAAGGAGTAAATGATCAAAAAGTGGAGAGCCCCTGCGCTAAGCTTCTGGTTTCTTCTTTGCTCTGTCACCACCGTGACTGTGGCCCGGCTTTGTTCCGGTGGGGTATGACTTCTCCCCGTGTCCAGCAGAGGACTGGGAAGCAGAAGACCTGGATCCGTCGTCTCTCCTGACCCTCAGGAGCCCCATCTGTCCAACCCAAGCCACTGTCCGGGGGAAACAGTTCACCTTTCCAAAGTCCGAGCCCCAGTGAGCAGCCCCCAACCTCACAGTTCCAAGGCCTTTCTTCTTTTTCTGGCCACCCTTGGAATGCGTCTCTCCACAAACAGGTTTCCACACTTGCAGCAACACAGATAAGGAACAAAATATTTGGTACCGGATCCAGGCACAAGATGAAAGGACGCCCTGTTCCGTGTCTTAGCAGGCCCCTGGACTCCCAGGCTGCAGACCCGGGTCGTGTTCCAGGTTCCACCTGGGCACACTCACTCAGTTTCCCCTTCTGCACCCCACCGTCTCTGGGGGTCTGGAGAGCTGCTGTTCTGAAGCGTGGTGCCTGGTGTCCTTTGGGGCAACGGCTCTGCTGAGTGGCTCCTGGCCCTGAGGGCTTGAGTGTGGTCTGGGATCCAGATGAGGTGGGCAGAGTGTGGAGCATTGTGAGAATGCAGCCAGATGGGGAGCAGATGGGAAACCGAGTCCCACGAGAAACACCCCATCCTGGAGCAGAGCCGAGCCGGGAACCCAGGGTCAGGGTCAGGGTCAGGTCCAGGAAAGACTTATGGGGTGACGCGCGTGGCTGGGAGATGAGGCTGGAAGGAGACTGGAAGGGGAGGAAGTTGGGCCTTTGGGCCTTTCTTCCCCAGGAGGGGTGAGTTCCCATCACTAGCCAGACTCCGACTGTTGAGCTAGAAAGGTATGGATGGAAAGGGGGCGGGGAGTCCCTGACCCTGGGCAGCTCTGGAGTATTGAATCTGGTTTTTGCTCCCAGATAGTTTGAGAGGGAGGATAAGTGGGTCTGACTGAAAATCAGCTTCAGTAAGAACTGGGCCTTCGGGTGCTGAGTCAGCACTGAGGGCTGGGTGGGCGCGGGCTGTGGGCGCTCTGTTTTCCTCTGGTTAAGGGGGCGCTGGTGCCTCCCGGCTGGACGACCCCCACCCCCAGTTTCGGGCCTTTTGGGGGGAGTGCTGCTTCGATGGGAAGTGAGGGGACAGGGGCCCTGCCCAGGTTTAAGCCCTGCTCAGAGCCGGCGATCCTTTTGCTGAGTGTGCCCTCCACCCGTGGGTGCAGGCAAGTAGTTTCGGCAGGCTTGGTTCACCAGGGGCCCCTGGGGAATTTCGTTATTTAACAGTATGTAGCTGGAGCTACCCTGTGCCAGGCAGGGTTGCAGCGCCTCAGATGTTAACTCGTTTCCTGTCGCCATCCCCACGTGTACAGGTCTGCAGGTGTGTGCAGGTGACGGGTTTGAACCCAGCAGGGGCCCCCAGCCAGGTTCCTCAGCATTTCCAGGTGTCTCTCCCTCCATGGGGTCACACCGTGTTTTAAATCAATCTATCATTTGGCCTGTGTTGTCCCTGGAGCCACCCTGCAGCCTGAGGAGGGACACAGGCAGGACACTCCCTTTCTATAGACTGGGGGACATGGGGACCCAGAAAGGGATCCTGACTTGTGCAGGGTCACACAGCAAGTTAGAGCAGAGGTGACTGGAGCTGGACCCCTTCTTTCACCAAGAGGGAAGTCGCTGAGAAGAGCCACCCCCCTGCCTGGGCCTGGGAAGGTCACCCAAGCATGTCCTCAGGGTTGCCTCACCTCCCAGGTCCCTGAACAGCCCAGAGTACTCGGGTGGGGGAGTAAGTCTCTAAATAAAATATTTAAAAGGGTGGAGAGTGCGGCTCAGTGGTCAAGTGCCACTCCCCACCTCTAAAGCCACGCCAGGGACCAACTCCAAGGCCAGGGCCAGGAAGGGCTAAAGTGTGGGAGCCCCACAGGGAAGCAGATGGACGGAGGGCCACGCTGCTGCCGCCTAGGACAGGAGAGCTGTGGGGACCGGGGCACTCTGCCACCCGTCTGTCTGTCTGTCTGTCTTCCTCTCTCTCTCCCCTCCTCTCAGCTCCCTTCCTCTTCTCTCCTTCTCTCCTCTGGTCTTCCTTTCCTGTACTGGGGATTGAACCCTGGGGTGCTCTCCCTCTGAGCCATAGCCCCACCCTCCTTTGTTTTGTTTTGAGACAGGGTCTCAGTTGCCTAGAACTTGCTGTCCTCCTGCCTCAGCCTGCCCAGTCCCTGGGATTACAAGTGTGTGGCACCATGCCCCTCTGCCTCTTCTTTTTGAAAGAATTTTTTATTGTGGTAAAATATACATAACAAAATTTAGCATTTTAGGTCGGGTGAGGTGGCTCGCAGCTGTAATCCCAGTGACTGGGCAGGAGGTTGAGGGTTGAGGGATGAGGATCACAAGTTCAAGGCCACCTTCAGCAATTTAGTGAGATCCTGTTTCAAAATAAAAATTTTAAAGGGCAGGGTGTGGTGGTGCACTCCTGTAATCCCAGCAACTCAGGAGGCTGAAGCAGGAGGATCACAAGTTGGAGGCCAGTGTCAGCGACTTTGCCAGGCCCTAAGCAACTTAGTAAGACCCTGTCTCAAAATAAAAAATAAAAAGGGCAGGGAATGTGGCTCAGTAGTTAAGTACCCCTGGGTTCAATCCCTGGTACAAAAAATCAACAAACTAACTAAGAAGGGCTGGTGGTGGGGCTTAGTGTTAGCATGCCTCTGGGTTCAATCATCAGTACTGAAAAAATAAAATAAAAAAGAAATAAATTTACCATCTTAATCACTTTTAAGTATGCAGTTTAGTGGCATAAAGTCCTACGCTGTGCAACCATCACCACCATGATTTTTACATGTTAATGAAGAATTCGTGCTACTGCTATAACACCTTACAAAAAAGGACCAGGCATAGGAGACTGACACAGCTCAGGAGACTCTCCCCAGGCCAGGTGTGGCCTGGGGAGGGTGTTTTTAATGAATAGATTCATTGAGTCCTCACAACTCCCCTATAAGATTGGCTCAGTTATTAAACACATTAACAGATGGGTAAACTAAGGCACAGGAAGGATGGTGAGTTCAAAGCCAGCCTCAGCAACTCAGTGGGATCTTGGCTGTAAATAAAATACAAAAAAAGGGCTGGGGATGTGGCTCAGTGGTGAAGGGCTTTTGGGTTCAATCCCCAGGACCAAAAAAAAAAAGATACTTGGAGTCAAACCCAGTGGTGCACACCTGTAATCCCAGCTACTCAGGAAGCTGAGGCAGGAGGATTGCAAGTTGGAAGCCAGCCTGGGCAACTTAGTATAGACCCTGTCTCAAAATAGAATAAATAAAAGCTGGAGAGTGCTTGCAATAGAATAAATAAAAGCTCAGTGGTAGAGTGCTTGCCAAGCATGTGTGAGACCCTGGGTTCAATTCCTAGTGCCAGAAAAAATAAAAAAAGATACTCAGATCCTTCATTGGCCCTGGGACCTGCTACTGTTCGTTGAGAACTTACTATGTGGAAGGGCTGGGGCTCTGTAATCTCCTTGTGCATCACAGCAGCTGCTGAGAGGCAGAGGCCCAGACCTTGAGGTAAGTCTGGATCTGTAGCCAGGTCTCTGACTCTGAAGCACAGGTTTAGGCACCTGCCTACTGTTCACTCTAAGGATGCCCATCTCTGGCTGGAAGGGCTGCAGAGCTCTGGAGGAGGATTGGACACCCAGTTCTTGAGTGCAGGCCTGTGAGCAGGCAATTTAGATATTGAGGAGAATATCTGAAAGAAAGCAAGCCAAGAATCTACCCAAGGGCTCCCAAGTCAGCAGGCGTTTGTGTATTCCAGAGCATTTGGAGTCTGGACTGTGGGTTCCAGCAGATCACAAGTTGCATAAAAAAGGTCTCAGAAAATGATTCCACTGCTCTGGGGTGATGTCTTGAGCCATGTCTGTGAAATGGGGATAAGACTCCTCTCCCTGTGGTGGTTGTGAGGAGTAAATTGACAATGAACAGGAAGGACTGCAAATCGTAAGCAGGGCTGAGAAGCTGTGGCTCTCTGGGAGTGGTCCTGGGACCTGCTGCTTGGTGGACACCTGGGAACTTACTAGAAATCCAGATTCTCAGGCCCTGCCCAGACCTGCTGAATCAGAAGCTGCAGGGTGGTGTCTGATGAGGCAGGTGGTAATCAGTCATCCAGGGGTCTCTGATGTTCTCAGACCCCATGCTGTAAAGCATTGGCAAACACATAATGAGGTGCTGGCATCTGTCCCAGCAGCCGGTCTTGGGACAGAACTGCCTCTGCCTGCGGGGGTGCTGACGTCTCTCCTCTACTCTTATCCTCATAACCCCTGGCTTCTGGCATGGAAAATTTTAGGAGAATCATCGTGGGCCGTTGCCCTCCCTGGCCTGCAGGCTGGGCCTGAGCAAGAGATTTGGGTGGGCTGGGAAGGCTGGCGACTGAGGAGGCCTCCCATCCTCTGCCAGCTGCTGCAGCCCCTACCTGGGGAATTGATCAAGGTTGAGCCTCGGCATTTATCTCCATGGTAATAAGCAGGTGAAAGAGGCAGGATAGAATTTCCCATCATCCTCCTGTGTGGGCTGGGCTGTGCTGGGAGATGGGGTGTTGCCTGTGTGGCGTCTGCAGGAACACGCAGGCCCGCAGTACTATCTGGGGACACCAGTCATGGGCAGGCACGCACCTGTCCTCCAGAGACCAACCAAGGAAGTCTTCAGAATCCTCCTCCTCCTCCTCCTCACAGTGCTCCCAAGCACCTCCAGCCAGTCAGCCAGGCCCAAAATAGAACCCACCTGTAACCTCTTCCCTAGATCCCAGCCCAAAGCCCAAGACGGCAAATCCTTCCCTAGCTCCTTACTGGCAAGGGCTGGACTCGTTTCAGCGCTGACCATGTTGCACCCCCAGTTACGAACTTAGGACTCCAGTTGTCTCAGGTGCCAACTTCCCCGCTGGCATTTAGAGCCCTGCCCAGCCCCCTGTCCAGCTGTGGCCCTTGCGGCTGCCCCCCACCCCCGGCCCTGACACCCAGCTGCCCACCCTCACCACCCCCTGCAAGCCCCTGGCCATCTCGGCACACCATGAATGGCCAGACAGGCGCCTGGCTTCACTACTGGGCTGGCTCCACTCAGCCTTTAAGGCCTCCTCAAACATTCCCTCCCAGAGGTCCCCTCTGACCCCCAGGTTTCCAGCCCCTGCGCAGATTCCAGCTCTGGGTGGTGTTCGCCCGGCACTGGGCACGGGGCTCCCCGTTGACCTCCCCTGCTCTCTGGACGCCCTCAGCCTCACCCTGTCTGGTTGTCCTTGTCTCTGCTCCACAGTGCCCAGCATGGTGCCAGCTCAGGGCACCAGTGAGGCTGGGGGACTGACTCTGGGTTGCCAGTCCCTGAAACAGGCAGAGTGGGGCTGATTTGTGGGTCCACAGAGTCCTGGCTGGTGCCATCCCAAGGCTGGAGCTGCCCCTGGGGACCTGAGCAAGGTATTCTCCCCCTCTGGACCTCGGGGCCTCTCCCTGTTCAAAGACAGGCTGAGAACTCTCCAGGGAGTGGACAGGGAGCAGGAAGTGGAGCCTCCAGGTTTCCAGCTTCCTGGAGGAGTCCTGGGAACCCCCTGCCCCCTGCCCCATGACCCTTGTTGCTCGAAACTCCCAGATAAGGAGCTTGTGGGGCAATAAACCTGCCTGGAGTTTTGGTCAGAGCTTCATTTGGGGAATAACAGGAAGAAGTGCTGTGCCGTGTCTCCAGAAGGTCCAGGCAGGAAGGGGACCATCCGTCCAAGGACAGGAACTGCTGACAGGTGGACAGCTCTGCTGCTCTAGTGGGTGTCGGGAGTGCCTGGCCCGTGCAGGTTGCAGAGCCCCTCGCACATCATCCTAACAGGTGGGCAGGGTATTACCACTGTATGGATGAAAAACCAGAGAGGGTGTGAAACTTGCCCAAGGTCACAGAGCAAACTGGTGCCAGAATTAGGACGAGCTGGCCTCCTCCTGGGTCCCCTGGAGTCTGTCAGTGGAAGAACAGAGGGCAGAGTCTTGAGGGTTGATTGTCCTCGGGGTGGCTCCCCGAGGTAGGTGGAAGAAAGAAGAGAGGAAACCCAGGGACAGTGGAGAAGAGGGAAGGGAGCGGTCTTCCTCTGAGCACTTCCTGCCAGACACTGCAAGGTGTCTTGCCCGTCATGGGAGGTACGGGACACCTTGTAAGATGCACATGCCGAGCTGCAGAAACCATGGGGTTGCAGGACTTGAACCTGGGCTGCTCTCCCTACCCTGAGCCCATCCCTGAACCTGAGGGTGGGGCCTTCGTAGGGTGGAGAGGCCCCTGGAGAGGGAGGAGAGGAAGGGGCACCTGAGGAGCCTGCTAAGTGCCAACTAAGGACCTGACCTGTGTGGTCCAGGCAGGGAGAGGCCCATGAAGCACACGGGGTGCCTGGGAAGCTTGGTGGCTGGCGGGTGTGTGGAAAGAGGACAGGGAGTAGAGGGGTCGCTGGGCCTCCAGACCCAGGTCCAGCGAGAGCTTTATTCTGAACCTGGGCAGGAGACAAGATAGGAGGCCTGGGGATGGGGGCGGGGAGGCAAACAGAGTCCCCAAGAGAGCTGGCCACTCAGACCTCTGCTTGAGAGAAGATGCAGGGTGGGGGCCAGCCGGCTTGGAGTAGGTCATCCGGAGGTGCCAGCCCTGGGTTGCTGACTCTGGACAGTGTCAGATGTCAGGAGGAGGCCGCCCAGGCCTAATCTCATCAGGGAGAAAGAGGCCTTCACTTGGCGCTGCCTGCTGGATCTTTATTTCCTGTGGGCCTGCAGGGAGGCATCTGTGCTGGACCAGAGGAGGTGGGGTGGAAGAGCGGGAGGCTGGGCAGAGGCCTGAGCTGCCTGGAGACAGGACTGTTGTCCTCTGGTGGCTGCAGGAAGGCCTGCCTGCCCTGTGATGTTTGAGGCAGTGAGGGTCCTGGGCAGCTGTGCCTGGTCTCGGCCCTGGCTGCACTACCAGAGAAGCCATCCCCACCCCTCGCCCCCACTGATCCACTCAGGACCAGGGCACAGCAGAGCAACCCTGTCCTCTGATTCTCCTTCTCCTTCTTTTGTACCAGGGATTGAACCCAGGGGTGCTTAACCACTGAGCCACATCCCCAGCCCTAATTTTTAAATTTTTATTTAGAGACAGGGTCCACTAAGTTGCTTAGGGCCTCCCTAAGTTGCTGAGGCTGTCTTTGAGCTGGTGATCCTCCTGCCTCAGCCTCCTGAGCCACTGGGATTGCTGACGTGTGCCACCACACCCAGCTTGGCCTTCTGAGTGCTTGATTGGCGGGGATGGTTAGCTCTCTGCCTGTGCGTCTGCTCCTCACTCAGTGGTGAGCCCTGGGGGTCAAAGTGGTGGAACTGCCTTGCACTTTCTGATTTGGGATTTTTTTTTACTCTGATCCCCAAAATGTTGGGCCATTAGCACGAAACGCTACCTGTCATGTCCTAAATCCAATCTGAGCATCCCGTAACCACTAGGGTCACAGGAAGCCTTGCTAGCTAACATATGTTGAGCAGTAAGTATGCACCAAGCATCCCTCCCTTGTTTAATCATCAGGGCAGGCTGAGGGAGAGTGGGGGCCTGATTGAACAGCTGGCCTTTACATTCCAGCTGTGTAATGGTGGGCAAGTTCCTTAACCTCTCTGTGCTTCGGTTTCCTTATCTGTGAAACCTGGGTGATAATAGTGCTTGTGGGGCTGCTGGGAGGGTTGAGCTCACATTTGGAGCCTTCTTAACACATTCATTCTCCGTAGTCATCATTCCTGACGTTCCTGGTAAGGAAACAGGCATTCAGTCACTCAGCGAATATCCAGAGACAGTAAGTGACCGAGCGGCGCTGTCCAACAGAGTCTGCTGCCGTGGGACCATGGTTATCCTGTAGCTGGTGGGCACACGTGGCTGCAGTGCTGGGGAGCGTGGCTGGTGCCACTGAGGAGCTGCATGCCAGCATCCATTTAGTTTCAGTTGGTTTTAACTTTAGAAGGCACGTGTGTCTGGAACCTTCTGTGGTGGACAGAGCGGGCTGGAGCCAGGATGAGAACCCTTGCAGTCAGGCCGTGGTGCCCAGGCCACCTTGGGGTCCCCTACCTCTTACTGGCTTCAGCCTTTTACTATGGAGACACACACACACACACACACACACACACACACACACACACTCTCTCTCTCTCTCTCTCTCTCTCAAAGGGACACCCAGCAACAGCAAGTGCCCAGATTCCAGGCACGAATAGCAATGGCCGCGTGACCGCTGAGCTGGTTCCTCTACGTGGCAGCTCTGTACTCGCACAGCCTTGGCCCCACTGTCGCCCCACGGAGCGCACAGCTCCAAACAGGCCCACAGGCCCGCTGGTTGCTGGGCCTCTCACCTGTTCAGCCTCTTCGCCTCCATAACTTTTCTTTTTTTCCCTCATCATCTGTGTAGAAACCAGACCTTCATTTTAAAACGAGAGTCATTGTGTCGAATGTGTGTGACGTGGTGTCAGCCCCTTCAGGCATGCAGTTCAGTGGCATGAGGCACATTCATGTTCTTGGGCAATGATCACCACTATCCTCCAGAACTTCCCTGTCTTGTAAAGCGGAAACTCCGAACCACTAAGCCGTAACTCCTCATTCGCTCCCACCCCCAGAACCCACAGCCACCGTTTGACCCTCTGTCCCGATGACTTTGACTACCTCGAGAAAGTGGAATTCTGTAGTATTTGTCTTTTTGTGACTGGCTCATTTCACTTGGCATAATGTCCTCAGGGTCTGCCCATCTTGTGGCTTGTTGCAAAATTTCCTTCTTTTTACAGCTGACTAATATTCCATGGTATGTCTGTACTACCTCTTGCTTAATTACCCTTTCGCCCCTTGATTGACACCTGTTTGCATCCTCTTTTTAAGTAGTGCAAATAATTCTGTTATGAACTTGGGTATACTGATGGCTCTTCAAAATCCTGCTTTCTGTTGGGCATAGTATTGCACACCTGTAATCTCAGTGAGTCAGGAGGCTGAGGTAGGAAGATCACAAGTTTGAGGCCAGTCTCAACAACTTAGCAAGACCCTGTCTCAAAATAAAAAATTAGAAGGGTTGGGATGGTAAATCACCCCTGGGTTCAATCCCCAGTACCTAAAAAAAAAAAAAAAAAAAAAAAAAACAACTTTCAATTTCTTTAGGATCTATACCCAGAAGTGGAACTGCTGGCTCATATGGTAATGTTATTTTTAGTTGTTTTGAAGAACCAGCAGACTCCTTTCTGTAGTGGCTGTTCCATTTCACATTCCCACCAACAGGCCACAACGGTTCCGGTTTCTCATATCTTTATCAACACCGTGATTTTCTGCTTTTTTGACAGCAGCCGTCCTAATGGGTGAGAGTAGGCACATCTCGTTGTGGTTTCTATTTCCTTCTCTCTAATGATTAGTGACGTTCATGCTTTGTGACCATTAGGACATCTTCTTTGGAGAAATAGCTCTTCAAGTCCTTTGCCCTTTTCAGACTGTTTGGGTTTTTGTTGTTGAGTTTTAGGAGTGCTGTGTATAGTCTACATATTAATACTTATCAGAAATACTATTTGCAGGCCGGCCGCGGTGGCGCACGCCTGTGATCCCAGTGGCTCGGGAGACTGAGGCAGAAGGATCACGAGTTCAAAGCCAGCCTCAGCAACAGTGAGGTGCTAAGCAACTCTGAGATCCTGTCTCTAAATAAAATACAAAATAGGGCTGGGGATGTGGCTCAGTGGTCGAGTGCCCCTGGGTTCAATCCCTGGTACCAAAAAACAAAAAAGTCATTATTTGCAGATATTTCCTCCCACTCTGTAGGATGCTGATTTACTCTGTTATAGTGTCCTTGATGCACAAAAGTCTTTCATTTGCCTGAAGCCCAGCTTGTCTGCCTGTGCCTAGGTGTCTTGTCTGAGAGATGACTGCCAAATCCGAGGGCCTAAAGTTTTTTCCTTCCAGTGCTGAGGATCCATCCCGGGGCCTTGCTCATGCCAGGCAAGTGCTCTATCACTGAGCTGCATCCCAGCCCTGATGGGTAGGATTTCCTGTGTTCTAGAGTTTGCCAATCACATCCTTGTGGTTAGACATGTTTCTCAATATCCTGCATGCATGTCACATCCGAAGACTTGGTCAACGTTGGGTTTAATTTTTTAGCAAGACCCCTTCATAAATGGTACTGTATTCTTTCCATCGCTTCATATTCTGAGGCACATCACGTGAGGTCATCTCCTCTATGATGCTAAGGTTCGTCATGGGGTTCAGGTGTTCCCAACCCAACCCACCTATTATGGTGCAGCTCAGATTTGACCCCAGTGCCTCAGCACCAGAAGGATGGTGAAAACTGAGTATGTGTGGGGTGGTGCCTGCCTGTGTTGGGGGTGTGGAGGGGGCTGAGAATCTGCACTTCTAAGAGGTCACCAGGTGATGATGCCCTAGGGGGACTCCAGTTTAAGAGCCACTGCACGCTCCTTTAGAAGTTTCTGTTATCCATTAACCTAATGCACCTGGGATCCCCTGGGAGGCTCCAGGAGTGCTGGGGCCTGGGGCTTACACCCAGGGTTGTGATTTAAATGATTCCGATGTGCAAATTTGGCAAACCACCAAAGGCTTCCGTCTCTTCCTGCACTTGGCCATTTCCCTGAGAGGGGTCCACACAGGGAGAGCAGTGACAGAATTGTTCATCTGACCCTCAGACTTGCACCCAGCCTAGGCGGTGACACAGAATGAGGACTGAGCCAACACTGGAAGCTTGGTGGTTGAATAAAATGGTAGTCACCTCCCTGTACAAACCTGTTTGCACATTCAGGCTCTAATCTCTGGTGCAGGACGTAGGTGTTCGTTAGTTTTGTTTTGCATGCTGGGGGTTGAACTCAGGGCTTCATGCACGCTAGGCAAGTCCTCTACCACATCCCCAGCCCTTTTTATTTTAGGATAGAATCTCACTAAATTGCACAGGCTGACTTTGAACTGGTGATCCTCCTGCCCCAGCCTCCCAACTCCTGGGATTGCAGATATGGGCCATCACACCCAGCTAGACGTTGGCCTCTTTAGGAAATGAGTTTTAGAACTTTCTCTTTCATGGGCAAGTTGTCAAAGTCAGGGCTGGGGGGATTTAACAGCATCATTACATGTGGTGTGTGTCCCTGTTTTCCTGCATTGTTTCCAGTTTTAGCACTACAATTCCTGCACTCTGGGAATCCCCCCCCGCCCCACAATCCCAGGGCAGGGAGGAACAGATGGCTGCCCTCCTTGTTCAGAGCTGCCAGACCGCTTCTTGAAAACTAGCCCTGTAGAGAGGGGCCCTAAGATCCTAGCTCCCTGGATCCTACTGTGTCACTTTAGAGCTTGTGAGTGGCCAAAATAAAGACCCTCTGTGCCTAGGAGTTATGGTTGACACCAGAGCCTAGCTTAGATTGACAGAGCCTTGGTGGATAAAACCCTCACCAAGGAGAAGCAGCCGACTGGTCATCTTTTCGTCTGCTGGGGAGAAAAGAAGGCGCCATGAGAGGCTGTGGGGAGGCAGAGGCCTGGGCTCCAGCAGTGTGGCCTTGACTCGTGCAGGACTTGGTAACCTGAGCCAGCTAACTCTCCACATCTGAGTGTTCAGAGGCCCTGTTCAGAATTCTGTTTGCTTTTGGAACTGGGGATTGAGCCCAAGGGCACTCTACCGCTGAACCACATCCCCAGCCTTTTCTATTTTTTTGTTTTCAGACAGGGCCTCACTAAATTGTCAAGGGTTTTGCTTAATTTCTGAGACTGGCCTTGAATTTGCCATCCTCCTGTCTCAGCCTCTCAAATCACTGGGATTATAGGTGTATGCCACCACACCCAGCTCGGTTCAGAATTCTGGATGAGTGAGAAAGGAGCTTTGCCATCAAGTTTGGAGCGAAGGTCAGAATCAGGATGAACTCTACGATGGGTAATAGTCGACCAAGGACCGGAGTCAAGGTGAGGGACCTGCGCCTAATTAGGTATTCACTGTATTAATTACTGGTCTCTGCAGATCTCTCTCAAGCCGAGTTCTACATTCTTGCTAACAATAATCTCTTCATAAAGCATCCGGGCAACTTGTGGTTCTGATCTCCGTCTGTAAACCTGGCCCATGACCTAACTGTGGTGGCTCAGAACCTCCTAGGAGGCACTTGCAGGGCGGTTCTCTGGGCCTCCTCGGTCAAATTTTAAAGGGGGCGGGGAGACTTCAAGTGTCAGATGTGCAACCACAAATTTCCAAAGAGACAATGGTAGCCAGCAGTGCCAGATTCCTACCCAGCCCACAAGTTCAAAGACCAAATCAGGCAGCACCATTCTTACCCTGAGGCCTTGAACAGTGCGTTGAATGAATAATCTACTCTGCTGGTTTGTGCCACACCCAGTTTGTGCCCAGTTTCGGCCATCCTGTCACTAACCCTTGTCCTGCAGGAATGTGAGGCCTGGGTGGGAAGAGGGGCCCTGGGGAACAGGCAGGAAACCCTGTCTTTCCTCTCCCTCACACACGCCCACTGCACCACCAACACACGGGGCACGAGGCCAGAGAAGGAAGAGGGTCAGCCCTGCTTCCACCCCCACAGCTCAGACCAGCCTGATTTCCGTCCCCTGCACCTCAGTTTTCCCATCGTCACGTGGGGACAACAACCCCCACCTACCTCCCAGGAGAGTTGTAAAGTGTGGGACAGGCCAGAGCCGGCCGTGCCCCGTGGGCTGTTAGGAGTAAGCCCAATGCCAGGTTGACGGAGATGACAGAACCCTTTTGGGGGTGCGGAACTCGCAGCCCCAGAGGCCAGCCTAAGCGCACGCCTGGGTAGCAGCTGCTGTGGTTCTGCTGGGGCTGCCCACGGGCCAGGGGCGCCACCGTCCTCAGGGGCAAGTGCCTCCTGTAGGGAAAGTGAAACTCCTGTTCTCTGAATTGCTGAGTCATTAAAGTCCGCAGGCCCGGCGCCTCCCCGCCTGCACACAGGTGCCCAGGCAGTGTTGCAGACCCTGCACGGGCCACCTCCTCCCCCACTGAAGAGCACCCTCCCTGGCCGCAGGTCTGGCAGAACCGTGGCCGGGGAGATGAGGGTAGGGGTGGGCAGAGGGCCTTCAGGTTTGCACTGGCCTGCCACCAGCTGGCTTCACCCCTGAAGGCCCCCAGCTCCCTTCCACAGGGGCCACTTAACTTCCTGCTGCTTACCTTCCTTCTCTGTAAGGGGTGCTGATGGTCATGACTCGTCCCCTTAGGGCTGGGGTGAGCTGGGGGGTAATGGTGTGCAGATGCTGTTGTGGTCATGGTCAGCTATAGGCACCTGGGGCCGAGGCTCCAGCAACAGGGCGGGGGTACCATTTCCTAGCTCTGTGACCTACCTCCTTGCTTCACCACCCGCGTCTGGGAAGCCGGGTGGCACCTAGTTGTGCTCTATTTGGAAAACACTTGGAATGGGACCTGGCACACAGTAGGTGCTCAAACACTGACTTCTCACCACCAGGGAGGTGGCTGAGCTTCAGAAGAGCTGTGGCCCAATTTGTGTGTGTGTGTGGGGGGGTATGTGTGTGAGACACACTTTTCTTTTGAATACCTCCTTGTGAATCTTACTAAATCCCACGTAGTTTCCCAAACTTCCCAAGTTTGCTGCTATCACAGGCCTTTGCCTCGGGCTCTTCTGCTGCCTGGGACACTCCCCAGCCCTCTTGTCTTGCCTACATGGCCAACTCCAAGTCATTGTTGCAGTGTTACTTCCTCTGGGAGGCCCTCCAGGCCTGCCATGTACAAACCCCAGTTATTACCCATAGCACACTAGGTCCCAGTGGCCCAGGCTCCCCTGATGGCCTCACCTACAGGACCTTTGGCTCCTGTAAGGGCTGGGTTCCTGCCTGCTGCCTCCAAGCCCCTGGTGCCCAGCACAGGGCCCAGACACAGCGAGGCCCAGTAAATACTGAGTGAACGAATGCAGCTGGATGAGGGCAAAGGAGCCCAAGTGCCTGGATGATAATACAGGATCAGCATCCCGACCTGAAGTAGCCCGAAGTCTGAAATGCTCCAAAATCTGAGACATTCTGAGCACCAACACGATGCCCCCAATGGAAAATTCCTTGTGATAGGCTGGAGTTAAAACACAGGCCCACTAAAAATATCATATAACATTACCTTTGGGGGCTGGGGCTATGGCTCAGTTGGTAGAGCGCATGCCTTGCACGCACAAGGCCCTGGGTTCAATCCCCAGCACCGCACACACACACATAAATTACCTTCAGGCTTTGTGTACATGGTGTACACGAAACAACAGAATTTCCTGTTTAGAGTTGGGTCTCCTCCCCAAGATGTCTCATTATGGACATGCAGATATTCCAGAATCTGAGCAAATCCCAAATCTGAACACTTCGTTCTCCAGCACTTTGCCTAAGGGACACTCAACTTGAAATGGTAGTAATTGCTACTGTGGATCAAGGATCTGCCACACACTAAGGGACCTAAACACATCACCTAATTGAGTCCTCATGACAAGGCCTGAGGCCAGTGCTTTGGTTATCCCACTATACAGACAAGAAGACTGAGACTCCAGAGGTTAAGTCGCTCACCCATCCGGTGGGTGGGAGAGCTGGCGCTGGAGCAGGCAGGTGGCTCCGGGGAACAGTGTTGCCCACTCAGTAGAGCTGGACTGTGGGGCAGCAAGGTCTGTGCGGCTGCTCCGCCTTTTCATCTTCACACTTGAAGAAACGAAAGCCCATGCCCTGCCATCAGCAAGCAGCTCGGTGGCGGTGATGCACGGTCCTACCGTGTCCACCCGGTAGGTATGAGCAGCCACAACCACAGCCGCCTCATCGGTCCTCTTCAGAGCGTGTCGCTGTCCAGCTGGAACCGAGCGCCCTCTGGTCGTGCCCTCCTGCGTATGCCCAAGGTGAGATCCCAGCTATCACACCATCAGGGCTCTGCGCCTCATGCCTTTTGTCCCATTTGTCTCCTGCAGATGTCATGGCACCCCCAGTACCGGAGCTCCAAGTTCCGCCACGTCTTCGGCAAACCCGCCAGCAAGGAGAACTGCTACGACTCGGTGCCCATCACCCGCAGCGTTCACGACAATCACTTCTGTGCGGTGAACCCCCACTTCATTGCAGTTGTCACTGAGTGTGCCGGCGGGGGGGCCTTCCTCGTCATCCCCCTACACCAGGTAAGGACACCCCGAAACCCGAAGCCCAGGCAGGTCTCAGGAGGCGGTGCCGACGGGGAAAGTAGAAGGAGCCTGGGTTTCTGGTTCGAATGAGAGTCAACTCCCAACTGCCTCGTCCTAATTATGTGACCTGGGGTATGTCACTTTGCCTCTTTGAGTCTTTGAGTTTCCTTCTTGGGAAAAATGCACCTACCCTGGAATTTCAGCTTCCAACCGCTGACCCGGCTAGCCCGGGACCTCCCTCCTCCCTGCGAAACAGTTCTGCACGTTAATTCACTCCTGAGTAAAACAATTTTTAGTGCTTTGCTGGACTCTCATGGGATGGGGGAGGCCTCCACAGTCATCTTCCCCCACAAAAAAAAAAAAAGAGAGAGAGAGAGAGAGAACAAATGTCAGTCCATAACCAGCCGAGGGGAGGTAAGCAGGAAGCAAGTTTTGTCCTCAGAGCGGGCATTGTGGTATAGATTAGACCATTGCTGATGTTCAGTGTTTCTCGCCCCCCAAAGCAACGGCTTCGTACATATTCCTCTAATAGCAGATCTTTTCAGGAATAGAGGTGCTGAGTCTCAGCTTAAAGGCAGAATACCTGAAGGGGCTGCAGGGTGCCCTGGTTGGAGTGCTTCTGGGTCACAGCAGAGGCAGGTGGGAAGCCAGCACTGAGGCACACGCCTGTAATCCCAGCAACTTAGGAGGCTGAGGCAGGAGGTTTGCAAGTTTGGGGCGCTGGCATCTTTGAGTTTGAGTTTTGTCTCAAAGACTAGAAAGAGATGGGGATGTAACTCAGTGGAAAGTGCCCCTGGGTTCAAGATCCACTTCCAAAAAGAAAACAGAGGGCTGGGGATATAGCTCAGTTGGTAGCGTGTTTGCCTGGCAAGCACAAGGCCGTGGGTTCAATCCCCAGCACCAAAAAAAAAAAAACAGGCCTGAAGACTCCGGGAGAAGCAGATTAAAGTCAGGGAAACAGTAATTCACAAAGACCACTGTGCAGGTGTGCCACCACGAGTGACAGCTGAACTGGGAAATAGCAGACCTAGACCTCCAAAGGACTTCAGAAGTTAGAGTCATAAGTGCAAATTAGAATCCCATAGGCACACTGGGAAATAGCAGACCTAGACCTCCAAAGGACTTCAGAAGTTAGAGTCATAAGTGCAAATTAGAATCCCATAGGCACAGTGTTTTTACTGGGATTGACCAGGGCTTCCCATACCAGGTAACCACTGAGCTACATCTTCAACCCTTTTTAGTTTTTGACTCAGAGTCTCTCTAAGTTGCTAAGGCTGGCTTCAAACTTCTTTTTTGGTCCTGGGGATGGAATCCAGGACTCATGCATGCTAGCAAACCCTCTACCTCCCCAGCCCATCGAACTTGTGATCCTTCTGCCTTATCCTCCTGAGTGGCCTGGATTACAGGCTTGTGCCACCATGCCAGACAACAGACCAGGTCTGGTCTGGTCAACAGACCAGACCAGATCACAAGCAATTGAGTTAGAAATTTATTAACATCAAGTGTTAATTTCTCACTCATTCCGGGGCAGGTGTGGTGGCACACACCTGTAATCCCAGCTACTCCAGAGACTGAGGCTAGAGAATAACAAGTTCAAGGCCAGCCTTACCAACAGAATGAGACTATTTCAAAATTGTAAAAGTCAAAAAGGACTGGGATGTAGCTCAGTGGTAGAGTTCCCCTGGGTTCAATCTCCAACTGAGGAAAAAAATAAATAAAAACAAAGCAAAATAAAGATTAGGAAAAAAATCCAATACAATAAATCCAAAGAAAGAATAAAAGAAAGGGTACAAATAAGATCAGGAACCCAAAAGGCAAGATAGCAGCAGAGTTCCAAAATCTAAGAAGACACTCAGGTGAGCAATTTTATGCCAATAAATTTGAAAATGTTCACAATATGGACAAATTCCTTTAAAAATATTTAACTTATCAATACTAATTCAAGTAGAAATAGAAAGCCTGAATAGTTCTACAACTGTTTAACAAATTGAGCAAAAAAATTTCCTTAAATAGCAGAAAAGTCAAGTTATGAAGTGAAAAAAGATCTGCAAGAAACAACAAAGAAGACTTTTTTTTTTTTGATACTGGGGTTTGAACCCAGGGGTGCTTTACCACTGAGCCACATCCCCAGTCCTTTCTATTTTTTATTTTGAGATATAGCCTCACTAAGTTGCTGAGGCTGGTCTTCCAACTTGCAATCCTCCTGCTTCAGTCTCCCAAGTCACTGAAATTACAGGCATGCACTACTGCACCTAGTAGAACACATTTCTCGAATATATCAAATGAACCCTGCTAGAGTTTGGATCTTAAATGCCCCCAAATTCCATGTGTTAGAGACTTGATTTCCAGCCTGTGGCCCCATTGGGAGGTGGAAGAACTTTAAAGAGGTGGAGCCTAGTGGGTGGAAATTAGGTCATCAGAGGATGTGCTCTTGAAGAAGATAGTAGGATCACAACTCCTTCCTCTCTCTTTCCTTGCTTCCCAGCCACTGTGAAGTTAGCATCTTGGTCATTCATTCTCTCCCCACCATTTTTCCACAGGCCCAAAAGCAATGGGTCCAATCTACCATGGACTTAAACCTCTAAAACTCTGAGCCAAAATAAACCTTTTTCTTTTTAAGTTGATTTTCTCAAGTATTTTTATCACAGTAATGGAAAGCTGCCTAAAAAATAAAACAACAGAAATAAAACACTGAGCCAAACAGGCACTTTGTATTAGAGAAAGTTCAAATAACTAATAAACATTTGAAAAGGTACTCAACCTCATTATTATATCACAGTGAACTCTAACTACATACCAGATTGTCAAAAATATAAATGTCTGATAATAGTTAAGTGATAGCAAAGATATGGAATGATGGAAACTATTAAGCCAGGTGTGGTGGCATACTCCCAGTGACTTAGGAGACTGAGGCAGGAGGATCACAAGTTTGAGGCCTGCCTCAGCCACTTAGCAAGGCCCTAAGTAACTTAGTGAAAACTTTTCTCAAAATAAAAAAGATCAAGGGCTGGGATATAGCTCAGTTGGTAGAGTGCTTGCCTCACAAGCACATGGGCCCTGGGTTCAATTCCCCAGCACCACAAAAAAATAAAATAAAATAAAAAAGATCAGGGATTTATTTCAGTGGTAATGCGCCCCTGGGTTAAATCTCTGCTATAAAAGATAAGTTAAATAAACAAACTACCAGATACCTCTGCTGGGTCTGTAAATCAGCATGCCTGTTTTTTTTTTTTGGGGGGGGGGGGGGGTGGAATACACATATTTATAACCCAGAAATTCCACTCTTAAGCATATGCCACGTAGAAATGTGCTCATGTGCACTAGAACAGAAGTATGGGAGCATTGTTCATATGACTGCAAAACTGGAAAAACTGGAATGTTGAAGAATTGAATAAGTGAATAGTGGTCTGTCCCTACTACTGAATGTACACAACCCTGAGAAGGAGCAAAGTATTGTTACATAAAGAACATAGTTGCATCTTTTTTTAAATATATTTTTTCAATTTAATACCGTAGATGGACGCAGTATCTTTATTTATTTATTTTTATGTGGTGCTAAGGATCAAACCCAGTGCTTCTCATGTGTGAGCTACAGCCCTGGCCCCCTAGTTTCTTCTTACTCAGCGTGAAATAAGCCAAACAAATTACACACTGTCCCATTCCACTTACCTAAAATTAAAACCAGCCTGTGCCAAACTATACCGTAAGGGCTACATAATCAATTAGTAAAATTTTAAAGAAAAGCAAGGAAGGAATGTTACGAACACCAGGATAACAGCTACACTGCGAGGGAGGAGAGGTTGTGATTGGAAGGTATTGTGTAGGGTGTCTTCTGGGTGCTAGTGAGGGCGCGTGTCTTGACCCCAGAGGGGAGGTCCATGTTGCCCTGTGGATAATTTATTTTCCAACAGTTCGTTAGAACTTTACATTCCAGGCACTTGTATTTTGCATATTTGTTATATTTTACATATTCATATACACGAGGCCTGTGTGGCTTTATAGGCAAAGCTTACAAACCTTTCAAGGAAGAGATTACATGCTTCTATAAATAGGAAGAGGGAATACTCCTTCCTCACTCTGTGAGGCCAGTGCGACCTTGATACCCTAACCAGACAAGGACAGAACAAGAATGAAAAAATGTAGATTGGGCTGGGGATGTGGCTCCATGATGGTGTGTTGGCCTAGCACGCAGGAGGCCTGGATTCACACACACACACACACACACACACACAGAAAGAAAGAAAGAAAAAGAAAAGAAAAAAATATAGACCAGTTACACTCATGAAGATGGATGCAAAATTACTAGCAAAAAGAATGAAACTGAATAAGAAAAGACACATTAGGATCAAGTTGGATTTGTTCCAGAAAATACAGGTGGTTTAATACTAGTCTATCAACAAAGGTAAATTTCCATATTAACAAATGAAAGGAGAAAATCATGTAGTCATCTCCACAGGTGCAGAAAAAGCCCTTGATAAAGCTCAGTACCCACCCATGAGAAAAATCTCAGCAAACGAGGTGTGTTAGTCCACTTTCTGTTCCTATAACAAATACCTGAGATGATGAACAGAAAGAGGAAACGGTTATTTTGGCTCACCATCTTGGAGGTTTCAGTCCATGATCCATTGGCCCCATCACCTTTGGGCTTGTGGTGAGGCAGCGCATCATGGTAGGTGTGCATGGTGGAGTGAAACCATCACCTTATCACCAGAGAAGAAAAAAGATGAAGGAAAGGGCCACAGCCCACAAGCCCCTTCAAGGGCATGCGCCCTGTGACTTAAAGACCTCCCACGAGAGTCAGGCAGGGTAGCGCAAGCCTGAAATCTCAGCAACTCGGGAGGCTGAGGCAGGAGGATTACATGTTTAAGGCCAGCCTTGGCAACTAAATGAGATCCTGTCTCAAAATAAAAACAAGGCCTGGGGGTGTAAGAGGTGGAGCACCCCTGGAAACACACACAAAAAACCTCCCACAAAGCCCCACCTTCTAAAGACACCACCACCTCCCAATAGCACCTCTTCCCTGGTGACCACGCCTTTAGTAACTACCTGTGCCTCTGTGGGACATTCCAGATCCAAACTATGGCACTAGGGACGGAAGGGGGTTACATGGGCTATAGCAAACCACATTTAATTTTTTTTTTAATTTTAAGATGATTTCAACCCTACAAAAATTTGCAAATATGGTTGAATGAATTCCTGATTTTCTTTTATCTGGTTCACCAGTTATTAACATTTTACCAAATTTGCATAGTGTGTGTACATGTTTAGAAACAGAAGTTATAGATATGATCCTCCACCTCTAATTATTTTACTTCTGTCTGTATCCTCTAAGGACAAGAACATTTTCTTATTTAACCATAATGTAACCACATTCTAAGAACGTAATGCTAATTATAATATACAACCCAAATTCAAATTGTGCCAATTACTCCATAAGGTCCCTTACAGCAATTTTTTTTTCTTAACTGGATTCAAATTCAGATCCACACATTGCATTTAGCGATGTCTCTTAGACCTCTTTATTTTGTGATGTTGCCATTTTTGAGGATTGAGGAGTAAAGGTCAGTGTTTTTGTGGAATGTTTATAAGGCAGCATTTATCAGGTTATTTCCTCATGATTGGACTCATTTATGTATTTTTAGCAAGAATGTCACATATAAGATGATATCTCTTTCTTGGTTCATTACAGCATGGGACACATGATGTCAGTTTGTCCCATCATTGATGCTATTAACTTTGGCCTCTTTTGTAAATAGTGCAAATATCATTTCTAAAGGGGGAATATTAAAAGCAACCTTTATAAAACCAGGAATAAGAAGTCATGGCTTGAACCATAAGACTAGAAAAACAAGTTGAAGGTATTAGGATGGAAAAGGAAGAAATTAAACTTCTAGTACTTACACATATGATTGTTTACATAGAAACGCAAAACACCATGTCAAATTATTAGAAAAATAAGAACATTTAGAAATGATCTGGATATAAAATTCAGAAAAACCAATTGTAATTGTAGGTTCCAGGAACATTCAGAAACTGTAATTAAACATTTGCAATGGAGTAAAAGAAGGTGGGATACCTATAAATATGCAAGACTTAGAAGGAGAAAATTACATAGCATTATTCAAAGATTAATATTAAAGATGGCCTAAATAAATAGTAATGTGTAGCATGTTCATAGATAAACACTGCCGCTTCCTCCTCCAGATTTCTATAGCATTCTCCTTTCTCAAGACATATTCCACAGCATATTCCCTGCTCAGGGCACTGAGCCCTGACTACTTTGAATGAGAGTCATTTGTATTCTTCTGCTGGTACCTCCAAATGTACTTAGAATTGGGGGGAGTGGCATCAGTACTTTGTTTAACTACATATTACATCATGGGCACAGGATGAGTTCACAAATTTTCATCCACTGAAAATTGTTCACAAGTGCTCATCAACTGATTACCTAACGGTTGTTCATCCAGATAATCAGGGTGGGCACAGATGTGAGGTGGACTTGTACCATGGAATGTCCAGGGAACAGTGCAGAGAGCAGTCTGGCCAGACAGATAATCAACCTAAGGAGAGGAAGGGAAATATACCCTGAGAAACAGCCTGGGCCAGCAGAGAAGGGCTGGAGTGCCAGGGTGACAGGTGAACTGTGCTCCAGGGACAGGAAACTTTACAGGCTGGGGAGGGAAAGTGCAAAATGAGACTTACAGAAGGACTTGAAGGTGGAGCTGGGGGACCTGGAGAGTGCACCCATTTGGCTGCTTGTTTCTTCCAAGCTCTGGGTGCTAGAAAAAGATTCTATCCGCCAAACAAACTGCATCCTAATTAATTAAAAAATGAATTAATTGATTATCTTGATTTTGATTTCTCAGATTCTTTCATAATCATCACATTTCCTAACTCACTTGAATTACTTAGTATAAAGAGGTACTAACAAGTGATATCAAGGAAATACACTGGTTTGATGAGATAGAGTGTGACTTGGGTGGGGAAAAAGGGACTAGTTTAGACCGGATGATCCGGGAAGACCTTTCTTGGGAGGTGGCCTCTTAAGTGGAGAGCCATCTGAAGCTCTAGAGAGAGTGCTTTGGCAAAACAAATCACAAGTGCAAAGGCCTTGAGGTGGAAATGGATTTGGAATGTTCATGCAGTTACGTGGCAAGAGGCTGGGAGATGAGGTCAGATGAGCAGGGCCTGGATTCTGAAGACTATTTAGGACACAGTCTAGACTTACTGAGTCCAACGGAGGAGAGTTGAAACTCAGTTTTTCTACACTGATTCTAGGTGAGATTCATGGTCCCCTTTGGCTTTTTGAAATCTTGTAAATAGCCTGAAGACACATGTTAATTCCTACCAGCCCAGATGCCAAAGAATTCAGGCCCGACAGGAGCTCAGAGCCACTGATCAGAGCCCCCCTTCTTGAGTGTTCTTGTGCAGATTGTCTTTCAGTGGGTCCAGAGTGCAGCCGGAGAGCCTGCATTTCCAACAGAGTGGCCAAGTAGATTCAGGAGGCCCAGATAAATTTATTTCAGACAAACAAGTAATGTTTTCACTGTCGACTTTTTATTTCAATAATTATAGATTCCCAAAGCGGTTGTAAGAAATAGTACCCTGCACTGTTCACCCCTGCAGTAAAGAGATGTCACCTCCTGTCCCCCATAGTGACCTCTTACAAGAAGCAGTGGAGGATCACCATCATGAGGCTGACATCCATACAATCAAGGCACAGAGCATTTCCATCACCACAGAGGCCTCTCCATCACCCCTTGATGGCCACAGCCACCTCCCCTCACGCCACCTCCCTTTGCCCCTACTCCTTCCTTTGCCCCTGACAACTACTAAAATGTTCTCCATTTCTGTACTTTTGTTATTTTGAGAATGTTCCATAAATGAGTGACCTTCAGGTGGGCAGTTGCACTTAGCATTGTTCACTGGGGAGTTATCCAGGTTGCAGCCTAGGCCAGCCATCCGTTCCTTTTTACTGTTGTATAGTGTTCCACAGAATGGACGTAGCAGTTTATTTAACCACTCATCCTATTAAAAGCCATCAGGTTGTTTCCAGTTTGGGGCTGTGAGGAATAAAACTGCAATAAACATTTGTGTACAGGTTGTTGTGAGAACACAAGGCAGTCTCTGCATCTCTGGGATACATGCCCAGGAGCGCTGTTGCTGGGCCACAGGACACTTGGCGTGTTTCACAAATGATTTTTAGTACAAGTAAAGTATTGCATGGGACTTATTTATTTATGCCAAGAAATTCTTTGTTGTCTATCTGAAATTTGAATACACCTGGGCAGCCTGTATTTTTATTTGCTAAATCTGGCTTCCTTGCTCCCAGGTGATGCCCAGGCTGCTGGTTTGCAATCTCTGTTCTCAGAAGCAAGCCTCTCCTCTAGTTCATTTTCATAATTGTAGAAAAAATCTCAAACACAGAAGTAGATAAAAAGTGTCATGAACTCTTGTATGCCCGGGTTCTGAATTATCAAGAGTTTGCCCTCTGGCTTTATCCATAACTTTTCCCCCCCTGAAATATTTTAAAACAAATCCTGGTCATTTTGTCATTTTATCCCCACATATTTCAGGATTCAATTCTCAAGAGACAGGGACATTTTCTGACATAACCACAATGCCACAATGCCATTAATAACTTAATGCAACTGGGTTCCACTTCGTATGAAAATGTCCCTGTTTGCCTCATAGATGCCTGTGTGGGTGGCTCATTTGGCCTGCAGGTCTTGCCGAGGTGCACAACTTGGGCCTGGCTGACCTGTTACCTGAGTGAGCACACCCAGTGTTGCTGAGCGGGGACAGGAAGGGGGAGGTGACTGAGCACACCTGCACCTCCTTCCCGGAGTCTCGCCTTTATCATGGTGTAACCAGGAACGGCGCTCATGCTGGGTCTCACCGACACCAGCCTATATTGTAGGGACTGCCCATTGTGCAGATGAGGGTGCTGAGGCTCTGAGATGACTCCCCAGTGCTCTGGGCAGGGAGGCCAGGACCTGGAGGGGAGCCCAGTCCTGGGTGTGACCTCGGAGCCTGCCTCTCAGCGCACCTGCTGCCCCTGAGGCTTGGCTCTTTTTATTTACTTGTGCTCTCTATAGTTACCAGGGATTGCATTCCACCCAGGTCCAGAGCTGTGTCAGCAAGCCAGGGTGTGCAAAGTAGAGGACAGCTGGCTACTTCTCTAAGGAAGTGTGTGCAGGCGTGCAGGGTTGGGAGAAGCCAGAGAGGCAGCGTCTGATGTTCCAAAGGGAGTGGCACTGCAGTCGGGCCTTCCTCTTGGACATCCTGACCTGTGAGCCCTGAGAGGCTGGAGGGCCAGTTTCACCACCTGCGCCTGCAGCCTTGGCAACCAAGGTCTGTGCTCAGGGAACAGGTGGAGGGCAGGTCTGAGGAGGCCACCCTGAGCCTCAGGGACAGGCAGAGGGAGCTCCTGCCTGGGGACAGAGCCACTCCCCACCCTCTAGGGCTGAGAAATGTGGACCTTGTTGTGAGGTGTGGAGGGTGGAGAGGGACCAGACCAGGGCAGCAGAGCCTGGGTGACAGCTCGGCGTGAACAGGCCGCAGGGGGCCAGGGCTAGGGCCTGAGGGGCGAATGGACGCTGTGGGTGCCAGGAGAAGGAGGGCCACTTCGCCTCTGGCCACTCAGAGGCCGCACTGACCCTCAAGCCTGTCTGGCCATGTGGCACCCAGCTCACACACCCCCCAGGGCTCCCACTGCCTGCCAGGAATGACCACCCTCCTCCTCACGGCCTCCCAGCAGGCCAGGCTATTGGCCACAGGGCCTTCCAAGGCACATATCTAGTTCCCTGCCCAGGTTCCCTGTCTAGAAATGCATGTGGGGCAGCCCGGAGCCTTTTGAAGTTTCTTCCTCTTCCAGGGGTCTGTTGAGCCCGGAAAGGAGCCTGCTCAAGGGGGCATCTCTGCCTTCAAATGCCAAGGAGCTGGCCCAGGACAGGGGGCAGATGTGACTGAGGGTCCCCGAAGGACTAGAAGCAGGGAATGGGAGCAGCAGGAGGGGCCTTAGGGAGGCCACTCAGGGTCGAAAGGAAGACATCGTCTAAGCCTGACGTTCCATCTGAAAGTGGGATAAACCACTTTGGGAGAAAATGAGCTCCTGTCCCCAGAGGTGGCCAAGCCCGTTAGCAGGTGACTTCCACAGTGCACTGCAGCGGGCCCAGTGCACCATGGTCCACCAGAGTACACCCTCCATGAGCTCCTCTGTGTGCTTCTAAGGAGCTGAGGACCAATGACTCTGGGTGACACTGTGTAGAATCCTCTGGAGACTCGTGCATGGTGGAAGTGTGAGTTCCCAAGATGACGGTTCTCCTCACCTCTCCTGCTCAACCACTGCCACCCTGCATCTCACCCTTGCAGCCAGGACATGGTGCCTCTGTCCTTTTGTCTCTGTCCCTGGGGTCCGGCCCTGAGCCCTGGACAGAGCGAGAGGATTCTGTGCCCACAGCCCCACCCCGCCTGCCTGGCCTCTCCTCCTCTCCTCCTGCCCCACCCACCTACCTGCCTCCTGGCCTCCCTCTCTAAGATCCAATTCAAAAGCCCCCTCCTCCAGGAAGACTTCCCTGACTTATTCCCCAGACCCCTCTTTTCAAGCCCTGAGAACACTGCATCTTTCTTCTCCCCAAGATAGGCAGGGACCAGAAGTATCCCATCTCTGCTACCACTCGCAAGCGATGTGTGGCTTGGCCCAGAGGAGGTGGCGAGGACAGCAAGAGGGAGACCAGGGAGCAGGAGGAGGCATCCCCAGCTCTGACTCTGTCCCCTTCTGCATGGTTGTCACACACTCTGATCCCCAGCTCCTGCACTTGGCAGTGGGGATTCCCGTACTGCTTCCTTGGAGGTCTTTGGGAAGTCAATGATAAGACAGCACATGTCTGACTCCTAAAGAAAAACATTATAGCCCTGGGGACATAGCTGTCCCAGCTCTTGAGATGGGCCATTGGAATAGGTCAAGCCATCTATGTGTCACTGGGGCCCCCTGGAGCAGCTGCCCACTAGTGCCGGGAGTGACGGGGTCCCCCTCAGGGAAGAGTTTCACCTCACGCTAAGTGAAACCTAGCAGCGGCATTAAATCCAGGCAGGCTGGGGTGCCGCTCAGTGGTCAAGCACCTGCTTAGCATGTGTGACACCCTGGGTGGAGGCCATGGCTGTGACAGTTACAGGAGTCACCACGCTCCTGTGAGTGCTGAGGGTCCCGACAGTGGCCTCACGGCCTCTCCCTCCTGGCAATGGAGGTCTGTCCTCCACTACCCACTCCAGCTGCCCCGGGGCAGCCCCTCAGAGACTCAGAGGCTGTTCTGTGGAAGCTGGGCCGCCCAGCCCAGCACCCCAGCCAGGGCTCTCTGGAGCCTGCGAGGGAGCAGGTGTGTCTTCCTTGATTCAGAGCCTGTGTCCCCATAAATCAGAGGCCTGTCCCTGGCTGAGTACTGGCCTAATGGACAGAAAGGTGGAAAGGCCTCCTGTTCGTAGTGTCCCTGCCCTGACAGGCTTTCGGCAGCTCAGTCAATAGCCCATCTGACTGGCTGACATCTGCTAATGCCAGTGGTCTCGGGGGAGGCCCGCCGTCCCCTGTCTGCTGAGGGGAGAAACTGTCTGGGGCTGGGGCTTCTGCTCTTGAGGTCTGAGAGGAGCACTGGCCCCAGCTCAGCCCTCTGAGAAGCTGCCCCTCTGAGCCAGGCCTGGCCCTGGGACACCTTCCCTTAGACTGTGGCTCCCCTCGGAAGGACGCAGGAGGCAGGAGGTGTGGGAGGCTGCCTCCTGTCAACCCAAGGCCAGCCTCACAATTAGTGCTTCCTGAGAAACCTGCAGGGCAGAAACGAGGGCTTGGCCCTGGGCCAGAAATTGGAGATAAAGGCTCTGAGCGCAAACCATGGCCCACAGCAAAAGGTTCAGTTGTGTTCATGCCCTTTGACCCAGGAAATGATCCAAGAAAAGGGAAAGGCTGAGTGTGGGAAGAGGGCCAGGAGGCTGACTCAGAAGGCTCTCCCTCAGAGCACTGCTTTTGTGTGCACCAGAGGGAGGTCAGGCCGGCTGAAGCGTGGCTCTGGCCCTCACATTCCCGATGACCTGGTCCCTCCAGGCTGGGCTTCCCCAGGTGCAGGATGCTGTCATCCATTAGTGATTGCTGCCTGGGGTGGGGGATGAGAGGGCTCAGCTGTGTGCTCCCCATTCCTGGTCTCTGAGAGCCCTTGGAGGTTTCTGTTGTTTTGTTTGTCTTGCTTAGCTGCCCAGGCTGACCTCAAACTCAGGATCCTTCCACCTCAGCCTCCTGAGAGCTAGGATTACAGGCATGCACCGACTCCTTCTGGCCTATTGTGTGTGTGTGTGGTACTTGGGGGCAGGGGTTGAAGCCACAGAAGTGCCCTACCACTGAGCTACACCCCCAACCGTTTTTATTTTTCATTTTTTTATTTTGAGATAGAGTCTCACTAAGTTGCTGAGGCTGACCTTGAATTTGTAATTTTCCTGCCTCAGCCTCTTGAGTCACTGGGATGACAGGCATATACTACTGCGCCTGGCTATAAATTTTTTGTTTTGCTTTGTTTTTTTGTACCAGGGATTGAACCCAAGGGCATTTAACTGCTGAGCCACATCCCTCCTCTTTATTTTTCATTTTGAGACAGGGTCTCGCTAGTTTGTTTACAGCCTTGCTAAGTTGCTGAGGCTGGCTTTGAACTTGCGATCCTCCTGCAAGAAGATCTGCCAGGATTACAGGCCGTGCCACCGCACCCAGCTACAGTCTTGTTTTTGTTGCCAAATTTACATAGCAAAAATGAAAGAAAAACGAGATGTTAGAAATCCACCCACGATGTGGATTTCCAAGATGTTAGAAATCCGTCCCACCATCTAGATGTAACCACAGTTAACACTCTGGTGCCAAACTTTCCCTGTCTTCCTCAGCTTCGCTACAGAGCCCGTGCACACGCAGTGCACACGTGATCATACCTGTTCCTGAGCTGTCACTTATACAGCACCTCACTCTTGGTTTTTCATGTGTAACATCTCACTTAACCTTCAACAATCTTGCAAGGAACGGATTATTTGCATTTTACAGATGAAGAAAAGAGACTTGTAAGATTTGAACATGTGCTGGGTGCCGTGGCGCATGCCTATAATCCCAGCAGCTCCAGAGGCTGAGGCAGGAGGATCATATGAACTCAGGCCCAGCCTCAGCAACTTAGTGAGGCTCTAAGAAACTTAATAAGACACTGTCTCAAAATGAAAACTAAAGCCGGGCGTGGTGGCGCACGCCTGTAATTCCAGTGGCTTGGGAGGCTGAGGCAGGAGGATCGCGAGGTCAAAGCCAGCCTCAGCAATTTAGGAGGCCCTAAGCAATTTA
>JAJEJO010001558.1:488135-523387 GCA_020662805.1 Glaucomys volans
TTACATCCCCCCCGAGTCCTTTTTATTTTGAGACAAGATCTCTCCAAATTTGAGGCTGGCTTTGCACTTGCAGTCCTCTCGCCTCAGCCTCCGAGCCTCGAGGCTTACAGGTGTGCAACACTGTGCCCAACTCTCAGATTTTAATTCTTGAAAGCTTGCCTTGAGGACTTGTGTGGAGGCTCCTGGAGGCCATGTGCGGAATCAGTGTAGAAGGGTGGTCATGGGGAGACCTGACCCGGGTCTCCATCTGCCCCGCAGGCCCAATTTCTTCACCTGTGGAGAAGGCAGAACCCTGTAAAGGAAATGGAACCTTTTCTCATCTCACACGTCAGGAACAAATGACGCAGGTCCAGAGTCTCTGAACGTGTATGAGATCTTTCTCCTTCCTCCAGCGTGGGGCCCAGTCTAGGGGGAGGTGTCGAACACCTTTCCCTAGGGGAGAGCTGAGTTGGGCAGACGATGTCCAGAGAGGAACCCAGGACCGCCGCCTCTGCTTGCAAGCGTGCCTAAACCTTGCCCCATGAACCAGAGGCCCAGGGGGCTGCGTGTCCCAGTTTGCCCAAGGTGACCAGGAAGCTCTGTGGCCATTCTCACGGCAGCTGCCCACTTCACAGCCTTGTTAAGCAAGACCAGACACCACCTCCACATCTTTTGCTCCGTCACAGTTGGACACGGTCTCCATTGTGCCACACAGAAGTGCAGGGGTCAGCTGTGGGGTAGCTCAGCAATGGAGCATAGGCTTAGCTGGGTTCGATGCCCAGCACCAAAGAAAGAAAGAAGAGCAGTAGTTTCTGCAGAGTCAGGGAGGTGAGAGAAGGAGAGGAAGTTCCCTGAGTCTACTCTGTTTTTGAAAGTTCCTTTGTAGGGCTGTTTTTGAAAGTCCCTTTGCTGGGACTCAGTGGTAAAGTGCTTACCTAGCGTGCACAGGGCTCTGGATTCATCCCCGTACTGCCAAATAAATAAGTAAACAAGCAAACATCTTTAAAAGAAAGCTCCTTTGAGCCAGCACAGCGGCACACACTGGTAATCCCAGCAACTCAGGAGGCTGAGGCAGGAGGATCCAAAGCTGGAGGCCAGGCTTAGCAACTTAGCGAGGCTGTGAGTGTCCCATAACAACTTAGAATCTGTCTCAAAATATAAAATAAAAAGCTGGGGATGTGGCTCCATGGTAAAGCAACCCTGGGTTCCATATCCAGGACCAAAAATTTACGAAGAAGTTTCCTTTATTAAAAATCTTGGGCTGGGGTTGTGACTCAGTGGTAGAGCACTTGCCTATCATATGTGAGGCACTGGGTTCAATCCTCAGCACCACATAAAAATGAAGGTAGCCGGGCGAGGTGGCACACACCTGCAATCCCAGCACTTGGGAGGCTGAGTCAGGAGGATCTCGAGTTCAAAGCTAGCCTTAGCAACTTAGTGAGGCCCTAAGCAACTCAGTGAGACCCTGTCTCTAAATAAAACACAAAATAGGGCTGGGGATGTGGCTCAGTGGCCAAGTACCCCTGAGTTCAATCCCCAGTTCCAAAAAATAAATAAATAAAAATAAAGGTATTTTATTAAAAAAAAAAAAATCTTGTATCTGTCACTTTGGGGCCTACCCCATTCAAACATCGAGAGTACTGGCTGGGTGGGTGGATGTGGGCCTACCTTCCTCTCTGCTGTCTCTTCCCCTATAAAGATGGTCAGGGGCATCCTGGATGGTGGCCATGGGGGTGACTGCATTGGTGGGCCAGGGCCTGAGTCCTGGTCCTATGCTGCCAAGCCCATGAATGTGGTGGGCGAAAGGAATGTGCTGTTGTGCCAGTCCCAGGTTTCTGTGACCTTGCTGGTGTGGTCGGTTCCATAAGCCCAGGAAATCCAGGTGTGGATGGGGTTGAAAGTCTCCCCTCAGGGCTCCAGGGCATGGGCTGCAGGACCTGTATTTCCTTCCTTGCACAGATGCAGGAATTCTCAGCGGAAATGGGCGGGGGTGGGGGTGTTCTGGTGTTTTAATTGAGATACAATGCAGGTCCTTAGCATTCACCATTTCCAAGCGTAGGATACAGTGGGTTTGTGTGTTCACAAAGCTGGGTGACTGTCATTACTATCAGATTCCAAAATAATTGTATCACTCCAAAAAGAAATGGCATACTCACCAGTATTCCCTCCACATCAGCCCCTCTCCCCTGTCTAGGCAACCATTAATCTGCTTTCTGTCTCCATGATTTTTTTTTTTTTTTTTGTACCAGGGATTGAGCCCAGGAACACTTAACCACTGAGCCACATCCCAGCCCATTTAATTTTTATTTGTGACATGTCTCCCTATATTGCTTAGGACCTTGCTAAATTGCTGTGACTGGCCTTGAACTTTCGATCTTCCTGTCTCAGCCTCCCGAAGGCTGGGATTATGGATGTGTGCCACCGTGCCTGGCCTTTGGGGCTCAACTGATCATTCTGCCTCAGGCTTCTAAGTAGCTGGGACTACAGAAACATACCACAGTGCCTGGAATTTTATGTCTCTCTAATTTAACACAATGTTTTCAAGATTCATCCATGTTGTGCTGTGTATCAGTACCTCATTCTTTTTTCTGGCTGAATGATACTCCATTGTATGAATGCACAACATTATAGATATACTTTCATTACTTGATGAGCATTTGGGTTGTTTCCACCTTTGGTGTGCATGTGGGTGTGTGTCTAGGGCTTCATGCATGCTAGGCAAGCATTCTTTCCCAAGCTATATCCCTGGGCTTTTTATGTAATTTTGTGAGTGTCTTACTAAGTTGCTGACTCTGTCCTTGAACTTGGGATCCTCCTGCCTCAGCCTCCTGAGTTGCTGGGATTACAGACTTGGGCCACTACGCCTGGCTAACATTGGGAAGTTTTACGTAGATCTATGTTTGCATTTTTCTTGGGGATACACCTAGGGGTGGAATTTCTGGGTCATGGAGTGACTCTGTATTTGACCTTTGGAGGAACTGCCAGTCTGTTTTCCAAAAGGGCTGCACCATTTTTTACAGACCGGCCAGCAGGGTAGGAAGGGAAATGCCCTGCATTGAACTCCCCCCACCTTGTGTGTGTGTGTGTGTGTGTGTGTGTGTGTGTGTGTGAGGCAGGGTGCCGCCTCTTCCACCTGCAGCCCCTGGGGTCCGATTATTCCCTCCACTTTACTCAGGAGGACGCTGAGGCTCAGGGAAGTGCAGTAACTCCCCCAGGGACTACATGGTGAGAGCTAGATTCATGCCCAGGTCTGTCCCTTCTCAGTGACTGCTGAGTGACCCATTGGCTCCTCTCCTCTGGCCATTGTTTTGCAGACAGGAAAGTTGGACCCCCACTACCCAAAGGTCTGTGGGCACCGAGGGAACGTCTTAGACATCAAGTGGAACCCTTTTGATGACTTTGAGATCGCCTCCTGCTCTGAAGACACCACGGTGAGCGTGGGCACATGGGTGTCCCCCTTGCCTGGCAAGGGCAGGCGGGTGGGACAGGCAGGCCAACTGGCATCTGCTCAGCCCCGGGCCGGCTCCTTCAGCACTGAGTGAGGTCACTGTGTGGGGAGCAGTGAGAAGCTGAGAAGTTCTGGGCACTTTGGGACTTGGGGACCTCCCCTCCTCTCTGCGCCTGTTTCCCACCTACAAAATGGGTTTAATAGCTTTGGCCCGTCTAAATGGAGATCCAGGGAGAGACGTGCTCCAGTGGGAGAGCCTACCCTTTGGGGGACTGCAGAATGCTGCAGGGGCATTTCTGTTATGGTCAAAGAATAGTGTGCCACTCAATGTCACAGCCAGGGAGGAAGTAAACTACAAAATGATGGAAATGGGAGCCTTGTCGAATGTGGACTCCAGAAGACTCACACCTGTAATCCCAGTGACTTGGGAGGCTGCGGCAGGAGGATTAGAAGTTTAAGGCCAGCTTGAGCAACTCACGAGGCCCTAAGCAACTCAGTGAGACCCTGTGTCTCAAAATAAAAAATAGAAAGGGCTGGGGATGTGGCTCAGTGGTTAAACGCCCCTGGGTTCAATCCCTGGTACCAAAACAAAACAAACAAAACCCAGACAGCAACACAGAAGCATCCCAAAAAGTCTTCCACCATCCCAAAGATCAGTCCCACCAACTTTTTGTTTTCTTTTTTGAGATGGGGTCCTGCTAGGGTGCCCAGGCTGGCCTTGAACCTGGGGCTCAAGTGATCCTTTGGCTCACCTCCTGAGGCATGTGACACCACACCCAGGTTTCGCCAACTTCTTTGCGCTCCTACTCTATACCAGAGACACTGTCCCCACAGTGTCAGTGTCATTTACTTATAAATCATCCCATAGCTACTCCTGAAATCCAGTGGCTGTGGCTTAACAGGCACAGACGCGATCGGGCGGTTGAAATAAGGATGAAAGCTGTAGGTATCATTTCCTGTGACCCCTCTGCATCGCTGACTCTCACGACACTCACGTCACCCAGTCTTCCCAGTAACCCCACAAGGGAGAATATATTTCTGATGGACAAGCCCAGGATCAGAGAGGTGCAGCACCTGCCCAGGGTTACAGGGACAGGTCTGATTGACACCAGAGCCCTCTCTCTGTCCACTGAGCTATGCCACTTTCCTCAGAGCCGCAGATGGAGGAGGCCTAGAAACAGCTGTGCAGGCTGCAGCAGCCGAGTCCCTACTTCAGCTTGGCGCTGCCTGGCAGCCATGGCAAAGGGAACAGAACGCCTTGCAGAGCCCACACTGTGGACCAGAGGAAGCAGGCCAGTGCGTCCAGAAAGGAGCAGGAACTTCCCAGAGGCCTGTGTCGGCCTCCACATAGGACACTGCTGAGAAACATAAGGATGGCTCACCAAAAGGGCAATCAGGGCCTGTGGGGCTGCTGGCAGGATGTCACCACTAACTCAGCCCTCCTTCCCATTATCCCTGACCTTTCCAAGCAGCCCTGAAAGCCCCCTGGAAGGAAGGTCTTTTTTTTTTTTTTTTTGGTACTGAGGATTGAACCCAGTGGCACTTAACCACTGAGCCACATCCCCAGCCCTTTTAAAATATTTTATTTAGAGACAGGGTCTCACTGAGTTGTTTAAGGCCTCCCTAAATTGCTGAGGCTGGCTTTGAACCCGAGATCCTCCTGCCTCAGCCTCCCCAGCCACTGGGATTTCAGACGTGTGCCACTGGGTCCAGCTGGAAAGTCTTTATTAAGGACGTCACAGCCTGCCACTGTCACTCCCAGGGGCAGGGGGAATGGACACGACTATTGGCATTGGGAGTGTTTGTTAATCAGCTTTTTGTAGCTGAGACAAATACCTGAGAAAAACAACTTGGAGAAGAAAAGATGTATTTTGGCTCACGTTTTCAGAGGTTTTGGTCCATGCTTGGTGGCTCCCTTGCTGTAGGCTTGAGGTGGGGCAGAGCTTCACGACAGAAGGGTGAGGCAGAAGAAAGCTGCTCATTCTTGGCAGCAGGAAGACAGAGAGAGAAAGAGGGGGAGGGGGGGCCAGGGACAAGAAATGCCCTTCCAGGGCACACCTCAAGATGCACTTCCTCCAGCTAGGCCCCTCCTAAAGCGCCCACCACCTCCCGCAGGCCTTGAAGCTATTAATCCCTCTCTGTGGATTGATCCCCTGATGCAGTCAGAATCTCATGATCTCATCCCCACCTAAAGCCCCACCTCTTAATATTGCTGCATTGGAGACCAGCCTTCAAACCATGAGCCTTTGGGGGGTACCTCAGATCCAAGCCATAACAGAGGGAGCAAATTCATTCTGTGTAAATGCATCCGTGGAAATTCCCTCCTCCCTGCCCCAGGCCCTGGGCTGGGCGGCAGCAGACCTGCCCAGAGCCTGTGTTCCTGCCAAGTCCAGCTCTGTGCAGGGACAGCCCTCCCCAGCCTGCTCTGTCGAAGCCTGTGCTACTCCAGATACAGGTCACTTCGTAGTTTCAAATCCAAGGCCATCAGGAAATAAATGTTAGCTGAATTATAAGAAAAAATTTTTTTTAAATCTTCCAGAGCTGGAGATATAGCTCAGTTGGTAGAGTGCCTGCCTTGAGAGCACAAGGCCTTGGGTTCAATCCCCAGCACCGCAAAAACAAACAAAGAAACAAACAAAACAACTTCCAGCTGAAAACCCTGTCTATCTCAAGGGGACTATACGTATGTCACGTGGGGACCTGAGAACCTTGCAGGACAATAAGGAATGTCAAGGCAGCACTGTCCCGGCTTCATCTCTGCAGCCTCCCCCTGTACCTCAATTTGTATTCTCCAAGATGGGGGCTCCCTCTTTGCCATGGCAGCATCTTCCGTGTTCAGACAACACTCTAGAAGGAAGCTGTAGGCCCTCACTCAAAGCACAGACCTAGGACCCCGTCCAGCCCAGCCTCCTGGCCATCCACGGTTCCTCTCCAAATCAAGTTTGTCACCGCCCTGCTCCAGAGTCTGCAGTGATTCCCTAGTGCCCTGATAATACAGCCCAACCCCCTCGTCCTGACATTAGGCTCTACCGTGGGCCTTTAGGGCAAGGAGAAGGAAGATCACTACTTTGAGCAATGTTCCTAGGCTGGGAAGCAGATTTGCTCTGGCATCCAGCCTGGGAGACATGCCTACAGTCCACCCCCCTGCTACCACCTCAGGCTATCAAGATGGCAAGGATGAAGCCAGGCATGGTGGGGCACACCTGTAATCCCTGCAACTCAGGAGGCTGAGGCAGGAGGATCACAAGTTTGAGGCTAGCCTCAGCAATTATCAAGGTCCTAAGTAACTCAGAGAGACCCTGTCTCAAAATAAAAAATAAAAGGGCCAGGAATGTAGGTCAGTGGTAAAGTGCCCCAGGTTCAATCCCCAGTACCTCCGCCCCCCACAAAAATAAAAAAAAAAAAGAAAAAGATGGCAAAGATTCCCTAGGGGCATATTTGGAAACAGACTAGGACTAAAGCCTGCCCCTGTTCTGGCAGGGGGACTAGGTGAAGCCCCTGTCCCTGCACTGAGTGAGGAGTGGCTATGGAGAGCCCCTGCCCACCTTCTGCTAGGCACCACCCGGATCGGTGGCTTAGGGTGGGAAGGTACCAATGTGCCTCTGGATGACACCCCCCAACACCATGTCTCCCTACCAGATTAAGATCTGGGACATCCCTAAGCAGCTGCTGGCAAGGAACCTCACAGCCTACAAGAAGGAGCTGGTGGGCCACTCTCGCAGAGTGGGCCTGGTGGAGTGGCACCCCACAGCCGCCAACATCCTCTTCAGCTCCGGCTATGACTATAAGGTGAGGCTGCCTCTAGGTTTTCTGAGGTGTCCCTGACTTTGTGGGTGGCTCGAGACAACAGACGCTTATTCCCTCACAGTTCTAGAGATGAGAAATTGGAAATCGCTCCCTCCAGAAGCTGCAGGGAGAATCCTTCTGTGCCTCTTCCAGCATCTGGGGCTCCAGGTGTCCTTCAGCTGGTAGCTGCGTCACCCCAATCTCTGCCTCTGTCTTTATGTGACCACATCCCTGTGTGTTCTCTCCTCTTCTTATAAGGACTTGGGGCCTGCCCTAATTTATTGTAACCTCATTTTAATTAACTATGCCTGCAAAGACCCTATTTCCAAATAAGGTCACATCTGAGGTTCTGGGAGGACATGAGTTTTTTCAGGGGACACTATTCAGACCTTTACTGCCTGCCTGGAAGGGACAGGTTGGACCCTCCATAACTTCCCCTGCCCCCCTGACCGCCTGGCAAGCCATTAATTGGGACAATTTACAGCACAGGAGATCTGGATGGTATCCAGTTTAGTCTCTGACTTGCAGTATGGTCTGGGAAGGGCCTTTTGCCTTTTCTGGGCCTCAGTGTCCCAGGCTATAGACTAGTAGGGTTGGTGAGACCACGGCCATGGTTTCCTGACTCTTCCCTTCTGACTGTACTGGGGTTTACAGAGGCACTGCAGGGGCCTCTGTGGTGGATAAGGAGGTGGCTGGGAGCCCGTGGAGGGTTCTGGGTCTTCCACAGCTCTCTGATCAGAAGTGGATTTCTGAAGCCAGGTGTGGTGGTACACACTTGTAATCCGGGACACTCAGGAGGCTAAGGCAGGAGGATTCCAAGTTTGAGACCAGTCCCTGCAACTTAGGGAGGCCCTTTCTCAAATTGGAAAATAAAAAGAGTTGGGGATGTAGTTCAGTGGTAAAATGACACTGGGTTCAATCCCCAGTACTGAAAAAAAAAAGAAAGATAGAAAGAAAGAAAAAAATGCTTTTTAAAAATCTGTGCAGGGTGTGTCTGCAGGGCTGCTGCTTGTGGATGTGCAGGCTGTCCTGCACTCAACTCCAGGGGGCGCTATTCACATCATAGGCTATGAGCGCGGGTTGCCTTGGAGCCGCGCAGTGCCCCAGTTCTCCTCATGAAGTGGAAATGCTGCTAATAACTGTTTGAAACCCCCTGGATTAGCTGGTCCCCCAGCATTAGCTGTCCTCCCAGCATGGACATTTGGTTGCTCAAAGGCAGATGGTGTTTTCCTGTCACTGCTGGGCAGCCTGACCGCTGGCTTCCCCCTCCCGCCACAGGCACATCCATCCTCCCGCTCTGTGCTTCTTGGCAGGGCTGCCAGCTGCGGCTTCCCTCCGGGGATACTGTGTTTCACTGCAGCCTGGCCAGCCAGCGGGCGAGTGGCCGTGGGGGCTGGGGCAAGGTGGCTCTGCACTCAGCCAGCACTCTGCCGCGCAGGTGATGGTCTGGAACCTGGATACAAAGGAGTCTGTAATCATAAGCCCCGTGAGGACAATTACCTGTCACCAAGATGTGATCCTCTCCATGTCCTTCAACACCAATGGCAGCCTGCTGGCCACTGCCTGTAAAGACCGCAAGATCCGGATTCTTGACCCCCGACTAGGAACTATCCTCCAGGTCAGTGCTGGGCCGGGGTCTGGCTTGGAGTCCAAGAAGCAAGGGGCAGAGTGGGGTGGGGAGGCTTCTGAGAACAGCAGGCAGAGCCGTCAGCACAGGCTTAGTCTCTGGAGGCAGCATCCCCATCTGGCCTCTCTGCATCCCCGGGAAGTAAGCAATTGGTGTCCGTTTTTCAGATGAGAAAACTGAGGCCAAAAAGCATGAAGTGTCTTTTGCACTTTGTGAGCTCGGATTTGAACCTGGCCTAACTCTAAGACTGGTCTGTGTGCCTCAGCTCTGTCAGGACCACAGGAGTGAGCCTCGGCGAGCGCTTTCTACTCTCTGAGCCTCTCTGCTCATCGGCAACAATAGGCTGTTAATCCTTCCTGTCAGAAGGCTAAACAGAACCACCCTAATGCCAGCATGCACCCAGCCCCATGCCTGGCTTACAGCAAGAATGTGGCGCTGGGTGGAGGTTTGCCTGTATCTTAGCTCTGAAAAATAGTGGGAGAATCTCCGTGTAGATGGGATCCAGAAGGCTTCCTGGCTTCTCCAGCAGCACTGGGGGCTCCTTCCAAGTGGAGTAGAAAGCTCAGCACATGGCCCGGGAGTCCCCCCGCCAGCATCTCCCCAACACTGACTGTACGCTCCCCCCAGGAAGCCAGCTACAAGGGACACCGGGCAAACAAGGTGCTGTTTCTGGGGAACCTGAAGAAGCTGCTGTCCACAGGCACATCGCGGTGGAACAACCGGCAGGTGGCCCTGTGGGACCAGGTGAGTCTCAGGCACCGACCGCCCCTCAGCTGAGGGTTGGCTTCCTCCATTCACTCAGTGGTCTCTCACAACATACTCAGCAGGGTCTGCCACGGCGGGGGGTTCGGGGGTGCATAACAGGGAGATGCCTCCTGGGCAGGGCCAGTCCTGGAGCAACTGGTCATTGAAGGAGTCAAGTACCCCTGGGTTCAGTTGCCAATGCCAAAACAGTAGAATAAAAGGAGGGAAAGCAGGGGGCAGGGGAGCAGAGTGAGATCAGGTGTGCCAAAAGTGACTCAGTAACGCCAAAGTGCTAACAAAATAGGTGGTGGGGTGCAATAGTGTTTTGTTTTTATTGTGGGACTGGGGATTAGACCCAGGGACACTTCACCATTGAGCAACACCCCAACCCTTTTTATTTTTATTTTGCGAAGTTCTCACTAACATGCTTAGAGTCTTGCTAAATTTCTGAGGCTGGCCTGAACCTTGCGATCCTCCTGCCTCAGCCTCCCCAGTTGCTGGGATTACAGGTGTGCACCACCTCACCCAGCTTGTTTTAATGCTTTAAAATGTATCCACCTGAGAGTAACCCACAAACTGGACCTCAAGAATCAGGGACTTCTTACCCCAACACATACACACAAAATTGTATTCTCTCTTCTACACACACATGTGCACATACACAGCCCTATCAAAAGGATCCTAACCTCAGAGCACCACCCAGGCCCCCAGGGAACTCATGGGCCTTCCTGGTCTCCCTTCCCTTGCAGGATAACCTCTCTGTGCCTCTCACAGAGGAGGACCTGGACGGCTCCTCAGGTGTGCTCTTTCCCTTCTACGACGTGGACACCAACATGCTCTACGTGGTGGGGAAGGTCAGTCTGGCACAGGAGGGAGGTGGCCACCTGGACCCTTGAGGCAGAAGGCAGAGATGTCCCAGGCTGAGCCCCACTGGTGCGCAGCCTAGGCCCCTGGGGGTGCAGGGTGGGGACAGGCAATAGTGACTGGCCACCTTCCCCGTGGGAGAGCACCCCTCTGCCTCCTTCCTTGCTTCCTAGGAAACCCTGGGACCCGGGCTTTGCTGGACACCCCAGGCTTGTCCCTCCCTGGCTCCGGGTCAGATGGTTTCTCAACAGGGCACTCTGAGGTTTGGGAGAACAGGTCTCCCCTGGGTAGGGCTATCCCATATCTGGTATCTCTGGCCACTTCCACCAATGCCAGCTTCGTACTCTCCTTGCGCCCAAGTTATCATGACAACCAGAAAGGTCCCCCCAGGGATAAGACTCCCTGGGTTGTCTTTGAGGACTCACCAGTCTGACTCCATGTGTGGCACTAGGGTGGACGTGGGATTCAGGCCCATCTTCCCAGAGCTGTTCCTGGCCTTGGAGGACTAAGAGGGGCCTTGGGTCAAGGTTGGAGGATGCCCTCCTTCCTGCTGTGGTGAGGGGCCCAACTCCCTGCTGTCCCCGTGAGAGGGGGTTGCCAGCTGTTCGCTCTGACAGTGGGGGTCTGGCTGCCGGGCTGTGGGCTGGGCGTTGCTGATGGGCACCCGCGGAGTCTCGCCTCCCGTCTCCCAGGGGGACGGCAACATCCGCTACTACGAGGTGAGCGCCGAGAAGCCGCACCTGAACTACCTGACCGAGTACCGCTCCTACAACCCGCAGAAGGGGATCGGTGAGTGGGCCGCCAGAGCCCCTGGGGTCCGGGCTCAGGGCTGGCGGGCGGCAGGGAGCAGCCGGCCGGGAGGGGGCGCACAGCAGCCCTGACCCGTGGCCCGTAATACAATACTTACAACAGATGAAGTGTGTTTTGACTGTGGTTCTCAAGGTCCAAGGTCAAGGGCTACATCTGGTGATGGTCTTCGCCTTGGCAGAGTCCCAGGCAGCACGGGGCAGCACACGATGAGAGGGGGCATGCCTGTGTGTCGCTTTGGTCTCAGGAAGCCACTGAATTCAATCACCAGGGCTCTACCCTGTGACCTTCTCCAAACCTAATCACTCTCGTCTTTCCACATGGCTTTTGGATTAAGTTCCCAGCTCCTAATTCCTCACAGTGGAGATTGGACTTCAGTTTCTGAGGTCTTGCAGGACTCAGATACTGAAATTCACATATTGAAATCAGAACCTCCAGGGAGCAAGCCCCTCCCCCTTTCTCTAGGGATTTAAGAAGATCCAACCTTTTACCCATGAGAAACCCATTTTAGCAAGGCGCAGTGACACGTGACTCCAATCCTAGCTACTCAAGAGACTGAGGCAGGAGGATGGCAAGTTGGAGGCCAATCTGGGCAACTTAGCCAGACCCTATCTCAAAATAAAAACTAAAAAGGACTGGTATGTAGCTCAGTTGTAGAGCACCCCAGTGTTCAACTCCCAGTACTGAAAAGAAAAAGAAAAGAATAGAAAAGAAAAAGGATAAAACCACTTTCAATAGAAAAACGAAGGTAGATGAAGAGTTGAGGGCTAGAGGATATAGCAAGCTAACTAATCAGAAGCAAGCTGGAGTAGCCACACTGGGAGCACTGGGTGGCTGCGGTTGTGAGGCTGGTGGTGTCCTCGAGGCTGACCATGAGAGTTTGCTGAAGCAGTGGGAATCTTGAAGGAGGAGGCAGATCTGACCATCTCCACTCCATTCTCCACTGCAGGGTGCAGCCCTGCATAGTGTTTGTTCACGAGCTTTTTGCTGAGGGGAGGTGGAGGAGGAGGGCAGACTCTCTCTACGTCCATGTGTGCAGCCTGGCTTTCCCCTCCTGCTGGTCCCTGTGGCCCCAACCCAGCCAGAACCTCTTAACCCTCTTGGCCCTCTGTCCCCAGGTGCCATGCCAAAGAGAGGTCTCGATGTGTCGTCCTGCGAGATCTTCCGCTTCTACAAACTGATCACAACCAAAAGCCTCATCGAGCCCATATCCATGATTGTACCCCGGCGGGTAAGGGTGGTGGGGACCCTCGGGGAGGGAAGTGGGGAATCCGTCCTGGAGAAGACAGACCCAGAGCTGTCAGGGGCCCAGTCCCTCCAGCTCATGCCTTGGTGGCAGCCACGGGGCAGCTGAGAGCCACTCCCCCAGGGGAAAGCCCTTCTCATGGTCTGAGTGACATCCCTGGGGCTGGGAGTCCTGGGTCTCTACCCACCTCAGCTCTTGAGCTGGTGTGTGTCTTTGGGCAAGTCCCTTTGCTCTCTCAAGTCAGCAGGAGTTGGGAGTGCCTGGGCTCCAGCTAACTCCCCGACTAGCCAGACTACCCAACTACCACCCCTACCCTGCACCCTCACCATCTGGACTTTTCCTGCAGTCAGAATCCTACCAAGAGGACATCTACCCACCAACAGCAGGGACCCAGCCCTCCCTGACTGCCCGGGAGTGGCTCAGTGGGATGAACAGAGGTGAGGAATATGGGAACAGACACCTGTGGTGGGAAAATGGAGTCCCCATGGCCCCACCTCACCAAGAACAGTTGGACCTGTATTTTTATTTTCCTGTATTCTCAGAGGAGAGGCCCTTGACAGTCACATGGTAGGCCAGGAAGACAGGGGTTGACCCAAGTGGCTCAGAAAACACCTTCCAACTCAAGGGTGTTTCCCCAGGGAAGTGACTGAGCAGTCTCAACCAGACTCCCCAGGCTCACTCAGCCTGGCCTGACTCTGTCCCCCTCCTGTCAGCATAAGGGCCAGCCAGTGGGAGGAGGGCTCCTCCCTCCGTACCCAGCAGCTCCCTGCTTCCTCCATATTCTTCCACCCCGGTGAAGGGAGCCTCCTGGTGCACTGAAAGAGCCTCGGCTGGGGGGCCAGAGACCAGTGCCAAATCCCAGTTTCGTGTAGCCCTGAGACAGGACCTGCTCCTACGTGGGCCTATTTTCCTCCTCCATGTGCCTGATGCCCACTTTCCCCGCTTCCAGGACTGTTGGGAGGACTAATGAACTTGGTAGATGGCAGAGCGTGGTGTGGTGGGACAGTCTTGATGGAGCCAGGTCAAGGCTTCACTTGAGGAGTTCCTGATGCTTGGGGGCAGCCTGACCTGCGCTGTTCCCGCAGACCAGCCTTCGCTTAGTTACATAATGGGTGTTCATACCTGCTTGTCCTATCCGGCCATGGATTTGTCCAGTCTGCAGGTGGCTGGATCTCCTATGCCTGTTGCATGTCCCTGTGTGTCTGTGTGTCTGCCTGGGTCAGCATCCCACACCCATGTGTGGCCACTCAGTCCTCTTATGCCCTTTGCTTCTTCCCTCCCAGAGCCAATCCTGGTGTCCCTTAGGCCTGGCTCCCAGCTGCTGAGTCCCCGGCCACTGCCTCCAGAGAAACCCAACTCCACCTCCATGGCCCGGACCTCACCCCTGCTCTTGGACCAAACATCGAAGCTGCCTGTAGAAGATGGCCAGAGGCCCTTCTCCCAGCTGGAGGGGAAGGCACCCAGGTGGGCTGCAGAACACAGGCCAGAGGAGAAGAAGTCCTGGCTCACAAATGGCTTTGACATTTTTGAATGTCCCCCACCAAAGACAGAGAACGAGGTAGGAAGGGGGGCTACAGGCGGAGGGAGTCAGAGGAAGGGCCCAGTGGGAAGGACGGGAGTGAGGGATGAGAGGTCCTGCCAGCTGTGTGACCTGCTGAGGCCTGAACTCACTTTATTACTCCATCAGTGGACCTTGAGCACCACCTGTATGCTGAGATGGTGACTTACACAGGTGGCGGGGAACCATCTGTAAAATGCACAGGGCTTGACCTGCTGAGCATTCTGGGATTTTCTGGGTTTTGGGAGGCAACATCTGTTACATCCCCACTGCATACCCAGCCCTGGTGTAGAGGCTTAGTGTCACATTCCCTAGACAGTCTGAAGTCAGTGTGAGGAACTAAAAGCATAAGGGTGTCTCACGGAGGGATTTGATCATGGCCTTGGAGCCAGGGGTTGAAAGTCTCTGAGCTTCAGTTTCCACATGTCACGGGGAGGCTACTAACACTGCCCCCTCATAGGGATGTGATGAGGATTCAGGGGGATAACGAAGGCCCTTAGCAAACACCCAGCATCTAATAACTGTTCTATATAGCTGCAATGAATGAAGGTTAGTTTTCTAAACTGCCCCCCCCCAGTTCCCTGAGGAGGAAATTGAAGCTAAGAGAGGGTAGGTAAATGCCCAAGGTCACATAGTTAGGCATGGTGGAACACCAGTCTTCACTTTGGGGCCAAATATCCTTTCATCCATCCCTTAGGGATCCAGGGAAGCAAAATATGCCTGAAACATTCCAGCTCTTTTTAATTTGTTGGGTAACCTAACAAGATCTTTGTAAAAGGTCCAGGCAACAGTTTCCTTCTCTAATTTAATCATATGTACCCTTCTGGAGTCAAAAGCGGGTAATGTTTTGGCTTTTCTGCTAGGGACCTGGCCAGGCCACCCAGGTGATCTTGCCCTCTGCCCTCTGCTTTCCCAGCTGCTGCAGATGTTCTATCGGCAACAGGAGGAGATCCGAAGACTCCGGGAGCTGGTGACCCAGCGGGAAATCCAAGCCAAACAGTTGGAACTGGAGATCAAAAACTTGAGGATGGGCTCAGAGTAGTCTGAGCAGAGGCCTCTGCCACCCTCGCCCTCAGGGACGCCACTTGGCTCTGTGGGGAGGTCCAGAACCAAACCACAAGTCCCCCGAGAACAACCACTATTTCTATATTTTTTACCAGAAAACAAAACTCAGTCACTGAAGGAGATTCCAGTGGGACGTGGTGCCGTTTCCTGATTTGCCTTCTTGCAGCAGCGGTTTCTGCCTTGACTGTTTCTAGATGACGTCTTCTGTTGAGTTCTGCTTCTGAGGGTCCACACAGGGCTGTAACCTCTCAAGAGGAAAGAACACAGTAGAAAGTTAGAGCTGGCAGAAGTTGGGAGGTCAGGCTGCCTGTGATCTTCGCACTGTGGTCTGTAGCACAGGGGGAAACTGAGGCAGGAGGGCAGTGTCCCCACGCACCCCATTCCAACAGACAGCCCCTCTGTTTCATATGTTGGACAGCTATAGAAAATGTAATTCAGCTACTCAAAAAATTTTTTTAGAAGCTTGAAAACCAGTGATCTGGCCCAACTCATTCATTTTAAAAGTGGGGAAACAGGCTGAGAGAGGCAGGTGAGCCTGGGCTGACCTCCTGGTCTCCTGGGTCTCTTTCTGCTGTTTCTGGCCCCATGTTGTTCCCAGCTGCCAGGGCATGAATATGTTGGGTCTGGCCTCAACTGGGCTGTTATGGACTTAGTGACCTCTTGCAAAGTCCTTCTTTCTTTCTCCCTCTGAAGAAGAGGGACCCTCTCCTTCACAGGATCTGTCACCAGAGACCTTGACCTGAGGAAAACCACATGTGGGGCAATGACCTGACTTTGCTGCAGAAACTCAAACTGACAAAGGGGTCAAGTTTAAGGTCAGGGAAATGAGTCAAGATTTAGCCCAATTCTAGAATACAGACAGGCAGTCAAAACCTTCCTTTCCAGCCTGAACCAGCAGTGAGTAGACACTGCCTATGTGGAGATGCAGACCTCAGAGCTGTGTCCATGACCGCTGACTCCGTAGCCCCTCCTGCAGGAGAATGTAGGCAAGAGAGTCCCCACTCCCCAGGAGGTAGTGGGTCCCTGACACTGAGTACCAGCAGAGCACTGTGGCCACCCACCCATGAGAGCTACCAGAGAGGGATGAATGTACCAGGTGAGAAAGTAGGACCAGGTGACCCTGAAGTTCCCTTCTACCCCCAAAGTTTTCTGTATCCCTCGTTTGTGAATCTATGTCCAGCAGCCAAGCCAGACTGGGAAAGATGAGTAAAACCCATTCCTCCTTATCCAAGAGGAATGGACAGCAAGTTTTCACCATCACACCAGGTGACTCTGGAGCTCAGATGGGGACAGCAGGAGCTACTAACCTGATAGGCAGTACATTAGAATCCCCTTGGAAGCTTTCAGGAAATACAGATGCCCAGATCTCACCTGGACCCGCTGAAGCTGACTCAAGGAGGCTTGGCCCTCTCTATGAGCTGCCCAGGTGGTTCTGCAATTCGGGAAGGGTAAAGAGACACCCCTGTCCCCCGCCCCTAGTCCATAGGTACTGATTTGCAGTAAAGGTGAGAATAGTGAGTGACAGACTGGAGCTTGGGAATCAGTACTCTAACTAGTCCCATCTGCCCCTGCTGCTAGCTACAGCTGATGTCCCCTATCAGCATATACCAGAGATCCACATTCCTTGTCTTATTCTCCATTTCCTCAGTCACTGAGACTCACTCCCAGCCAAAGCAACAGACAAACTTGCTTTACTGTGCCGCAGAGCAAAAAGCCAAGTCCCAGGGATTGTCAGGAAAGTAGAGTCCTTGGATGAAGTTGCCATGAGCACTTCATTAGTGGCCACACTTCACAGTTTACACAGCCCCTTGTCCATTCACTGGCACAGGCTACTGGAACACAGGTCAGGCGAGTATTATAATCCCCACATCCAGAAGGGAAGACTAGCCTCAAAGAAGTGAAACCTTATGTCCAAGGTCACTGACTGCCAAGCTGGCGGAAGGTGGGGGTGTGTTCAGAGAGCTTCTGAACATGACTGCCCAGTGGTGCCATCCCTTCCAAACTTCCCGCCCCTGAGGGACCCAGACCTCCCACTCAGAAACAGGACACAGGCAGCTTTGAACAAACTTGTTTTCTTTCTTTTTTTAGTTTACATCTAGAATAAATTATTTAAATTATTTCACAGCAAGGGAGAGGGATAGGTAATTTTTATCAGATATTTTTTAAAACCATCTTTTTTAAAAAACTACATTTTTGTTTATGTTCTTGAGCTGATGGAGCAGAACATGCCCAGCAGTGGACATGTCCTGCACTCAGACAGTCTCCTTACTGCAGACCCTGGGAGCCCCCTTTCTGTTGACTCAGGAACTTTCCGAGGGTGAGGACAGTACTTGGAGATAAAGTTTGGCTGGTGTCCATCTTAGCTCTACAATAATTGTGCTTCCTGGAACAAAAGTCAAGTGGGTCATAGAGGAAACAGGAAGTCAGAAATCAACCTATGCTTTTAATATGAAACCGTGCCTGAAACAGTTTGATTGTTTTAATGTTTCTGAAATTCCTTGTACCTTTGTAATAAAAAAAAAAAAGAATAGAGAAATAAAAGCGAAAAGAGATATGGAATTGTGCAAAGGAAAGAGTGTAATAAACACCCAGCTAGACAGTTTAATACGTGCAGCTTTCCTCTTCTTGCTTTGTTTCATAAATGCCAACTAAGCCACTACTTTGGACCCCAAAACAGGACTAGGAAACATGTAGGACAGGTCCTAACACAGACCCCACGTCATTTTGTGGTGGCTGGGAGAATGCGGAGGGCCAAGATGGGGCAGTGCTGGCTGTTCTGCGAGAAGTTGGGGAAACTTCCTAGAGGAAATGAAAAGCCTAAACCCAAAATTTAGTAAGCAGAAGAGGGCATTTGGGGAGGTGAACGGAACTCGAAGCAGTGAAAAAATGCAAGTACCCCAGTTTGGAAACAAGCAAATGGCAGAGCATCAATTCGGCAGGGACCCAGGGTCTTGAGAACCAAGGACCTTGTAAATCTTGACCAAGGACCTTGGTCAAAAGGCCAAGAAGCCATTCTAGGGGATTTCTTAAAATGACGGAAAGGACTCTCCCAGCAAAAAGGTGGAAGAGTGTAAAAGAAAGTGAGCGTGAGTAACGCGCACTGTCTGGAAAGGCCACACCAGCTTTGGTTAAGGGGGAAGCCCATTTTCCAGTCTTTAACCCAGTAGGAGCCAGTCCCCTTTTCTGCGGTGGCCACCCGCAGTGCAGGGCAGGCACAGGAAGTACCCTGCAGGGGGAGGATGCAGGGAGCCCCAGGGCCTGCCTAGGCCGGATGGTGCCGCAGCTTGGCAGTAGCCTGCCGCCCCGCCCCCGGCCCCGCCAGGTTTCGATTCCGCCGAGCGGCGCGGTTCCGCACCGCCGGAGCTGAATGGAGGGCGCTGCGGCGCGGGGCGCGACGCCCTGGGGACCTGGGCCCGCGGAGCCTGAAGAGGCGCGTGGATGGCGTTGCCCCGAGCATAGCGACCGTCCGGTGGAGCTCTTCTGTCGCCGCTGTCGGCGATGCGTGTGCGCGCTCTGCCCGGTGCTGGGCGCGCACCGCGGCCACCCGGTCGGCCTGGCGCTGGAGGAGGCGGCGCGCGTGCAGGTGGGGAGCGCGCGTGTAGGTGGGGAGCGCGCGTGTAGGTGGGGAGCGCGTGGGGCGAGGGCCGAATCACTGAGTAACGGACGAGGAGAGCGCGCGCCCAAGGTCCCACTATCAGTTCCCGGTTAGGAGCTGGAGACCTGAAGATGGCCCCAGAGGTCATCGAGGCGGTACACCTAAGAACCGAAGACTGTGGCCAGAGGAAGGGCGAAGGTGATCCAAGGCCACCTGTTCAGCTTGAAAAGAGGTGGGTTTAGGAGTGAGCACTTGGGAGCCCCGGCTGGTACCCAGATGTCCGTGGCCTTGACCACCAAGACGGGTCCACCACACGGCGCTAGGCTATTAGAAAAAATACTTCTTAGTTAACAGAAGTGAACCCGTCTACTCACAGCTGGAAAACAGCCGTGTGTAGCTCCGGAGAACCAACAGGCATCTTTGGTTTACTCTATCTGGAGTTCACAGAAAGCTACTGTGAACTGAGAATTGCACCATTGCCCTGGGAACAGACTCCCTGGCTCCTCTACCTCCCTGGGTGTGCCCCTCCTCCCTCCATGCCTTGTGGCTCCCTACAGCCACAAGCCAGCTGTTATTAGTATTATAGTCAATTAACAGGTAACAGAAGGAAGGCTCTGGAGGTAGGGCAGACCTTGAACCCAGGCCCTCACCAGCCTACAGCCCCCAACTCCATCTAGAATCTTGCACTCTGATGTAACACTGCTAATGGCCAGGGCCTCTGGGCTCCTGTTCCAGCTCTGTCCTGGACTTGCTTTGTGGCTCTGGTCAAATCCCTCCTCTCTGGACTTCCTGAAGGTCTGCCTAGCTCTGCAGTCTCTACAGACCTAGATTCTACCATGTCCATCCCAAAGAAGTCCTCTGTGACCTGCCCTGTGACAACTTTTTCCCTACACAGCACGATTGAACACCACCACATTGTGACAATCTTGGCATTCCGTGGTGAAACTGGACCTATGGAGGAGTCTGGCTGGTGGAGTCCTGGGTTCAAGACCTGCCAGAGCCTTCCTTTTGGTATCTATAAAAAAAGTAGTATTATGTGATAATAATACTACCTCCTCAGAGCTGTGTTATTCAGAGTTAAGAAGGATGCTTTCCAGAGATATGATGCAAGGACCTCACTCAGTGGTCCTTTTGTCCACCTGACTGACCACCTCTCTTTGCACACCTGTGGTTGCATCCACACATCGACTCACTCACCTATCTGTCCATTGTCCATTCATCTATCACATCTATTCATACCTCCTGCTATAGGTGTGTTGAGTCATTGATCCTATCCTCCCCTTACTTGGGGGAGTTGCCTGGCTGGTTGAGGGAGAAGGGAGGGTGACATTACAGTGTGATGAGTACTTCAATTGGTGAGCCCAAGGCAGTGGTGAGAATGAGACAGAAGAAAGCACTGGAGGCAGGATGCCCCAGAAGATTTCTTGAGGAAGGTGTCATTGGAAGTGGCCTTGAAGGATGGGTCAGATCCCAAGACACCTGTGTCTGGAGGGAACAGGCACCTGGAGATTGGGGGGTATTCTTGACCCATAATGGACAGGCACTGGTCAGAAAACACAGTGGCTCTGCATGCAATGATGCCTTCCTGTCATACCAGCAACTTGGGAGGCTGAAGCAGGAGGATTGTAAATTTGAGGCCAGCCTGGGCAACTTAGTTGAGACCCTGTCTCAAAATAAAGAATAAAAAGGGTGGGAGATGTAGCTCAGGGGTAGAGCACCCCTGGGTTCAATCCTCAGTACCATAAAAAGAACGGAACACAGTGGGTCAGTTGGTGCTGAAAGTTGAGGTCAAGTTCTTGGGTTGTGACCTTTCCACTACCCCTACTCATCCCTTGCCTAGGATGGCACTGCACACAGAAGCAAATGCTTATTGGATGTTAAAATGACAAAACTACCCGTATTGGGCACTTCCTGTCTGCCAGGCACTCTGTGTAAATCTCATTTAGTCTCCACAACAACCCTGCTTACAGGGGAGGAAATGGACGGGGGTTTAGAGAGGGAAGGTGCCCAGCTGGGCTCAGACCTAGGTCTCTCCCACTCTAGGCCTTGTGCTGGTAGCAAGCTGCTGGGACCTTCCACCTCTCCACTTGAAATTGGCAGCCCCCGGCAATGCCTTTTAATTCAGCAAACATTTCCAGGTCCTCCTCACCCCTGTGCCTATGGGGAGCCAGGAGTCAGGCCCAGTGGCTGTGTTTAAGGCCAGCTGTAGGGTTATACCTGTGGGGGGAGGGACCCAGAGCAGGACAGATATCAGTTTCAAGGGCTGGGGATGTAGCTCAGTGATAGAACATTTGCCTATTGTGTGTGAGGCCCAGGGCTCAATCCCCAGTACCAAAAGAAAAAAGCAAGAACAAAGGAAAAAAGAGCAATTTCAAAAAGCAAAGCCGTGCAAGGTAGGAGGAGCAGGCCAGACCTGAGGAAACCCGATGCAGTCGCTGAGGATCAGTATGGCCCAAGTCTCAACTCCTCCTCAACTTGCCACCAGACTTTGGGCAAGTCACCTAACCTTGCAGGTCTTGATACCTCTGCTGACAAAGAGCACAGGCGTGAGTAGAGATGAGGGCCTGTTATCTGAAAAGTGACTGGTTTGATTTTGTTTCTGAATTCCCTCACCTACAGAAACTCATTCAAGAGTGGTTACAGCAGCTGGAGACCAAGAAGCAGCAGCACACTGACAACATCACCCAGGTAGAAGATGCGACCCAGAAGCTCAAGGCAAGTGACGCTTCTTCCCTCTTCCAGTGGACGTGTCCACGTTTCCCCTCACATGCAAGTGTCCCCTAGTATGGTGTCAAGGGAAATAAAGACCAACCTCAAAGGGGCAGTCAGGGGGGGTGGGCCTGGAGCTTCTATAATTTAGGAGGTCCTCTTTGAAAAAAAGAGCACAAATGCCAGGTGCGGTGGCGCACGCCTGTAATCCCAGCACTTGGGAGGCTGAGACAGGAGGATCGCAAGTTCAAAGCCAGCCTCAGCAACTTAATAAGACCCTAAGCAATTCAGTGAGACCCTGTCTCTAAATAAAATACAAAATAGGACTGGGGATGTGGCTCAGTGGTGGAGTGCCCCTGGGTTCAATCCCCAGTACCAAAAAAAAAAAAGCACAAAATGACATATTCAACGCAGAACCAGGAAGGGGGCATGCAGTTGAGGCCCTGAGACTGCTGCAGCATCAGTCTTGGGGGGAGTCTGCCTGGGCGTGCCCTGGCCCCACCCCCACTGCCAAGGCTCCATCTTGTAGCAGCTGCTCTTTCCTCCTGGGAGGACTAGTCCTCCATCCCCACACCCCAAATTGCCTGAAGTAGAGCAACATACAGTTTACTTGCTGGGCTTGGTGACGCATGCTTGTAATCCCAGTGGCTCGGGAGGCTGAGGCAGGAGGATAGAGAGTTCAAAGCCATCTTCAGCAACTTATCTTGGCACTAAGCAACTCAGTAAGACCCTGTCTCTAAATAAAATAAAAAATAAGGCTGGGACTGGGTCTCAGTGGTCGAGTTACCCTGAGTTCAATCCCCAGTAAAAGTACAAAAAAAAAAGGATTCTTTTGAGGGTTTGGGGTGTGAAGTTGGATCTGACACTGTGAGTTGCCACTTTGACTGAAAATGTTGTTGCATCTTTAGGAGCCTTCTGCGAGAACTCAAGTGAGGGCTGGGATGGGGGATGCCCTACAGGGGCTGGCCCCACAGAGTGTGAACCCCTGACTGACCCACACAAGGCAGAAAGGAAGACTGGCTCTGGCCAGGAGAGCAGCTGGCAGAGGGTCTTCCCGAGCCAGGCCTACCACAGCATGGCACGGGAGATGGAAACCACTACTTGCTGAAGCCCGGGGCCAGGCCATGAATTGGACTCCACCTTGGCCTGACATCCATTATCTGTCAGGTATCTACATGCCCCAGTGTGCTGGAGACCTTTGTGATTTACATCTGTGGCTTCTGTTTAATTATTAATAGTGTCCCTCATGTCTTCAAGAGCAGGACTCTGAACCCAGGAAGATAAGTCTGTTCAAAAGGACTTGGTAAATGAAAGTTGGCAGGTTGGAAAGTGCCTCCCTGCAAAGGATGGAGAGGCACCTGGCTGGTCATCCTGAAGAAGATAGCCAAGTCACAGGTCCGTGGCAGATCTCCCAGCAGTTATGGTTTGGGGACCCCCAGGGAAAGACTTAGGATCAGCATGGAGGGCCTAAGGCATTTAGTGGTATCCGCAACTGTTTAACTTTTTACCTTAAAATAAATATAGATCCATAGGAAACCGCAAAAATAGTACACAGAAGTTTTGTGTACCTTCACCTAGTTTGTCCTAAAGATCTGTGTACCTCTTATAGAGCTATAGTGCAATATCAGAATCAGGAAATATTTGTGTCTGTTTCTCCAGCTGGCCTTGAACCCCGGGGCTCAGGTGATCCTCCTGCCTGGCCAACCGGTAGCTGGGACTACATGCTCTCGACCTCACGCTTCCCTCTAACATCAGTACCAAAGGCAATATATTCCATTGTTTGTACCTACTATGAATCATTAAGCCATTTTATGAATGTTCAATAGTTAGGTTATATCTGGTTTTTCCCTAATGCAAAATAGCAGTTCATCAAACATATTTTGGCACCTTGATTTGCTTCCTTAGGGACAAGATCCTACAAGTGACATGTTGCATAGGCACAGCATGTGTGAGAATCCTATCGCATTCTGTTGAGTCACAGCCACTGTGATTTGTGGCAGAGAGGTCTGGGACAGCCATGCCTAACGCAGAGGCAGATGAGGGGAAAGACCATTCACATGGAAACAGCTTCGTAAACAGATCAATAAAGTCTGTGCAAGGTTCAGAGTCTGTTGTGCAGAAGCCAGTGATCAGGACTGGTCACCCCCTCCCTTTTCAGGGCACAGTTGAAAGAACCTGGTTATTAATCCCCAGCCAACACCCATTAAATGATCACATCCTTGTTAACAGGCTTCCATCGTGGCGGCTTAAATATGTCCGGGTGCAGGGAAACTCCAACCCGCTCTACTCAAATGGGAATAGATGACAACACATCTCTCCTGACTGTGTTCTTCTTGCTGAATCTTCCAAATTTTCTTTTATTTTTTTCAGTACTGATGATTGAAACCCAGGTCTCACACATGCTAGGCAAATGCTCTGCCACTGAGCTACAACCCCAGCCCTTTTTAAAATTTTTTAAATATTGAGACAGAGCCTTGCTGAATTACCAGGGCTGGCCTCAAATTTGTGATATTTCTGCTTTAACCTCCCTAGTAGCTGGGATTACAAGAGTGTGCCACCACAGCTGGCCTGAATCTTCCAAATTTTCTGCAGTGAGCTTTTGATACTTCTAAAAATTAAAAGAAAGTGTGTGTGTGTGTGTGTGTATGTAATTTTTTTTAAAGAAATGATTACTATGAAATTCAGACATAAGCTAAGGATTTAAAATGTGCATAGGCTAGCCAGGCTCAATGGCACACACCTATAAAACCAACTATTCAGGAGGCTAAGGCAGGGAAATCCCAAGTTTGAGCCCAGACTCAGCAATTTAGCAAGACCCTGTCTCAGAATAAAAAATAAAAAGGGCTGGGGATGTAGATCAGTGGCAGAGCACTTGCCTACCATGTGTGAGGCCCTGAGTTCAATCCTCAGTACAGAAAAAAAAAAAAAAAAAAGAGCATAGACTGTCCAAGCCAAAAGCCCCTTCTAGATGGGGGTCAGGCTGGGCATGGTGGCAGGAGCCTATAGTCTAGGCTACTCAGGAGGCTGAAACAGGAGGATCATTTGAGCCTAGGAGTTGAAGGCCAGCCTGATCAACATAGTGAGATTCTTCCTCAAATAAACAAGAGAGGAAATAATTTCTCACTGGTCACATGGCAAGGTAAGACCTGGGCTACAGCTCTATCCACCAAATGAACCCAGAAAAAAACCCCTCTGAGGGGTTCAGTCAGAGGGATTTGCCCAAGGAACCGGGGCTCAAGCATGGAAGAGGCTGAGAAGTCAACCAGAGGTTGAGACAACCCCAGCGGAAAGCCACCCGACCCATGGGCCAGTGTCAGCAGAGTGCAGGGGCCAGGGCCTCCTGGGCAGAAGCTAGAACCAGAGCAGGCCTGCCCTAAGGGAGCTGGGGGATGAAAGGGACTCTGGGAGGCAGCTCCTCCTGGGGAGCCTGCCCTGGTGGAAGGGGTGCTCTGGCAGCTACCTTGCCTCACCCTCTGTCCCCCTCTAGCTCCTCTTTCTATTGACCAAACCCTGAAGGAGGATTTTGGAAATTCAGCCTGCAGGACTCTCAGCCCTCTGCCCTATAGAACAAAGCTTAAGGATGGAGCAAAGAGTGGACCTGAGTCGGGCACAGGGATGCTCGCCTGCAATCCCAGCTGCATGGGAGGCTGAAGCAGGAGGATCCTGGGTTCAAAGCCAGCTTCAGAAACTTAATGAGGCCCTAAGCAACTTAGCGAGACCCTGTTTCTAAATAAAATATAAAAAGGGCTGGGGATATGGCTCAGTGGTTGAGGACCCCAGGGTCCAGTACAAAAATAAAAGTGGACCTGAGATACATGGGCCCAGACTGGCATCTGACACAGTAACTACTGGGAGCTGGAATAAATAGCCTCCATTCCTACTCTGTACCTTTCCCTGTGACCCACCAAAGCTGTAGGATTGGAATCATAGCATGCAAGCAGGGGACCAGGGGGTGGCATAAGCCAGCCTTCGCCAGACTGGAAATGGGAAGATGGGACTCTGCCAGGCTTTGCTGCTGATATCACTGGTCTCTACCACCCCTGCTGACCCTGGCTGTCCCCTCTGGCCTTGGTTATCCCTCCTTCTGCCAGCCACAGCCATTATATCACCGACCTGGGGGCCCCAAGGCTAATGTGGCCTGGACAGGGTTGGAGAGCCTGCCTCCCTTCCCTGGTTGCACAGCCCGGGAGAGGTGCCCACAGCAGGGCTGTCCAAAGTCATCCTGAGTTTTCAGGAAGCAGCTCTTTGTATTCTCCTCACAGGACCCTTACTCTCCATGGGACCCAGAGATAGATTCACATAGTGGACAACACTCCATGGGCAAGATCCCCTCCCTTCCCTGACCCAGGGCTTCAAGGTTGGTCTGGGTCTTTCTCAGAGTCCTAAGGCTCATCTCAGCTCATCGTTCAGTGGTTACCAGGCCCTTACCAGTCACCAGCTGCACCCAGCTGTGTTTAAACTCCAGCCAGTTCAATCTGGGGACATTTGCACTTGGAATCAATGTGACCCCAATCAGCACTTCCTTGTTTTTTTATCAGTACTCACCCGTCCTGCTTCCCCTGTCCCCTTCCCTCCCCTTCTCTCTTAACTCTGTTGTATAATCAGCCCCATCTATTTACACAGGAAGTCTTCTGGGGTTTTCAACTGCCTGCATTGGGAGTCACAACTAGGCGTGGTGTCAGGAAGTGTCTACTGTGTATAGCTCTCGACTAAGCCATCTGTAGGAACTGCTTGGTACAGCTGGGTTAGGAGGAGCTGTCTGCCCTTTTGGTTTCTCCACAAGGGTCCTCTCTGCTCTGTGGCCTCCAACAGGTTCATCACTCCAGGGTTTGGAACACATTTTCTTTCCTTCCCCTGGTGATTCAGTGAAGATGTATTCATGATTAGGCAGGTGGACCTACAGCAACTTTGTTATCAATGCTGACCAAGTCCCCAGCTATCCTAAAGCCAGTGGAATCTGTAAGGTCAGTGGGATGAGCCAGCCCAGAAGCCAAGCTCTGCCTAAGGCCCTGTACAGGAAACCCAGATGGGGAACTCATCCCCTGTGTCTTGCCAAACCACACACTAGTCCCACTAAGAAGAGAACATGGGGGAGCCTGCCCAGGCCTGGTCAGGTATAGGGGTCATTCTGCTATGAGGGCTACACAGTTGTTTGGGCTGAGGAAAGGAGCTGGCTTATGGGTTTTGGATTTTATTTTTCCAATTGATTTCTATTTTCTTATTTCGTAAGTGAAATAATAAAATGAGAGCCTGTCTTCACCATCCCTCCAATCCCACTCCTCCTCCCAAACAGGAGCTGCTAACATTTGCACTGCACTAGTGAACGCACACAGGCAGGGGTCCTTATCTAGTTCTCGCTGTGTTCTACATAAGTGGGGTTACTGTGTGGGGATTATTCTGATACTTGCTCCTTGCCACCATGCCAGTACACATAGCTCTACTGCATTCTATTTTTAATATTATTTTCATAGTGGTAAAATAAACGCAGCAAAATCAGGCAGCTTTAAGTGTTCATTCGGGACATGGGTTGCACTCAGTGTTGTACAGCATCGCCACCATTCCTGCAACTTTTTCATTACCCCAGATAGGAACTCTGAAACCACTTCCCATTCCTCTTCCCCAGCCCTGGTAACCTCTACTCCACTTTCTGTCTCTGTGAATTTGCCTATTCTAGGCATTCTAGGTAAATACAGTCAGACATTATTTGTTCTTTTGTGGCTGGTTTATTGCACTTAGGAAAATGTCTTCAAGGTTCATTCATGTTGTAGCATATGTCAGAACAACGCATTCTTTTTAATTGTTATAAATTATTTCTTTGAATGAATGTAGCATAACTTATCTAATTAACATACATGCATGTCTCATACTGAAAACTGTCCTCAACTCTTTTCTGAACTCTATGTATAAATGCTATAGTGAGAATCTCAGTGCACAGATTTTCATGCTCACGTGAACACATTTTCTAGAATCAATTCTTACAAAGGAAAAACAGTGTCTTCATAGTAATGAATCTTCCCAATCAGAGGTATTGTTTTTTTCTTCCATGCAGTTGGAGATTTTGGGGTGTCTTTCAGTACAGTTTTATTCTTCTCTTTATCTGGGTGCTGGGAATCAAGCTCGGGGCCTTGCTGATGCTAGGCAAGTGCTCGGCCACTGAACTACACCAGTCCTTTTCTGTTTTTGTTAAATTTATTTATTAGATATTTCACTACTTCCCTCCTTACTTTAAAAAGTATCTTTATTAACCAGGTGCAAAGGTGCATGCCTGAAATCCCAGTGGCTTGGGAGGCTGAGGCAGGAGGATCATGAGTTCAAAGCCAGCCTCAGCAACTTAGCGAGGCCCTAAGCAACTCAGTAAGACCCTGTCTCTAACAAAAATATAAAAAAGGGCTGGGGATGTGGCTCAGTGGTTGAGTGTCCCTGGGTTCAATCTCCAGTACCAAAACAAAACAAAACAAAACAAAACAAAACAAAACAAAACAAAACAAAAGCATCTTTATTTCTCCATGCACTTTCCAATGGGGGCTGACCAGTACTTGCACAAGCTTTAATTTTTATGAGTTGATCTTGGATCTGACTCCCACTTTGCTGAACTCACTTTGTAGATATTATAATTTTTTTCACATCAATTTTTCTGATTTCCTGATTGGCAAACTTATCATCTGCAACTGGTTTTCTTTTTAGGCTCATGCAGAGTCAAGTAAAACCTGGTTGACGGAGAAATTTACTGAACTCAGATTACTACTTGATGAAGAGGAAATGCTGGCCAAAAAATTCATTGATAAAAACATGCAGGTGGCCCTCCAGGTGTACGGGGAGCAAGTTGAGTCTTGCCAGAAGCAGATTGATGTCATGAGCCATCTCTCCAGCAGGGTCTGGAGTATCGGCCAGGAGTCCAACCCTGTTCAGCTGCTGCAGGTAATGCTGGGGTCTCTGCTCTTGGTGCTGCTTGTGGCCCTGCACCCAGTGTTTCTGCACCACGTAAAGGCATGGAGACTTTCTTCTCCTGCACAAGTGTGCAGAGAGTACACATTGTCAGAAAGATCATATACATCTTAAATAGTATTAGCACACACCATTTTCGAGGGCCTCTGTGTTCCAAGCATTGTATGTATCTTAGTTCTAATATTTACTAGAACTCCACAAAGTGGACTTCTCATCCCATCTTGCAAATGAGAATTTGGGACTCAGGGGAGGTGAGTGGGCTCACATAGCTGGTAGATGGCAAAGCTAGAATCAGACCCAGATCTGTCTGAATCAACCCACAAAGCAGTTGTCGTCTTCGTGGTCGTCGTCTTCTTCTCCTTCTCCTTCTCCTTCTCCTCCTTCTTCTCCTTCTCCTTCTCCTTCTCCTTCTCCTTCTCCTTCTTCTTCTTCTTCTTCTTCCTCCTCCTCCTCCTCCTCCTCCTCCTCCTCCTCCTCCTTCTTTCTCTCTCTCTCTCTTACTATGCTGGGAATTGAACCAGGGATGCTCTAAAACTGAGCTAAGTCCCCAGCCCTTTTTAGTTTTTATTTTGAGACAGGGTCTTGCTGAGTTGCAGAGGCTGGTCTTGAACCTGCAACCCTCCTGAGTTGCTAGGATTATAGGTGTGATTCACCATGCTCAGCTACCCAACCCTTTTCTCATTTTTATTTTGAGACAGACTTCCAAGAAGTTAGGATTATAGGTGTGCACCCCCATTCCTGGCTCTGCTTGCAGAGTGTTAAGACACCCCTCCTAAGGAGATTCTTGTATCATAAAACCTAGCTTTGGGGTTTTGGCATCCCCTTCTTATATATTCTTATGCCAGAGCTCCTGGTTTTAACTATTCATCATTGCTCTCTTTTATTCATTTATTCATATATTCCTCAAATACATACTGAGCCAGGGCATCTGCTGGAAATGAGGAGCTCACAGTGGGGCAGAGAGACATGCTAAGAAACAGACATGTACAAAACAGCTCAAGCCAGTTAGCAAAAGGATGTCCAAGAAATGTCCAACTCTCTATGGGGGTGGGGGCTGGGTCAGGGAGGACTTCTAAGAGGAGGTCTTGGTGGAGCTAGGTGTGAAAAAAATGAGTGGGTGCTTACGGAGGGACAGTTCATAGGGACCCCTGGGCAGGAAGGAAATGTGGACCTGTGAGAGCCTGACAAGAAGGAGAACTCCCTGGGGTCTCCTGGCTTGAGGAGGGACAGATGTCAGGCAGGTGGTATTGAGAGATGCAGCTGGGTCAGGAGGTCGGGGTCAGTTGTGAAGGGCCTTATGTGCTAGCCAGCAGTTTAGATTTTGTCCTTTAAAGAGATGGCAGGCAGGGGCATGTTTGGAACTGAGGAATGAAAGCATTGACTTGGTCAGGTTACTTGGGTGATGGGGTGGGAATGGACTGGAATCCCACCAGGGCCAGAAGCTGGGGGGAGACCACAGTGTCCAGGAGAGAGATGGTGGCCTGGGCCTGGGTAGAGGCAGCAGGGTGGGAAAAGGCAGGTTCAGGAATGCAACAGGAGTGGAGATTGGAAGTGGGGGAGGAGAGATCCGAGGTGGTGCTGGGGTTTCCCACTTGAGAAGTGGCAGCTGGGTTTGGGGGTGCTATTCTCTGAGTCTCCAAAGGCAAAAGGCAGATGTGTTTGATTTCACTCATTGATTCCATCATGCATATCTATTGAGAATCTGCTGCGTATCAGGACCTATCAGACACTGGTGTTCAGGTCACCAGATGGTAGCATTTTGTCCTCTTTTGGCCCCCAGTCCCACCCCACCCATATGCCCTTTGAGCCAGCCTCCCGCCTTCTCAGAGCTGCTCCCAGCATCCCCATCATCCTGGCCAGCTGCACTCCAGCCCTGAGTGGGACCTTAGCCCTGGTTCCCACCAAAATGAGTATGGGCCCTTGGCTTCCTAAGCTGGGTGAGACTTGAAGGCCCTCCCAGCACAGAGGCTCCTGCTGGGTGGGGCTGACCTGGCCTCCTGAGGCACCCATCCACCCAGTCCTTCTGGGTCGCTCTGCCGGCTAGCCGAGGCCTGCTTACCTGGGGCAGTCTGCAGTCTTCCACCTCCTTGTCCAGGACAACCCTTTAGAAAGTGCAGGGGACTTACCTACAGACCTAGGAATACAGATTCATAACTGTAATTCAGGAATAGAACTGTTTTAAGCAAGAAGAGAGTTTATAAGCCAAGAGTGGTAGGACATGCCTGTGATCCCAGTTACTCTGAGGCTGAGGCAAGGGGATGGTAAGTTCAAGACCAGCCTGGGCAATTTAGTGAGACTCTATGTCAAGATAAAAGATAAAAAGGGCTGAGGATGTAGCTCAGTGGTACAACACCCTGGGTTGGGTCCCTAGTACCACAAAAACAATGAAGAGCTGATGAAAGAGTATTAGGTCACCCACAGGACCTCCAGGAGGACCAGAGAGTCAGGAAGGAAGACCAGGCCACATGGGGGGTTTGTGCTAGTGTAGACCCCACCATGCTTCTGTTGCGCAAGACCCCAGACCCCACCACTACTGTCCCTGAAAACCACATGCCGCCATCACTACCTCCCCTCTCACTTCCAAACCCTGGACTTGGGTTGGAGGGATCTCATCACGTGCCTGCACCCCAGTGCAAAGGGGGCTGGTCAGGAATTTTCTGACTTCTACTTAGTGAAGTCAAACAACTAAGGGGTGGGTCAGCTGGAAAACAGGACACCACCCTTGGTGGTGGCCACCCCGCCCCCAGCAGTCAGCTCTCCAGCTGAACCTTGGGTCCTCAGTTTCCCTCCTGGGACATGGTTTCCAGCTCTACCAGGTGGACAAGCCCCAGGAGCTCCTCCTTCAGGAAGACTGGCCTCTCTTTCTGAGCCCCTGTGCCTGAGGCAGACCCCTGATCAGTGTCTAGGAGGCTGAAGCCTCACAGGGAGGAACCCCATGAGATGGTGAGCACCCTAATGGCAGATAGTCCGTGACTCCTGTCTCTGTTCCTCATAGCTACCATGGGGTGGGCCTCAGTGCACAGGACGGATGGGAGGGAAGGAGGGAATCTGCAGCACCAGCCCTGAAGTGACTCCACAGGCCTTCCCCCTCAGGCCTGCAGGCTGTCTCTAGGGCACTGCTGTGGGGACATGGCCTGGACTAACCGGGGGGGGGGCTGGGGCAAGGTGGGGCCTGGCTGGCTGGCCTGGGTTTGTTCGTGGGTGCTGCAATGGAGGCTGGGATGCAGCCTGCAGCCTCCAGCATCACCCTGACCCCTGTGCCCACCCACACAGGCATACACGGCCACTGAGCAGGAGATGAAGCAGCACATGAGCCTCGGGGAGCTGAGCCACCCTGTGCCCCTGTCCTTTGAGCCCATCAAGAGTTTCTTTAAGGGCCTCATGGAAGCCATGCGGAGCATGTTACAGACACCACTAGACGTTCGCCTAAAAGAAAGTGAGTCACCAGGTGACCAACTTTGGGTCCTTAATTCCCGAGTGCCCTGTCACCCAGAGACAACTGCCAGGGTTGCCACCTTAAATCGTGTCTCCCACTCACACAGGCAGGCCCTTGTCTGGGCAGGCAAGGGCTCCTGGGCCTGGTGCCCAGCCCCCACTTATGACTCCCACATCACCTCCCACCCTTCCTAAGACGGTGTCTGCCTTGCTGTCCCTAGCCACAGGGCTCTGCTTTCTTCCAGCTGCTCCTACAACCCTGCCACACCTCAGCCTTGTCTGCTCTAGGCTTCCAGCAAGAATGGCCAGCCCTCGCTTCTCTCCCCTTGTCTTCTGGGACCCATGTCCTTCCTGGGGTGTTGATGAGATGGACACAGGGGCCTCATGAATGCCTGAAGGGCAGGGACCACTTTGGGTACAGCTGCAAGATCCCTGCAGGGCTTGTACAAATCTACTACTGAGAGGCTCTTTTCTTGACTCCTTCATTCACTCACCACTGTGGGATGCTTTGCTCAGGACACTGAGGGAGCCCAGAGGGCCCACAACATAGCCTCTGCTTTTGTGGTAGAAGGAAGGTCCCATTTTCTGAAATGGGAAGGGGTCTTGAGGATTGGAGGGAAGGACTGCTTGGACCTGCTGGGTGTGCGAAGTGTGAGCTACCATGTGGTGATCTTCACATAGGCAATAGGATGGATGGTTCTAGAGTTTTGGGGAGAGGGGAGAGGCCTTCACCTAGTGGTTGGCCTCTCACAATCATCGGCAGGCCATGGGGATGAATGAGTGCTTGAGAGTGATGGGTGGGGAGGGGTGCCTTTGAGGAGCTGGTCTGGGGAGGTGGTGAACTCATCAAGGTGCCCCCCTGAACGCTCTTGGTGGAACAGCCTCCTGCCCTTTTCTTTCTGAGAACTGGATCCTTCCCAAGACTCAGCTGCAATTGTTATGCATCTGTACCTCCTCTTGGAAGCTGCCTCATCCTGGAGTGCTGAATTCAGGAGCTGTTTCTCCTCTAGCACTCTCCACTGGCCTGCCCTTGCCAGCTGCTTGTGGAGTACCTGGGTCTCTCTGATTGTGCACTTCCTATTCCAGTTTGCATGTGGTTCTTGGGAACGTATGCAAATGCTGAGCTCTCTTTTTTTTTTCGTGTGTAGATCTGTGCAGCTTGCAGGAGCTCTAAGGCATCCATTTCTCCTTACAGACATAAACTGCCAACTCTCAGGCCCCTCCAGCACCAAGCTTGGGACCTTGCTCAAAACAAGCCCCTCGCCGGAGAGATCACTCTTCTTAAAATGTAAGACCCCAGGAGTGGAGAGAGGGTGGAGGGGATGGGATGGATAGATGTGGGGGGACCAGGAAATTAAAGAGACCCAATTTGTGTTTCGGTTTTTTTGAAAACTTTTATTAGTAGTCCCTTTTTTTTTTTTTTTTTTTTTTGAACTAGGGATTGAACTCAGGGGCACTCGGCCACTGAGCCATATCCCCATCCTTTTTGTATTTTATTTAGAGACAGGGTCTCACTGAATTGCTTAGGGCCTCGCTAAGTTGCTGAGGCTGGCTTTGAACTCGGGATCCTCCTGCCTCAGCCTCCCAAGTTGCTGGGATTACAGGCGTGTGCCACCACGCCCGGCTTTTATTAGTAGTCTTTTAATAATATATGTTCACTATAGAAAAATTAGAAAACAAAAGGAAATTACTGAAAATCTTTCCCATATATAACTACTTGTCCTTTTCCCTCTTTTATTTTGCATAGCTCTTGTATATGTAATGATGTATTTAATGTATCTTTTTTTTCCAAACATGTTATCATATTATACACACTGTTTTATAATCTGTGTTTTCATTTACTGATATATTGTGAATATCTTTTTTCCCTTCAAAATTACAGGTTGGGGATGTAGCTTAGGGTAGTGTGTTTGCCTGGCACACAGAGGCCCTGGGATTGATCTCCAGCACTGAAAGAAAAAAAGAAATAGGAAGAAAATAACAGAGGCAGATCTTGCCAGGAGTCGGGGTAGGAAGAGAACAGAAGTTCAGTGGATTAGAGAAAGAGGAAGGAACGACAGTGAGGGGGATAGGAAAAGGAAATAGAGTGGAATGAATCTGACACAACTTTCCTATATACATTTATGACTACACCACAGTGAATCCCACCATCCTGTACATCTGCAAGACTGGGGTCCTAATTAGAATAAGATATATTCCATGCTTGTATAATTATATCAAAATGGACTCTACTGTCATATATAAGTAAAAAGAACCAATAAAATTGTTTTAAAAAAGAAAAAAGAAAATGTAGAGTCAAATCTTGAAGAAAATCAGAAATTACAGATGTTCAAAGAGGTGCTACCTCTCCCAGAGATTAATGCTGTTAATATTTTGTTGTATATTTTTCAGACATTTCAAAACACACATGTACAGGTATTTGCAAATGGAAGCATTTTCTTTTATATTTTATATTCTATTATATTAAAAAAATTTTTTTTTAGTTGTAGATGTTCTCTAGTCCACTGAACTTGTGTTCCCTTCCTATTCTGTTCTCTTTATTTATTCATTTTTATGTGGTGCTGAGAACCGAACCCAGTACCTCACACATGCTAGGCAAGTGCTCTACCACTGAGCCACAACCCCAGCCCCATATTCTATTATATCCTTTTAATATAACAGTATAGCTTGAATACTTTTCTATTTCAATAATATGAATATTATTATTCATGGTATTACATTAAATGGATCATATTTAATCACTCATATTGCTGAACATTTAGAGAGGTTTACATTTTCATTTCTATAAACAATCCATTTTGTTCATCTTTGTTGAATTAATGAATGAGTGGATGAATATACCTTAGCTTATTTTCTGATTATTTTTTAGGAATAATTTCTCAGAATTATTAAAAATACATCCTTCCCTCCCTTCCCCTCCCCTCCCATCCTCTCCCCTCTCTTCCCCTCCCTTCCTTTCCCTTCCCTTCTGTACTGGGCATTTAACCACTGAACCAGGTGCCCAGCCCATTTTATTATTATTATTTTTTATTTTATGTTTTAAAATTTTGAGACAGAGTCTCACTAAGTTGCCAAGACTGATTTTGAACTTGCAATTCTCCTGCCTCAGCCTCTGGAGTCACTGGAAATAAAGTGAAATTTTAAAAATACACTATTTTCAATATTAAAAGTAGGAATGAATCTAAACAGTTGATATGTAAAACCTCTTCACAGAAAACCCTGAAACCATTACTGAAGAATTTAAAGGCAGCTTAACTAAGTGGAAGGTAGACCGTGCTCATGCATCCACACGGTGTATTTCCTGTGGCTGCTGCGATAAAGCACCACAGACTTGGTGACTTCAAACACGAATTTGGAGCTGGGGTGTAGCTCAGTGATAGAGCACTTGCCTACATGCGAGAAGACCTGGGTTCCATCCCCACACTGCCCCCCTCCAAAAAATAT
>JAJEJO010001558.1:528387-543020 GCA_020662805.1 Glaucomys volans
TTTAGACCTATCAATTCCCTTGCCGGTTTTGCAGCTCTGGTGTGCTAAAGCATCTTCTCTCACTTTTTACTTTGGGATGCAAAGCCTGATCCCCCTCATGGTTTAAACAAACAATGTGCATTAATTAGTTTTAACCATACAAAACAGCCAAGTTCCAATGATATTTGACTTTAAAATGGCACTTTGCTATGTGGCAATATAGGTTGACTATAAGGCAGAGAGATGTGCTTTCAGTTCTAACCAAATAATTGAAATCTCTACCTGAATAGATGACTAAGCACTGTGTTCTAGAAACCTTGAGTGAGGGGAAAACTGATCATTGGGAATGGCCCAACGCTGAATTCTGACAGGCAGACAACATTCCTGACAGATACATACTTCACATTTCCACTCATCCCTGAAGACCATGTCTTCCCAGACCCAACACTGCAGGGGCCAAGCCATGACAGCTCTTAACTATTGTCAGGCACTTTGACATGTAGCCTTGCAACTAAATTCATCTGAGACTTACATCATTTGTGGGAGGCAGCAGTTACCCATTCTGCACTTGACAAAACAGAGACCGAAGGAGTCACTTGCCCAAGGTCACAGAAGTAGTGTTGGAGTGTGGGGGTCTGGGCTCCTGTCCACCAGGACATACTGTTCAGGGTGGCTCCAGCACCTCTGCCATACTGTTCAGGGTGGATGCAGCTGGAGGCTCCAGCACCGCTTTGTTTTCGCCTGGTTCTATGTGGGACCCGAGTCTGCCTTTGGATTACCTTTCTTGGGTTGAGATGAGGCTTTCAACCCCAAGGAGACTTATTTTGAGAGTTTGGGATTCATGTAGCAGAGACAGAGCTGGATTATAAAGCAGAAAAACAGGCTGTAGGCCAAAGCCTATACTAGTGAGAAAACTGCAATGCATAATCAACCACGTGACCTTGGGCTAGTCACTTTTTACTCCCCATAGCCTTATCTGCAAAAGGGGATAATGACCCAAACTACCAGTGTCTGGGCTCAAATGAGTCAAAGGTTATGAAATTGCTTTAAAAATTGTGCAGTGCTGTATTATACTAGGACTTATTAGCTCTTCCAATGGGACCTGCTGTCCCCACGTTGCAGTGCTGAGACAATTCAGGCCCAGCCACCACAGAGCAGCAGTGGGAGCCTCCTTGGCATTCTCAGCACAGAAACAAAGGTTTCCTTGGGGTCCACATTGTTAAGGATACTGATCATGTGCCTTAATCTCTTCCATAATCTCTTCCAGAGTTGAATCTGTAGAAATTTCCTTATCGATGCAGCAAATTGCTTAGTTTATCCTCCTGTGTGTTGGGGACCCAATCCAGACCCTCTCACAAATGCCAGGCAAGCACTCTACCACTGAGCTACACCCCCAGCCCAGTGGATAATTTTAAATGACAGCAAGTTTCTAATATGTGGTTTGTTTAGTAATATTTTTTCTTGGTGCTGGGATCAAACCTAGGACCTGACACATGCTAGGCAAGTCTTCTACCACTGAATTACAATGGTTTTGTTTAATAAAAGTTGAATATTGTCCCTTGTAACTGTGTTCTTCATTGGAAGCTCATGTTTCAATCAAGTTTGTAGCACCCAGGCCTGGACAGGCCCTGGCTCACTTCCCTTGCCGATTTTACAGCTCTGGTGTGCTAAAGCATCTTCTCTCACTTTTTACTTTGGGATGCAAAGCCTGATCCTCCTCATGGTTTCATGGTTTCACAACCAGCTGTGGTCATCAGCTGGTCCTTGAACATCTCCAGTGATGGGGAGCTCACCCCTCCTGAAGATAACTCACTCAGTTCTTGCTTCCATGGAAACAAACCCAGACTCCCAGCTATTTCGACCCCAGATAGTATTATGTAGCTTTTGGTATCTTTGTGACCATCCTTTATCAGCACTGAAGCCATTTGGGTCACTAGTTGTGGGAGATTTCAGGAACCCTCCCTTCCCTATGGTATCTTTTCTATGATTCCACTTTGTCAGTGACATCAGCCTAGTGGGGGCACAGCCTAGCAGAGGGCACACAGGTGGCACTGCAGAGCCCAGGCCTGGTGGGCTGAGGCACCCTGGGTCCTGATGGGAATGCTGCATAAGATGGGGAGTGAGCATGAGAGCAGGGGCCCAGGTCTGAGGCTGCTATGTCCTGCTCAGAAACTCCCTACTGCCCACAGAACAGAGCCCAACTGGGCAGACCCTTAAGCCTGCCCTTCTGTCCCATGTGCCACTCCCGCTAAACCATTACTTGTTAGTCCATGGGCACTCTATGGGCATTTCCCAAACCTGTGCAAATGTATCCTCCCTCAGTCACTATGCAACCTGTAAGCCTGAACTAGAGTGCCACCTCTTCTGGGAGGCTTTCCAACTAGTGCCCAACTCCCATCATGCTCCTGTCTCAGCTCCCATGACTCTTGTTAAATATCTCGGCAGTTCTTACACACAGGGCACTACCTGTTTAGGGCTGGGGAACTCTGGGGATTACCTGCTGCCCGCGGGTCTGCACTACATTCTCTGTGGCAGATGCTCAGGGATGTCTCCCATACCTGAACTTCCCAGCTGGAGCTGGCTAGAGGTATGCCCAGATGTCAGTCCTTCAGTCCTCGGGTGTCCTGGTAAAGGATGAGGTACCTTTTAAGCAGCTCTTAGTGGTTGCTAGCAACCTTGTAATTTACCCGCACGTATCACACATGCTGTCATTTTCTCTGTATGCTATGATGGGAAGCATCGTCTAGACAGAGGCCCTTCTCCATTCTCTCCAACACATGGTACAGCCCTCTACTCAGAGGCAGGGAGCTGAGTCTTGTGACCTCAGAGGCTTTTCCAATTCTCAGTTGCATCAATTCCTCCCCTTTGGAGAATCCAATTTGGGGTTTACAGAGCAACCTGGACCCTTCTGTCATTCCAGGCTGCTAGCACCCAGAGGTGACCCACTGCTCCATTAGAAACCAGGCTTGATCTCTCTGATAAATGAATGATGATACATAATGGGGGGGGAAGGGTGGCAAGAATGGAGGAAGGATAGATAGCATAGAGGTAAGGGAGGGGTGGGGTCGGGGGTGGGGGGTAAGAATAATGACAGAATGTGTGACAGACATCATTGCCCTGTGTACGTGTATGAATGCACAGATGGGGTGACTCTACTTTGTGTACAACCAGAGAAACAATAGCTGTACTCCATTTGTGTTCAATGAACCAATAAGTAAATAAAAAAAAAAAAAAGAAAAAAAAGAAACCAGGCTGCACATTCTCAGCTACAGCTCAGGCCCTTCCCGCCTTTCCTTCCAGATCCAGGCCCAAGAACACATCTCTCTTCTACCATTTTATGTCTCTTCTTGTTAGGGAATCTTGGATATTTGCTTAAATGTCACTTTCTCTACTGTGGTGGAAAAAAAAAAGCTATCAAATCAGAAACTGTTTCTGTGTGTCTGTGTACAGTACTTGGGATTGAACCCAGGGCACTCACCACTGAGCTGCATCCCCAGTCCTTTTTATTTTGAGTCAGAAAATTGCCACTAAATGGCCAATTGAACTTGCCATCCTCCTACCTCAACCTCTGAAGTAGCTGGGATCACAGGTGTGGACCACTGCACCCAGCAGAAACCGTTGACGCTACTTCCAGGGAGAAATGACAGTGCAGGAACACTAACCAGAAACGGATGCTGTCACACTTCAGTTCTTAGCACATCCATTTGCAGCTTCTTTTCTACCAAGTAGAACCCAGGATTGACTTCCACCCCACCACAGACACAGCCCTCTCCAGACTTTGTTTGGGGATCCACAGGAGGAGGCCCCAGACTCACAAGTAAAGAAATTACATGCATTTGCAAAGAGACTCAAACACACTTTGAAATAAGAGGAGTAATAGAGTAAATAAGGTCAAATAAATATGAACAAAGATTATGAATTTGAAAAGATATTTGAAAAGGATTAATGTCAGTATTGGCTCAAAAGAACAAAGGGAAATCTGACATTGAATCTCTGTAAAAGGTATACCCTGTGCTAGTTCAAGGAAGGAAAACAATGAGAATGTGATGGCTGGGTTTGTAATTTTATGCGACATAAAATTATTTTGTTGATTGTGGAAAGGCTCATCTCAACATCACCCTCAGATTCACACTTGCAAGGTCTGAGCCCCTTGCTGCCCATCTCTGTACACCCATCTGTTTTCTTCCCTTTTGCCCTTGCACCCTCTGGTTTACTCGCTGTGCTCTGGCTCTTCACCTGCCCATCTGAGGGCCAGTTTTATGAGGAAGGGACTGGGGCTGCTCACTGTTGTGTCCCTCGTCTTCAGCAGAGCCCAACAAGAGAGCAAGCCCTGGGGATCTGCTGAAAGAAGGAGTAAGTGCCACTTCTGACTTGATTCCAAGCCACACAGTGGGCCCACTAATCCCCACTGAGAAGTGGCAGCAGAGCAGTGGAATAGGCAGGTTGGAGCTCAGGCAGCAAGTATGGACCACAGGCTACACGGAGCCTGTTAGGGAAGCACAGGCCTGAGGCACAAGTGAGCCAGGGTGCAATGACCTGTAGGGCCCCAGTGGTGCTGATGGACCCAGGCTTGGTGCAGAGGGCTGTTCCACACAGCACAGCAGGCCCAACACCTGAGCATCCAGTATCTGCCAACCTCAAACTCCCCTGGAGTAGCAGGAAATAGAAGTGGGCCAGACCCTAAAGGAGATTGCAGGGCTAACCAATAGCATTGGTACTTTTCCAAACCCTGATTAGCATAAATTTGAACCAATAGCATTGACCCAAGTGCTATATAAACCCCTAGACTAGCCCACTTAAGCAGCAACCCCAACTGGGTCGCCTCTCATCTTGGAGGGGTTCTGTTTCAATTCCTACTTGAATAAATCCTACTCTTACACTCACTCATCCTGGTGGGTAGATTTCATTTGCAAAATAAGAACCCAGAAAGAAGCCAGGCATGGTGGCACATGCCTATAATTCCAGAGGTTTGGGAGGCTGAGGCAGTAGGATCACAAGTTTAAAGTCAGCCTCAGCAACTTAGCAAGGCCCTAAGCAACTTAGTGAGACCCTGTCTCTACATAAAAAATATAAAAGGGCTGGGGATGTGACTCAGTTGTTAATCATCCCTGGATTCAATCCCTGGTACAAAAACAACAACAAAAGAAATTGGCAGTGAGTTGCTGGGGTCTGCTGTGACACTGGAGGGGACAGGCCACCATTAAGAGCTGCAACGCATCACTCAGTGGTAGTGGAGAAGAAATGGGCTTTCTTGGTTGCAGAGGCCTGTAGCTTACACAGACTCCATCAGCTAGTAGAAGCAGAGAAACTTCAGCTTCACCTGTCTTATTTGCTCAGAGATAGGAGTGCTTTCCTCGGCCCACAAGATCTTCTGACCAATCCCTTCTCTAATGTGAAGTGATCACCACACAATACTGACTGGATACCCCCAAGGGCAAGGAGAGGAAAAGAGAAAAAGAAGGTAGAGACAGCTGGAGGTCTGGTAGGGAACAAGAACTCAGGTCATTTGGGTTTGGCTCTGCAGAATAAATGAAGGCTCAAAGGAAGCTCCCCCCCTCAAGTGGCCACAGAGACTGCAGAACATGTACTCGTTTTCATTCCTCTGGGACACCCAGCTTGAAGCAGAGACTGCCTCATTTGATCTTTTTCTCTCTCTATCTCTTTTTTTTTTTGGTACTGGGGATTGAACCCAGGGGCACTCAACCACTGAGCCACATCCCCAGCCCTATTTTGTATTTTATTTAGAGGCAGGGTCTCACTGAGTTGCTAGTGCCTCACTGTTGCTGAGGCTGGCTTTGAACTTGTGATCCTCCTGCCTCAGCCTCCCGAGTCGCTGGGGATACAGGCATGCACCATGGCGCCCAGTTCTTTTTATCTTTTAATGGACTAGACATTGGGCCTGGCCCAGAAATGTAAGGGGATTGGGGTGGATAAAAAGCAGGTCCTCAGAGACCAGCACTCCTGCCCCGCCTCACCCAACACACTGCACACCAGTGAGGCAGTTGAGACTTCAGAGAATGGCACTTTATTTTAGGACTTGATTTTTTTCCCATGATTTTGTACTGATTCTTCCAAGATGGTATCATCTTCTTCAACAGTGACCAGAACCTTCTTGCCCACCAGGTTAAAAATGTCTTCAGGAGGATACCCTTTGGGTTCACCAACCTTCACAGTGAGCATGTCCAATGTGAGAATGGTGCCTTCTGGAATTTTCACTTTGGCCACCACTGACTTGCCCAGCTGTGGACAACATGAAGACTCAGTGTCAGACTAACAGAAGGAGTCCCTACATATTACTTCACACCCAAAGTCCCTAATCAGTCCCCACAGGCATCTTGAGAGCAAGGACTCGGTGGTCCCCACAAAGCCCAGAACAGTATTATGCACTCAGGGCCTCAGCCAGTGTGGAGTGACTTCAAGCCTCAGAGGAGGCCCTTACAGTCTAGGATGCTGCTATGGAGCCAGACAGAGCCAGGTCCAATCCCCATCAGCAGGGGATAAGAGTGTTCTAGTTTCACTGAAAATGGGGAAAAACAGTGCCTTTATCTTTAATTGTTTGCTTTGTTTTTTGCTGTATGGGGTTTGAACTCAGGCTAGACCCATTTTAATTTTTACTTTGAGACAAGTTCTCACTAAATTGCCAAGGCTGGCCTTGAACTTGCCATCCTCCTGCCTCAGCCCCTGTGAGTAACTGGGATTTGTCAGGGCCTATACCTTGTGAGATGACTGTGGAGGTTTGTGATAATGTGTGATGCCCTGGGAAGCAGAATGCTCTTACTACGTGAAATCTACAGTCACTCTTGTCCTCATCTAGTTCAACGTCTCACTGTAAACAGGGGGAATCTAAGGCCCACAGAGGACCGCTGACTTGACCAAGGATGCAGACGGCCAGCATGAGAACCTAGAGGAGACTGCTGACTCTAGGGACACATACCTGACTGCTCTTTTGATAAAACAAGACTATGATGGACAGGGTGGGCACGGGGCTCACAAGTCAGGGACAATGACTATCATCTGAATGACAGGAAAGGGGCTCCATAGGAAGGGGCATAGGACAGGCAGGTGGGAGGAATGAAGGCTCCCTGGAGCTCATGACCAGCGGTTTCTGCTCTCCATAAAAACTTAAAAACAATCGTTATGTTACTCTACATTCTCCAGGAAAGACTCAAGAGAGCAATTCTGTTTGGAATTTAGAGCCAGGAAAACATATCTATCAACCGATGATTATCAAATTATGCACCTCACTGTGTTTCACTGTTTGCTCAGGAACCAAATCATGTGCTCGGCTGCTTCACTCCCATTCTGATTTCGGGTAGATTTCTCTCCCCTCTTCCCTACAGTTCTTCCCCTCTTCCCTCCAAGTTAGTTTGTTTCCTTTTCCTATTCATTTCTCAGGATATGTGCACCTTTAGTTTGGGGGTAGTAGCAGGTAGGCTCTGCTAGAATAAAATGTGACTGACCTTCCCGGTGCATGCCTGGCCTTTGACTTTTGCCTTGACCCAGAGAGCCTGCAGCAGACAAGGAGCATCTGCATGCCTGGCAACCCTGAGATGCCTGGCTCTATGACTGCGGCAGGAAAGTCCAGGCCACAGTTTCCAAGAAGTCCACAGAGGGTCAGTGTGCCAGGCAGCGTGCTCAACCTCACCATCCCATCAAGGCCGATGCTGCCAAGGGATACCTGCACCACTGCCCACCAGTACACATCCAGCCATGCCTCCGTGCTTAGAAATGCCACAGCCTTTCCTCCTCCACAGGACCCTAGACTTGGCCCATCTCTTGGAGTCCAGCAGCACCAGCGCCACAGGCTTCAGCGACTTTTAGTGGATGTGTCTAGTGTTTTAGTGGATGTTCTAATGTGATCTGACCAGAGAAATGGCCAAAGCTTCCCATTGGGTAGCACATTTCCCCAGTTGCTCATATGAGCCTGAAGGAAGTCAGGAGGTTGGGATAGCATTCCTTTATCCTTTCATGGGTCTGGAAGGCTAGGGCTAGTAGTGACCCCACCTCTCAGCCAAGTGCACTAGGTCCCCCTCAGAATGGCAGAGTCAAGCAGGGCCAGGCAGCACCCACCTTCTCATTGCAGGCCATCTCACAGGGTAGCAGCTGCTTGGTTGGGGAGCCCAGCGCCCTCTCCACAAGGCGCACAGACCGCACCAGCTCAGCCAGTTCTCCAGGCTCCAGTGAGGCCGAGTGGTCACTCCCCTTCCAGGTCTTGTCAAGAGTTATGTGACGTTCCAACACCTTCGCCCCCAGAGCCACTGCAGCCACAGATATTGCTATGCCTGTTTCATGTCCAGAATACCCGATGGGAATGTCAGGAAAGAGCTTCTGATATTCCTTTAAAATAGAAAAAAAGAATAGGTCACCCACTGTGGTGCTTTGTGCATAGTCCCTAGAGTCAGGCAGATCTGGGACAAGACCCAGTTTAGCCACTCATTAGCTGTCAAACCATGGGAGAGGTACTTTCAGCCTCTATTTCCTGGGAGGAATAACAGTACCTGTCAGGGGTTGCTCTGAGGCAGGAAAGGCACTCAGCACATTGCACATGCCCCAAAGCTATGGTTATTAATATCATTAAGAATGCATTTTGCAGCTAGGCATGGTGGTGCACACCTGTAATTCCAGCGGTTCAGGAGCCTAAGGCAGGAGGATCGCGAGTTCAAAGCCAGCCTCAGCAATAGCAAGGCTCTAAGCAACTCAGTGAGACCCCGTCTCTAAATAAAATACAAAATAGGGCTAGGGATGTGGCTCAGTAGTTGAGTGCCCCTGAGTTCAATCCCCAGTATCCCCCAGCACACCAAAAAAGGAATGCATTTTGTTTTTGTTTTTTTTTCTTTTTTTTGGAACCAGGGATTGAACTCAGGGACACTGGGCCACTGAGCCACATCCCCAGCCCTATTTTGTATTTTATTTAGAGACAGGGTCTCACTGAGTTGCTCAGGGCCTTGCTAAGTTGCTGAGGCTGGCTTTGAACTCGAGATCCTCCTGACTCAGGCTCCCAAGTTGCTTGGATTACAGGCATGCGCCACCACACCCGGCAGGAATACATTTTGTAGCTGGGTATGGTGGCACATGCCTGTAATCTCAGTGCTCTGGGGGCTGAGGCAGGAGGATTTCAAGTTCAAAGCCAGCCTCTGCAATTTATCCAGGCCCTAAGCAACTTAGCGAGACCCTGTCCCAAAATAAAATATAAAAAGGACTGGGGATGTGGCTCAGTGACTAAATGCCCCTGGGTTCAATCCCTGATACCAAAAATAAAATGAAATAAAATAAAAAAAAAATAAAAAATGCATTTTGTGGTGGAGCCCTTGCCTAACATACACAAATCCCTGGGGTCAATGCCTAGCATTACACACACAAAAATTGCATTTGGAAGCTGAGGCAGGGGGATCACAAATTTGAACCCAGCCCAGGCAACTTAGCAAGACCTGACTTGAAAATAAAATTGAAAAAAGGACTGGGGATGTAACTCAGTGGTAGAGCCCTTGTCTACTGTGTGTAAGACTCTGGGCTCAATCCCCAGTACTGTAACAACAGTGCCAAGAAATGCTTTTTAAGAATGTTGCACCCTGCAAAACCCACCAGGAATAACAGCATAACTAAAACTGAATATCTATGCTCATTCAAAATTCATCTGTTCCATTTAAGTAATCTGCACTGCAGAAAGCAATGTGCTATATGCACAAGTACCATCAATAATATATACAGTCCAATCTCAAAACAGTCTGTTGGTGAAAATGCTAAATAATTAATCAGATATCTACAATTCACTGAACACAACAAGACATTCTAAGATGGGCAAGTCTTGTCAGTGAGGATGACCAGAAAGCTTCAGTACAGCAGAAAGACTCAGGCAGGGTTTCATAAAAGATTAGGGCATCTGGGTGGCAAAAGACCTGGGAAACTAGGCTTTGTGCACTGGAATGCAGGTTGCCAGGTCATGGAATCCCTACATATTTAATGTCACAATAATGTGCTGATGATAAACACACACACACACATACACATCCATTTCTAATTAGTTAAATTTTAGTTGCTACTCAGAAAACTAATTTCACAGTCCTAAGGGGAAGATGAGCACCTCAGCTAATCGAGAGGCTGCACAATGGGCTGGGCATGTAGCTCAGTTGGTAAAGTGCTTGCCTTGCATGCACAAGGCCCTGGGTTCAATCCCCAGTACTACCACCAAAAAAAAAAAAAAGAAAAAAAGAAAAAAGAGAGAGAGACTGCTCAGTAAGGCCTGAGCTGAATATCCCTAATCCAAGATACCTGAGGCAGTAAGAGACCAAGGATTAGGAGGACTCTACCCAAGCTGTGGTGCCTGCTTGGCCCCTAAGACTGGACTTTGTCATCTGTAAAGCAACCAGTTGGAGTAGACACAATCTTGGGAGAAAGTCCCCTTAAGGTGGTGACTATCACAAGTTTGAACATCAGGGATGCTCAGAATTAGACAATAACAGAGCCGGCAAATAGCACAATACCCAAGGCCAGGGTTTCAAGGTCTCCTGCAACTCAAAGTGAAAAAAGACAGATGCTGGCACACCAATGTCCACCATAGCACTGTTCCCACTATAGCCAGGAGTGGGAACAACCCTATGGCCATCGAAGGATGAGTGGGTAAACACAATATGAACACTACAGTTGTATTCAGCCTTAAAATGCAAAATTATGATACTTGCATGAACTTTGAAGACACATAAAAGAAGATAGATACAGGAGGACAAACACTGTAGGATTCCATTTACATGAGGTTTCCAGCATATTCAAATTTATAGACACAGAAAGGGGAATGGCAATTGCCAGGATCCTGGGAGAGCGAGGAATGGGAAATGATTGTTTAATGGGTTCAAAGTTTCAGTTTGGGATGTCCAAAACATTCTGGGGATGGATGGGGGATGGTGGCAAGACATTGTGAATGTACTTAATGCTCCTAACTATACAACTGTTTTTTGTTTTTTGGGGGGTTTTTGGTACCAAGGATTGAACTCAGGGGCACTCAACCACTGAGCCACATCCCCAGCCCTATTTTGCCCTATTTTGTATTTTATTTAGAGACAGGGTCTCACTCAGTTGCTTAGCGCCTTGCTTTTGCTGTCTCAGTTCCTGAGCCCCTGGGATTACAGGCATGTGCCACCACACCCAGCTGAAGAGCCCAATTTTTAAAAAAGGACAATATACTAAAAAAGGATATGAGCCAATAATTCACAGAAGGACAATTATGAGGATCCACTTTAAATTTTATAACGAGAGAAATTTATAGCCAGGCACTATGGGGCACACCTGTAATCCCATCAGCCTTGGAGGCTGAGGTGGAAGGATCACTAGTTCAAAGCCAGCCTCAGCAACTTAGTGAGGCCCTAAGCAATGCTCTGGGATCCTATCTCAAAATATAAAAAGGGGCTGGGAATGTGGCTCAGTGGTTGAGCACCCTTGGGTTCAATCCCCAGTGCCAAAAAAAAAGAAATTTATAGCCAGCCTCTTTAGAACACATGCGCTTCCTCAACTACTCAGTTCTAATTTGATCTGCAACAGCAAGACTGTCAAAGGAGGTTTAGATTACAAAGCATGCCACAGCTGGTTAGAATTTTGGTATAGAAAAGGCTCTATCTTCCCTATGCTCCCCACAGAAAAAAGTCATCACACCATGGCCCGATCAGACAGTACCTTCCCTCCTACGCACCGGGATGACACGTAGGTTGGCATCCTCGGGCTGGAGCGGGTAGGCGCTGGTGCACTGGAGGAAGCAGAAGTTCGGGTTGAGGGGCTTCACGATCTGATAGACTTGCTTCATGGTGTCCATCGACTGCATCCCACTGGAGATCACCATCGGACGACCTGAGGAGCCCAAAAGTTACTTTCAAGGCTTTAGACTCTCACAAACATATCCCAGCCGCTGTGCTCACCATTCAACTCAACCAACAAACATTTCGAGCCACTTTGCGGGAACAGAGATGAAAGTGATGGGTTCCTGCCCTTGGCCATAGGAAATGTAGACTCCCCTCTGCCCCCAAAACTATACTTCAGCAAAGTGAACTAAATTAAGGGGACAGAGGAATTCACAGTCCTGAGGAGAAGATGAGCATCTCAGCTGATGAAGAGGTCACACAGTATGGTAATCTGAAAAGCCGAAATCTGAAATGTTCCAAAACCTGCAACACTTCTGTGCCCAGGCTTTTTGAATAAGGAACATTCAACTTGTAGTATGGTCGTGAGCACCAACCCCAATTCAAGAGTATAAAGCTGAGTGTGAGGCCCAGAGCTTCTACCTCCAGTTGTGCCTGGGCAAAGCACTGTCCTTTGAGTTTCTGATGTCTTGTCTATGAAATAAGTAGAAAGCGTCAGAGTCATTTGACCTGCTTCCATCCCAGGGTTATTAAGAGGGTCAAATAAGATCGGTCATACTGTTACACCACTTTATAAATTATCATGTATAGACATTAGATAGAATATGCCTACAGAATATTTTTCAAATCAGTTTCCTCTAAAAAGTTTTCACATACTATCATACCCTTCATTTCCTATATAATTTAAAAAATTTTTAATTGATTAAAAATCATACATATTTATGGGATACCATGTGATGTTTACACACACACACACACACACACACACACACACATTGTGAATTGTGTATATATACATTGTGCAATGTTCAAATCAGGGCAAATACATCTCATCAAACATCGTTTCTTTGTCATGACAACATTCAAAATCCTTTCTCTTAGTTTTTTAATAATAAATAGTACATTATGACTATTTATTATGCAATAAACACAAAAACTAATTTCTCTTATTTAACATAATTTAGTTCACATTGACCAACCTCTCCCCTGCCTCCCCTTACCCTCCCCAGCCTCTGGCAACCACTACTCTATTCTCAACTTCTAAAAGATCAGCTTTAAAAACATTTTTTTAATTAAAAAAAATTCTTAGAAAACTGCCATATTCTTGCCTTCTTGCAACTTAGCATATTAAAAACTAGAAGCACACACTGACTAAAGAGGTTTCTAAAGTTTATCTGCATGAGCGCTACCTCAAAGTGGGCTGCCTCTAGACGGGTTAAAAATATGAAGATTGGACTCCCTCAGGTGTTATGACAAAACATGAAACTCACCTTTTTTGGCTGTCTTTTCCAGATAAGGAAAATTGTTAGTGTCTCCAGAGCCAACTTTGAAAAATGGAACATTCAGTTCGTGCAGAAATTCAACTGCCATCTACAAAAATGAAAGAGGGAGCTCTTTTTCACTACTGTTCTAAAACAGTCCTATTCTCCAGGCAGGTGAGGGTGAGGCAGGCACAGGAAAGCCCCTCCTCTCACCCAGAGGGAGTCTCAACAATGTGAAAGCAGGAAGTATCTTTCTCAGTCACCTCGTTCAAATTTGAACATTCAGTCCTTCCACCTACATATCTGTCCAACACACACGTACTGCTGGAAGGAGCATGACCCTGGCCAGACCCTTCCTTCCCTAGGGGCCGAGGCAAGGGAATAAAAGTGAGAGGGTCAGGACCTGACCTGACCCAGTAAACTTGACAGTGAGAAAGTAAATGGCCCACAAAGGCTTTCCCCTTCACTCAGGGCCAAGCAGCCGGGAAAGGAGGCCTTTTTAATACTTGTCAAAAATGGAAAATGGCCCAGCCCGACAACAGTTATCCATATCTGGCAGGAACCATCAGGCCCAAGCCCCTTCAGACTTCAACCATGCTGCCTACAGAAAAGCAAGCCTCAGTCATGTTCTTCTGACACAACATTGGGGTTGAAAGTCACCTATTTAGGGTCCTTGACATCCTTAGCTGGGATTCATCAGGAACCCTGAGGATGTTGGGGCCTGGGATGTAGCTCAGTGGTGAACACTTGCCTAGCATGTGCAAGGCCCTGGGTTCCAACCCCAGCACCACCAAAAAAAATATCCAGGAACTGGGAAATGTCAGCAAATGTTTGCTGGAGTGATCAGTGAATCATAGTTATATGAGTAAAATCTCACATTGCTGTTAAATATTAAGAACCCAAAAAACTACTTTCACTAAGGTATATTTGGCATACCAAAAACCACATGTAACATACAAGGTTCCAAATATGGAAGTTCTATCCTAAAATGCTGCTTGAAACTCCAAAGTAAGTTAGGACTTAATGAGCCAGACCAGTGTGTCTTATGCTTTAATATGTGCATACAAATCTCCCAGGGATCTTGCTAATATGAAATGCAAATTCTGATTCTGTGTGTCTGGAGTATGGGACCTGAAAGTCTGAATTTCTGTAAGTTCCTGGGTAATGTTAATGCTGCTGCTCATGAATCACACTCTAAGTAGCAAGAAGCCTGACTACCAACCATAAATGTCCAGAGGGAAGGAGGTGGTAAAAAAACATTGTGAGGTCATTCTGCAAGTAAATCTTTAAATCAACCCACTGTGGCTAAAACTTCATCCATCCTCCGAGCAGGCACAGAGTCACTGCAAACACAGTTGCTGCAGGCAGAGAAAACTGCTCTTTTGTACATCTTCTATTAACATACAAGTAGGAAGGCATGGTGGTGCATGCCTATAAACCCAGCAACTCAGTAAGCTGAGGCAGGGTGGGTTCCAAATTTGAGGCCAGCCTCAGCAACTTAATGAGATCCTGTCTCAAAAAAAAAAAAAAAAAAAAAAAAAAAAAAAAA
>JAJEJO010001558.1:548020-615278 GCA_020662805.1 Glaucomys volans
AGGGGTGTTCGCCAGTCAGCATGGGGCCCAAACATTCTGAATTTTATTTTCTTAAAAGTTACTGAGGGCTCTAAAAAGGTTTTGTTTATATGAATTATATCTATTTGTATTTACTGAATTAAAAATTCAAACTGAGAAAATTTTAAATTTTAACTTTTTAAAATTTTGGACAATTGTAAGTTGACACACATCTGTAAGAAATAATGGAGAGCTTGTGTACCATAGAGAATCTCAGAAACTCTCCCAGGCTGGGCACATTCTGAAGGACTAACACAGTGATGTCCCTAATGCCTCACTGGTTTGGTTCTGTTGCCAATACTTATGTGACTTATTCCTTTCTAAAACGGAGGCTGATGTGTCACCAGTTCAAAAGGAACTTGAGCAAGCCCAGTTCTCAGATTCGGAAATGGAGGCAGAGTGAGGCCTCTGCCTCAGTTAGCAGGGCAGGAATGAACTGAAGATCAGCAATATGTCGAAGCAACATCTATGGGTAGATTTTCCTAAAAAAAAAAATCTGTCCCCTTCCCCACAAGGCAGCTCCTGGGCTAAGTCTAGTGAACATCAAATTTCAGTCAATATCAAGGGTGGGGAAGAACAGGACTGTGGGGGAAGCCAGAGACTGTGCTGAGCTTTCAGATATTTACTTCCTGAGTTCTGGGAGCCCAGCATGATGCTGAAGGCAGATGAGCAGAATGCACTAGGCATCAGACTGCTGCCTTCAAGACCCATTTCCTGGTGTCTGACACTGAACAAACTCTCTGGCTCCTTTGACCCTTCATTTTTTCATCTGTAAAATGGAGCATTATAGGGATAAGATGTATTACTGTAGGTGAAAATGCTCTGTGAACTATAAAGTATACTTTGCTTACTTAATGGTACTGGGGATCAACAGGGCCTTGTGCATGCTAGGCAGGTGATGGCAAAAGCCTGTAATTATCAGCAACTTGGGAGGCTGAGGTAGGAGGATCACAAGTTTGAGATCAGTCCAGGCAACTTACTGAGACACTGTCTCAAAAAATAAAAAGGACTGGGGGTGTAGCTCAGTAGGAAAGTGCCCCTGGGTTCAAGGACATTACTGTATTTATCCTTCTGAATGTGTGCATAGCCTGGGAGAGTTTCTAAGATTTTCCTTGGTATCCACTAAAAAAAAAAAAAAAAAATAGGAATGTTTTCAACAGACAAATCACAACAGTTTGCCCCATAGTTAAATATTGTTCTTTCAAAACACTGTTGGGAGGATTGCAGGATGCACCACCACCAAGACAAACCCCAAGAACATTTTTACATCACGGTGAAGATGGGACCCAAAACTTGGCACCAGCTGAATCCTTCCAGGATGTAAGCATGGCAAAGCCAGAACCTACCCATGACCAGCCTGTGAGCCACTCCTTTCTGAATGATGCCAATGCCACCTTACTAAAGTTAGTCACACTCCAGCAACGTGTCCTGGCTCCTAATTTAGGCCACTTTCCACTGGGAAAACCTAGCCCAACTGGGGTGTACCATGAACTTGAGGGACCCTAGGGTTGCAGTGTGGCTGTCCCCTATTTCAGAGACAACTTGTTTTTTAAACTACAGTACCCTTCTCACCAACTTCACTAGGCCTTGGCACCTGCCAGCTTCCCACTTAGTTGGGCACAGTAAAGGTGGCTGGAGCTGGCTCTAAGCCGAAAGATACCACATCGACTGCTATCCCCTGGGTCTGCTAAAGTGGCATGTGACAGAGTGGCGGAGGGCTCACCTCATCCATGCCAGAGGCGGTGAAGAAGATGCCGACCTCCTCAGCATATCGCTGCAGCTCCCGGTACTGGTCATGGCTGAACTCCAGGTGGCGTTTGTGCTCGCCATACGTCTTCCCCCAGGAATGCTTTGAAGTGTATGGCCTCTCTAGGGCTTTTCGATTAAATTTGAATTCCAGCTCACTCTTCTGGAACTTGGCACAATCAGCTCCACACTCCTACAACACACAGTAGGACACCTGTCCATGACCTGTTGTGCATTCTCAGAGCAGAAATGCTGGGGAACTGCTATGACATCATTATTTTTAAAGGCAATGTAGATTGACAGAGACATCAAGGGACTCCAAAAAGGAAGAGGGGGGAAAGAAAAGGAACAAGAGAGAAAGCAAGAAGAGTCTGGAAGGATGAAAAAGTTGGCGGGGAGATGAAAGATTCTCTCCTCCCTCTACTCCCCCTATTTTTCCCTCTTAAGATGTGAAACACTTCAGGGCTTTTTTGCATTGTTTTGCACTGTAATATGAAAAGTGATGAATGCAAGAACTAAAGAAGATTTGAAGTTCTATAACTCAGCAGAAGATAGTAAAATGAGCACTGGGCCCAGATTTAGGGAAAAAAAGTAAAAATTCTGGCTTAACTCTGACCCTAACTCTTAGATAAGGTTCCTTTCCATCCCTGGACTCAGTTCCTCTATTTACAGCAAGGGCAATCTGAGCCAGCACTAGCACTTGGAATTTGCTGAGCAGGTACTTACAAGAGTCAGGAAAGAAAGGGACAGGGCCCGTGCTCTGTTCTCTGACTTGAACATAACCACTCTGATTTTAGCAGTTTTGTGCTTTTCTGCATGACATTTTGTTTGAGCAACATGTTCTACAGCAAAAATCATACAAACCTGAGAAATGTCCCAGCTTAGGTGACTTCTACTGAGCAGAAGTGATAAAATACAAATTGGAACTGCACACATTGGTACACACTTGTAATGCCAGCTACTTGGTGGTTGGTTTGTTTAGGTTCTAAGGATTGAACCGGGCCGGGCGCGGTGACGCATGCCTGTAATCCCAGCACTTGGGAGGCTGAGGCAGGAGGATCGCGAGTTCAAAGACAGCCTCAGCAACTTAGTGAGGCTCTAAGCAACTCAGTGAGACCCTGTCTCTAAATAAAATACAAAATAGGGCTGGGGATGTGGCTCAGTGGTGGAGTGCCCCTGGGTTCAATTCCCAGTCACAAGAAAAGAAAAAAAAAAAAAAGGATTGAACCGGGGCTTTACCACCAAACTACATCCCCAGGCCTTTTTACTTTTTATTTTTAAACAGGTTCTTACTATGTTGCTTAGGGCCTTGCTGAGTTGCTGATGCTGGCCTCAAATTTGCAATCCTCCTGTCTCAGCTTCCCAAGTTACTGAGATTACAGGTGTGCACCCCTACGCCCAGCGAATGCCAGATACTTGGGAAACTGAGACAGAAGGATTCCAAGTTTGAGCAATTTAGTGAGACTCTGTCTCAAAAAAAAAAAAAAAAAAAAAAAGTGCCAGGAATGTAGCTCAGTAGTACAGTGCTCGCCTTGTATGCACACAGTCCTGGGTTCAATCCCCAGTGCCACCAAAACCAAAAAAATCCTGGACCATCTGACTTCAAAAGCTATTAAGTTGTATTATAAATCTGCCTCCCATCTCCCAAGATTGTTTCAAACAACTATTCAACAGAAAGATTAGGGAAAACACTCTAAAGCCTCAGCTTACTGCCATCTCTGTAGACACAGAGGTATTCATGCTGTTGAAAACCTCTTGGGTCCAGAATCATCAGTGGACTCCCACTCCTGGAAAAAAATTAAAATCACATGATAGCACAGTCAGGATTTGATGCTGGAAAGAAGTTGAAAGAATGTTAGAACTGCAAGTGACCTTGGGCAAAAGACTTCCCATTGTCTAGATGAAGACCACAAGGCCCAGAGTGACCTGAGCAAAGCCTCAGTTGTATGAGAAGAAAGCAGGTTCCTCCTCTTCCTTTCTAAACATGAGCGATTTCTTTATCTGGTCAATGCTATGGTGAACTCTAGGTTCACCATAGACTCTAGGACCAACTCTAGGTTCAACAGTGAAACTGTTGCCGTTTTACTAGAATGCTGAAAGTTTCTTCATTCAAGGTGTTACTGCTTCTCTGATGGCAAAACCAAGAATCAAGGGCTAAGGATGTGGCTCAGGGGTAGAACGAACAAGTGCAAGACCTTGGGTTCTATCCCCAGCACTGCAATAAACAAACAAATAAAAAATAAAAAGCAAGCATCAAAAGTCCACCATGAGCAAAGGGTGTGATATTTTATTTGCACTAAAATCTGAAAGTTAAGGCAAATTTCTAATTATAATATATTTATGTGCTAGGTATTATACATCATAATAATATATTTTATTATAATAAAATAAAACTAACTGAAAAAAACTACTTTCAGCATTGGAAACAGGGTTAGGGCTGTAGCTCAGTAGAAGAGTACTTACCTAGTACGCATAAGGCCCAGGGTTTTATGCCAGCTCTGGGAAGTGGAGCAAAGAAAAGAGAAAAGAAAAAAAAAAAAAAGAATTGCAAGCCAGCTTGTACATAACTATGGGCAACTAAGCTTGCAAATGTGACTCCATCTACAAATGGCAGCAAAGTCAAAATAAATAAATTCTGAAATACAAGGATTTCAAGAAATTCTGCTTTAATTTTTAAACAAAATACCTATACATATTGTAAGCCAAGAAAAACTGAGACCTAGAAAAGAAAAGTCACCTGTCCAAGATGACTGAGCCAGTAAATGACATACTGATTCCAGTCCAGAGCTCTCTGCACTATAATACAGCCTCAATCCCATCATTCTCTTCCCCCTGGAGAATCATCTTACAAAATTGAGAGAAAATATGAAGAAAACCTGTAACTTTTTTCCCATGGCTTCCTTATCTCTAGGTATTTTTACAACTTCAGCATGCAAAGAGGTCACACCTTGGAAAAACAGACTGCTCCTCTAAATTAAAAGCAGTAACTTCCCCTAGAAAATAACTTTATGGTACAAAAGGTTGGAGCCCTGAGGCTAAGAGCAATTTTTTGTTGTTGTTGTTTGTTTTTTTTCCTTTAAATCCACTTTTTGCTAGTTGTGTGCCCTTAGGCAAATCATTTATCTTCTTTGAGTCTTTGAAATGAAATCAACAAGGGTTGGGGATGTAGCTCAGAGGCAGAGCCCTTGCCTAGCATGCTGGAGGCCCTGGGTTTAAACCCTAGATCCCCAGCACCACAGAAATAAAAAAATAAATAAGTAAAATAAAATCCACAACTTCTCATACCTGGGATTGTTATAGGAATTATATGAGATGGTAAATTCAGAGCATTTGGGTCAGTGGAAGACGCCCAAAATTGTTACTTTTGTTAAGTGTTTAGAGGATTCAGTGGTTAGGCTTCCATAAAAGCAGTTAGTTCTGAAAGAGGTGGAAGATAAAGCCTAATCATAAATGATATGAAATCAGGTGAACATCACTGAAGGAAAAGGAAAGATGGCATGTGCTACCTCTAAACCAAGGAATCAGAGTGCAGACCTTATCACAATCCTCAAGGGGTTTCATGGTCTAACAGAGAAAGAGGCTTAAATGGTAAATGACAACCATCGCAATACCCAGGACAGGGGTTGGGGTGGGAGGTGGTGAAAGAGGGAGAAATCATCCAAGTTACCCTGGACGTAAGTGGAAATTTACTAAGAGAAGAGGAAGCACGAATATTCATAAACATCATATCACTAATAGCTGACATTTATGGAGTCTTATAGCCAAGCACCAATGCCAAGAGTTTACATGAGCTACCTCATTTCATTCTCGTAACAACTCTATGAAGCACTGTTAGCTATCAAGCTGAATTTTCAATTGAGGAAACGGAGGCTCAGAGAAGTTTTAGAAACTGGAAGAATTTGAACTCAGAGCCAGGGTTTTTAACCACTTCGTGTTCCAAACACAGGGAGTGTCAGGGGAGAGAGACCACAGCAACTCCCAGGGACTGTAACTTCCTGGAAGTAAGTCAATGTCGCAGGAGGATGTCAGATGAAATACGATAGGCGACAAGGGGCCGGGTCATTAAGAGGCTATGTAGGGAGACACTGACGGTGTTAGACAAGGCTGAGATCTGACCAAATCTGAATCGGGGAGATTATTCCAGCACCAGAGGGGAAGGCAAGAGGTGGGGTTAGGAGGCAACTGCTGAAACGCTGACACGTCAGGAGGGAGGCGGAAGGGGTGAGGGAGAGCGGTGGGAAACACTCAGAAAAAAGAAAAGGAAGGAGGGAGGACAGGTGGGATGCAGGGGACGGAAAAGGGACGGTGTCCCGGGTCCGGCGGCCGCGCCCCTCACCTTGGCCGTGCGGATCATGCGCTTGGCCACTTCCAGGTCGCCCTGGTGGTTCTGGCCGATCTCGGCGATGATGAAGCACGGGTGCTGCCCGCCCACCCAGCGCCCGGGACACAGCTCCAGCTCCAGCGGCATCGCTGCGGCTCGCGCTCCCGCACGTCACTGCCAGGGTGGGCCCGGCCGCCGCCGCCACCTCACTTAGTCCAGTGCGCAGCCCAGCGGGTCCGCTCGCCGGCCACTCCACGTCAACCCGCGGCGGCCGCGCAGCCAATCCCTGGGCCCCGCCTCGCTCTCGGCAGCCAATCGGAGCTGGGGGCGGGGCCTCCTGCTGGAAAGTGGCGGGGCGGGCGGAGGAAGCCCTGCTCCTCTTGATCCTGGAGTGTGACTGACTGCCTTTTTGGAAGGGCGGACCATGACTGTCCCGGGGTCCTTGCAGATCTTCTCTGAAGGAGGCTGACGGCCACCTCCGCAGGGCTTAGTTATGTCCAGTTCCTAAGGGCGTGGGCAGAGCGCGCCCTAAGGTGTAATGGAAAAAACCGGGAATCCGGAGTTAAAATCCGAGGACTGGTTGAATCCAGCGTCTGCCAGCTCTTCATGAATACGCTAGTCTTCCTGAGCGATTTTTTCCGTTTTCTCTGACGCTAGAAAATAATATAGACACCCCTAATCACAGTACTTGGTGTAATAAGTTTGCAGTTAGTGGGTGGCTGTTCCAATTATATGAGGGGCAACTAGATCATAAAACTTCACTGACTTGTCCAGTGCCACCCAGAAAGAGCAGAGGTGAGACTGGGACCATGGACTCTCCCATCCCAGGGCTCCTGGAACACATTTGATTAGATTTCAGGCCAAGTTGAGAAATGAGTTAACTGATTGCCTGTTTGACTTAGCAGAACTGATGAGCAAAGTAGCAAGATGGCAAGGAGGAAGGGTAGGTTTTGGTCATGTCGGTATAAATGTGCAGTTAAAACTGCCCAACAGGAAAGAGGACAGGCAGCTCTAAATCTCACAGTGGACGTCAGACCCGAGAGAATCTGGGAGCCAATGAGGAGAAGACTGAGGAGGCCAGATTGCTGAAGGGGAGAGTGAGGGGAGGAATGAGCAACATGGAGGACGCAGCCTTGTGCAGCTGTCTGTGAAGAAATAGAAGAGACCAGAAGCCTTCCACAGAGAACCAAGGAGGGGAGATGCACGGGTGAGTCAAAGGCCAACAGCAATCCAGGAGACTGAGGATCTAGAATAGATTATTGGCTGGGCCTAGTGGTGCATGCCAGTAATCCTAGTGACTCCAGAGGCTGAGGCAGGAGGACCGTGAGTTCAAAGCCAGCCTCAGTAACTTAGGGAGGCCCTAAGCAACTCAGTGAGACCCTGTCTCTAAATAAAATATATACAAGGACTGGGGATGTGAACCCTGAATGCCCCTGAGTTCAATCCCCGGTAAAAAAAAAAAAAAAAAAAGAAAAGAAAAAAAAATTAGTGAACTTGGAGATCAAACAGGCACTGGAGACAGCAGATTTGGTAGCAAAAGGAAGGTGAGGAAACAGAAGGGCAAAAATAGAACTTTTATTGGAAAAGCCCAGTTGTTACATCAGGTGGGAAATGAACCCTGGGCTGGAAGGGGTCCCAGCTTGAATGTTTCTGAGGAAGTGTGTGTTTGGAGATCAATAGAAAGCAGCAAAGGAAAGGAGATTGAAAGCAGAGATGGAAGTGGGACTCATCCTTGAAGGTTTTGTGGGTGTGCTGTATTAGCTGGCAGGGGCTTTCTGTTTCAAGCTTAAATGGGAAACAACAGACCCTGATCACAGGGAAAATGAAATCCAGCACTGCAGTAACTCAGTCACTTTTAGTTGAGGAACAATGATTGTTCCCAAATCACTGTGGTTTTGTATGATTTGGGAACAAATGGAAAAAAGATGACACTTAAAAATAGTTATCCCATAGGAAGCAATTAGGCCGAAGTTATTTGTATGTAAATAAGAACTTTCAGTAACTTGAAGTACTAGTTTACCTTACTACAGTAAGGAGGAAAAGATACAAACATCATTCCACTCTTGGACTTGTGTTTAAAGTCAGTCTCTGGTGCTTTTTTGTGACTTTTTCTGCTTACCTAATGAAACAATATTTAACATATCAAATGGATAAGAATGAGTGGAAAGATCATTTAAAACAAATTAAAACCAACAAGGGACTCTTTCCTGTTATTGGCAGAAGAGGATGAGGAGGAACTTCATTTTGGAGAAGAATGAATACCCAGAGTGCTGAGTCATGGGGTTGAAATTGAAGATGGGGGTCCAGTTTCCACGTTGGGTTCTCTGGGGTCTGAGGCACCAGGGGCCACCCAGGCTGTGGAAGTCCCTCCTGAAGTTTGTTCTGGCAATTTCCTCTAACCTAGGACTCCTGCCTAATTTTTTACCACTCTCTGCTCTACCTATACTGAAACATTTTGAGTCAACCTAAAGGATCATGTTCTGTCACCTCCGGGCCTTGGCACAGACTTTCCTGTGAGTATCCACTTCCTACTCTTCCACCCACATCATACTGTGAGCCTCCTCTGGCCACTTCCTGCAGGTCCTTTAGCATAGCATTTACTTCCTCTAGCTCCTTCTCAAATTTGCCCAAGGACCCCTCTTCTTTGCCCACTTCTTACCCTTCAAGGTAACTGCCTCTTCTCTCTCTCTTTTTTTTCCAGTTGTAGATGCACACAATACCTTTATTTTATTTTATTCTTTTTATGTGGTACTGATGATCAAACTCAGTGTCTCATGTGTGCGAGGCAAGCACTCTACCACTGAGCCACGATCCCAGCCCCTGCCTCTTCTCTTGACTAAAATCTGAGCTCATTCAGGTCAGGAGTCATCTGGGCCACCTACTCAGCATCAGCCCCAGGCCAAGCCCCAAGGGATATGTGGTGTCCAGAAGAAGCAGAGGCCTGCTCTGCCTTAGAGTGGGCAGAGCCTTGTATTCTAACCGTGTCCTGCAGGGCCAGGACCTCCTTGAGAGCACGGCTTGGATCATTTCTTGCTATTCCCCAGCATCGAGCACAGAACTTCTAGTAGATGCCAATAAACATTATTTGAATGAGCAAGTACAGAAAAGATGAAATGATGGTGAAGACTGCGGCATAACTGACTCCGTATGTCTACTCCTCAGGCCTCATTCAGCCTCTTGGGTGAACATGACTGTTCTGAGTTTTTATTGAAGCCAGCTTTCTGGCCAGTTCCCCTAAGGAAGAAATGAGGGATCAAGCGTCTCACACCCTCCAACCTGAGCTGCCAGGAACCTACCTGATGTCAAGTGGCCAGAATCTGATTCACCCAAGGTTCTTAACTTTCATCTATAGACACCTTTGCTGGGCACAGCCTCACCCACACCTGCTGCCTGCTTCCTCAACCTTGGACCTCATCCCTGTCACATGAGTTCTCTGTTGTCCTGAAAGAATAATCCCCCATCACACCTGTGGAGGTGAAATTCTCCCTTGAAGAATTTTTTACCTGTGACATACCTTGCCTGCCCCCATTTCCCAAATGTACCTCACTCATACATCCAGCAAATCATTCCTGTGTGCCTGCTGTGTGCCAGGGACCACATCAGCACTGGGAACAGAATAGGGGACAGAGTCATGGTCCTTTCCCTGTAAACTCTAGTTTACAATAAAGTTGTTTAAAATAAAACTAAACTATATTCACACATGAATACATGAGCACAAATTGTAATAAGGACATCAAAAAAGCAAATGAAGTGCTGTGTGAGAAAGGAATGCACGGACTTCTTTGGATGGGTGCTCAGTAAGGTGCTTTCTGAAGAGTCAACTTTTAGGCTGAGATCCCCACTGCACCCCAAATTCCCTCCAAATGATAATAATCTCTTCCAGCACTGGGTCTCCACAGGATGCAGAAACAGCACAGTGTCCTCAAACATGGGCGAGGTCTGGGACAAGTCAGGCCTACCATCCCCTCCCAGCTTTGGACCTTTTCAACGTCCTCCTCTGTGAATGAGGACAACCACCACAAGAGGGCAGTGGTGAGAGGGCATGAGAAGAGGGAAGGAAGCCACGTGACAGCCCAGACCTGTCCAGTATTAAGAGAGGGCTTCAATTCCTCCTGTGCCCTTTGACCTGCCCCCACCTCCCATCCCTCAGGCCTCTTTCTGACAGTTTTGCCTGTCACTGGCCCAGTTCCCCAGTTGGGCTAGGCCTGTCCCTCCCTGCAGCCCAGCCAGGGCAGTGGATCTATGAGGTGTCTCCAACTCCTCTTCTCACCCTTAACTTCAGAGTCCCCAAAGCTGACACAACTTTCACTCTTCTTCCCTAGGATTGCCTTGGGAACCTTGAACATGCACAGGGCTTTAAGATCTGCATCCTCTGCAGCAAGTCCCACCCTTCACCACCAGCCTGCTCACTCACAGCCATCCCTGGAAACAGCCGCAGGACACCAGAACTCTCAGAGGCAACCTGCTCTCAGCCATGTGATGCTGCCAACCCAAGGCTGACAGATTGATGTAGACATGTGTTCAAAGATAGTACTCAGACCAATAAGCACATCGACATCATTAGCTATCAGGAAATGCAAAACAAAACACGAGATACCACTTCACACTTGCTAGGAACTCTAAAACGGGAAAGGTAGATGATAACAAGGATGTTGATCTTTGGATGTCCCTCCAAAGCTATACCAACCAGGTTCTCACTTTCAAGATCACCAGGAATGGCAGGGGCATGCACTTCGGCCAGCTGGGATGTGCAGAGCTGTTCAGCTCCTCTCTTGAAACCTCCCTTGGATTCTCTGACTCAGCCCAGTAACATCCCAGTAGACCACAAGGATCCCTCATTTTGTTTTTGTCTATTGTCCCTGCTTCCCTCCAACCCTGCCCTCTCTTTAACCCCTGGCAACCTTTGCTACAATTGTGTTGTTTCAAAAATGTTAAATAGGGCTAAGGATGTGATTCATGGTAAAGCACTCGCCTAGCCTGTGTGAGGCCCTGGGTTTGATCCCTAACACCAAAAAATGTGGTTCAGTGATAGAGCACTTGCCTGGCATGTATGAGGCCCTGGATTTGATCCCCAGCACCAAAAACTAACAAACAAAAATGTTGTAAGTGGAACTTAAAGGGTGACCTTTCAGAATCAGCTTTTCCCACTGTGTGTAACTCTTGGGAGTTCATTCAGGTTGCTGCATGTGTCAGGTGTTTCTTTGCTTTGCTGTATAGTGCTCCACAGAATGAATGTGGCACAATTCATTTAAACACTTACCCCGTTGAAGGACATTTGATGGTTTCCTGTTGGGGGCTATTATGAATGAAGTTGGCTTTACACATTTGTGTACATACTTTGCATGTGGACAAAAGTTTTTATTTCTCTGAAATATGGCCAAGAGTGCAATATCTGGGTCACATGGTAGTTGCACGGTTAGTTTTATAAGAAAGTGTCAGAGTGCCACTGTTTCCAGAGAGGCTGTACCATTCTACAGTCTTACAGCAACATGTAAGTGATCCAGTTTCTTTCTCACCAGCATTCAGTGTTGTCACCATTCTTTATTCTGTCCATCCTGACAGGCAAGTATTGATCTTTCATTGTGGTTTTAATCTGCATTTCTCAAATGGCTAAGGGTATTAGACATCTTTTCATGCTTATTTGCCTTCTGTATGTCATCTTCAATGAAATATTTTCATGTCTTTTGTCCATTTTCTAACTGGGTTTTTTGTTTTGCTTTTGTACTTTGGATTGAACTCAGGGCCTCATGCACACAAGGCAAGTGCTCTACCAATGAGCTCCATCCCCAGCCCTTCTTATTTTTTGAGACAGAGTCTCATTAATTTGCATGTGTTGGCCTCTCACTTGCAATCCTGCTGTCTCTGCTTCCCAGTAACTGGGACTGCAGGTGTGTGCTACCACGCCAGCAAGAATTTAAATCTTGGGGGTTGAGGTTGTGGCTCAGTGGTACAGTGCTTGCCTAGTTAGTACATGTGAGGCCCTGAGTTTGATCCTCAGTACCACATAAAAATAAATAAAGGTATTGTGTCCACTTACAACTAAAAAAAATGTATATCATGTCTATATATATATATACATGTGTGTATATATATATATATACATATATATATATGATTTTTTTAAAAAAAAGAATTTAAATCTTGGGCTGGAGTTGTAGTTCAGCGGTAGAGCACTTACCTAGCATGTGTGAGGCACTGGGATAGATTCTCAGCACCACATATAAATAAATAAAATTTATAAATTTTGAATAAAATAAAGGTCCATCAACATTATAATATATATCTTTTTTTTATTTTTTATTTTTTTGGTACTGGGGATTGAACCCAGGGGCACTTGGCCACTGAGTCACATCCCTAGCCCTATTTTGCATTTTATTTAGAGACAGGGTCTCACTGAGTTGCTTAGGGCCTCGCTAAGTTGCTGAGGCTGGCTTTGAACTCGCGATCCTGCTGCCTCAGCCTCCCAAGTGCTGGAATTACAGGCGTGCACCAACACACCTGGCTATAGTATATATCTTTAATAAAAATAATTTAAATCTGGAAGGTACCTGAGCCCTAATGTTTTCCAACCCCTCCATGTGGGCTCAGATCTGCTTCCGGGGCACCCACAAGCCCTACTCATTGCACCTTGCTCTGGAGAGATCTTTCCACAGGTTCACATTTCTGTACTTTTGTTCTTTTTTTCCCTCTCTCTCTCTCTTTCTTCATATCTAACCCAAATCCTCTTTCAATTTCCAAGCAGCAGTCTTAGTTCTGCATCATGAGGCTTTGGAAAAAAACTGTTCTATGGTGTATCCCCTGTGTATCTGTATATTCAACCTCCTCTTTTCAGCCGGCATTTTCTTTTTCTTCTTCTTCTTTTTTTTTTCCTGCAGTGCTGGGGATTGAACCCAGGGCCCTGTGCTTGCAAGGCAAGCACTCTACCAACTGAGCTATATCCCCAGCCCTCAGCCAGCATTTTCCATGGGCACTGAAGCATGCCATGTCTCTCAACTTGGGTGGGAAGGCTGCCCACACCTGAACTTGTCTCATTCTCTGTGTCCCCAGTTCTCTTCTGCCTGGCCTCCCTGCCCACCTGGACCCTCACATTGCTCTTGGCTACAGCAGCTAGGATGCAGCTCAGTCTTACCTTACTCAGTTGGAAGTGTGGACTCATGAGACCCCTCAGCCTTTTGGGGAACATTATAATCTGTGTCATCTGAACTCTCAGTGGTAATGCTCTCCTGGTGTCTTCTGATGGCTCTGGCTGCATCTTGTCTGGTTGCCCTGCAGGTTCCGCTCGCTGTCCTTAAACTCTGGGGTGCTTCAAGATTCTGTTCAGGACGTTTTTTCTTCTCCTTCTACATATCCTCTCTGGGTGATCTGTCTGGTGACCTCCCAATCGCCACATTGTGCTAATGGATCCCAAACTGATCTTTAGGAGTTGGCATAGAGGAGGCGCTCAGTCAGTATCTCGAATAAGGAAGTAATGAAACCTAGAACTCAAGTCAACCCTAGACACCCCAGCAGCCAAGGTTCACCGTGCTCCCATGTCCTGTCTGCAGCCACTCCTGCTCTTGTTTCCTGTCCTGGGTCCTCGTGCAGGGGCACTGGGGTCAGATCTGAGTATCACTGTTGCCTCCCCCTCTCCCTAAGATTAAGACACAACTCAAGTAATAGCTGTTTGTATTTTGGTTGCTGCAGGAACCATTTCAGGTGAGGTCCTGGAAGCCTTCAGGGACACTGAAAGACCACAGTGTGGAATCCCTACTGCCTCAGCTCCGCGCTGCTAGATGAGCAGACACACATGCAACATGAAAAAACAAGGGAAAAAAGTGCCTCAACCAAATCAAGATGTTCCAACAACAGAATCCATAGACAGCACAGAAGAAGAAATGTCAGAGAAGGAGTTTAGAAAATACATAGTTTGATTGATCTTCGAAATAAAGGATGGTATTGGAGAGAAAATACAGGAAGTGAAAGATCATTTCAATAAAGAGGCAGAGATCATAAAAAGGAATCAAGCAGAAATCCTCAAAATGAAGGAAACGATAAACCAAATTAAAAATTCAATGGAAAGTATCATCAACAAAGTAGACCACTTGGAAGACAGAACCTCAGACAATGAAGACAAAATATAGACTCTAGAAAATAAAGTTGACAGCACAGAGAAGATAGTGAGAAATCATGAACAGAACTTCCAAGAACTATGGGATAACATGAAAAGACAAATTTAAGATCTATCAGAATAGACAAAGCCATGGAGTTACAAACCAAAGGAATGCACAATATTTTCAATGACATAATATCAGAAAACTTCCCAAATCTAAAGAATGAAATGGAAAATCAACTACAAGAGGCTTACAGGACCCCAAATCTACAAAATTACAGCAGACCCACACCAAGGCACATTATAATGAGAATGACTAACATACAGAATAAGGACAGAATTTTAAAGGCTGTGAGAGAAAAAAAATCAAATTATATATAGGGGGAAACCAATTCAGGTCTCAGCTGATTTCTCAGCCCAGACTGTCAACACCAGGAGGTCCTGGAATAACATATACCAAGCTCTGAAAGAAAATGGATGCCAACCGAGAATTTTATATCCAGCAAAATTTTCAGATTTGAAGATGAAATAAAAACCTTCCATGATAAACAAAAGTTAAAAGAATTCACAACTAGAAAGCCTGCACTACAAAACATTCTTAGCAAAATATTCCATGAGGAGGGAATGAAAAAACAAACAAAGAAAACCAGCAAAGGGAGGAACTACACTAAAGGAAAGGCCAATCAAAGGAGAAACTAAGTCAAGTTAAAAACCAAAAATAAACCAAAATGACCGGGAATACAAATCATATCTCAATAATAACCCTGAATGTTAATGGCCTAAACTCATCAATCAAAAGACATAGACTGGCAGACTGGATTTTTTAAAAAGGCCCAACAATATGCTCCCTTCAAGAGACTCAGCTCCTAGGAAAGAAAAGACATTCACAGACTGAAGTTGAAAGGCTGGGAAAAACCATATCACTCACATGCACTGCGTAAACAAGCAGGGGTTTCCATCGTCATATCAGACACAGTGGGCTTCAGACCAAAGTTAGAAGGGATAAAGAAGGACATTTCTTACAGCTTAGGAGAATCATACACCAACAAGACATAACAATGGTAAATATATATGCCCCAAACAGTGGAGCATCTGCATACATCAAACAAGCCCTTCTTTATTTCAAGAATCAAATAGACCACAACACAATAATCCTGGTGACTTTAACACACCTCTCCTCACCACTGGATAGATCGTACAAACAAAAACTAAACAATCTATAGAATTAAATGATACAGTCAATGTTTTAGACCTAGCAGACATCTATGGAGTATTTCATCCATCATCGAGCAATTACACCTTCCTCTCAGCAGCACATGGATCCTTCTCCATAATAGACCATATGTTATGCCACAAAGCATCTCTCAGCAAATAGAAATACTACCCTGCATTCTATCAGGTCATAAGGGAATGAAAATAGAAGTCAATGATAAAATAAAAAATAGAAGCTACTCCAACACCTCAAGATTAAATAGCATGCTACTGAATGATGAATAGAAAAAAGAAGAAATTAAGGAGGAAATAAAAACTACTTAGAGGTAAATGAGAACACTGACACAACATATCAAAACTTTGGGGACACTATGAAGGCAGTGCTAAGAGGACAGTTCACTGCATTGAGCTCATACATTAAAAGAATAAAAAGTCAACAAATAAATGACCTAACATTACATCTCAAAGCCCTAGAAAAAGAAGAACAAATCAACACCAAAAGCAGTAGAAGACAGGAAATAATTAAAATCAGAACTGAAATCAATGAAATTGAAACAAAAGAAACAATTCAAAAAATTGACAAAACAAAAAGTTGGTTCTTTGAAAAACTAAATACAATTGATAAATCCTTAGCCACACTAACAAAGAGAAAGAGAGAAAAAACTCAAATTACTAAAATTCATGATGGAAAAGAAAATACCACAATAGACACTACTGAAATACAGAAGATAATTAGAAACTATTTTGAAAATTCATACTCAAATAAAATAGAAAAACTTGAAGATATTGATAAATTTCTAGAGACATATGATCTACCCAAACCAATGCAGGAGGACACACTCAATTTAAACAGATCAATTTCAAGCAATGAATTAGAAGGCTCCATCAAAAGCCTACCAACCAAGAAAAGTCCAGAACCAGATGGATTCTCAGCCAAGTTCTCTGTGACTTTCAAAGAAGAATTAACTCCAATACTCCTCAAAGGATTCCATAAAATAGAAAAGGAGGGAACTCTTCCAAACTCATTCTATGAGGCTAGTATCACCCTGATACCAAAACCAGACAAAGACACATCAAGTAAAGAAAACTTCAGACCAATATCCCTGATGAATATAGATGCAAAAATTCTCAATAAAATTCTGGCAAATCACATACAAAAACATATTTAAAAAACTAGTGCACCACAATCAAGTGGGGTGCATCCCTGGAACACAAGGTTGCTTCAACATACAGAAATCAATAAATGTCATGTATCACATCAATAGACTTAAAGACAAGAATCATGATTATCTCAATAGACACAGAGAAAGCATTTGACAAAATACAGCACCTCTTCATGTTCAAAACTAGGGATGGTAGGACATACCTCAACATGGTAAAAGTTATCTATGCTAAGCCAATGGCCAACATCATCCTAAATGGAGAATAATTGAAAGTATTCCCTCTAAAAACTGGAACAAGACAGGGATGCCTGCTTTCACCACTTGTAATCAACATCATCCTTGAAACTCTAGCCAGAGTAATCAGACAGATGAAAAAAATTAAAGGGATACGAATAGGAAAAGAACTCAAACTATCACTATTTGCAGATGACATGATTCTATATTGAGAAGAACAAAAAAAAATCTACCAGAAAACTTCTAGAACTCATAAATGAATTCAGCAAAATAGCAGGATATAAAGTCAATATCCGTAAAGCAAATGTATTTCTATACATAAGCAATGAATCCACTATAGGAGAAATTAGGAAACTTACCCCATTCACAATAGCCTCAACAAAAATAAAATACTTGGGAATCATTCTAACACAAGAGATGAAAGACCTCTACAATGAAAACTACAGAACACTAAAGAAAGAAACTGAATAAGACCTTAGAAGATGCTAAGCTATCTTCTAGCTATCCCACTCCTTAGTTTATGCCCATGCTCCTGGAGAGGCAGAATTAATTTCTGCCCAAATGACCATACTACCAAAAGTGTTATACAGATTCAATGCAGGGGCTGGGGATATAGCTCATTTGGTTGAGTGCCTGCCTCGCATGCACAAGGCCCTGGGTTCAATCCCCAGCACCGCAAAAAAATAAAAAAACTACCAAAAGAGTGAAACAGATTCAATGCAATTCCTATTAAAATCCCAATGACATTCTTCATGGAACCAGAAAAATCAATCATGAAATTCATTTGGAAAAATAAGAGACCCAGAATAGCAAAGGCAATCATTAGCAAGAAGACAACACACTACCAGACTTTAAACTATACTACAGAGCAATAGTAACAAAAATGGCATGGTATTGACACCAAAATAGACAGGTAGATCAATGGTACAGAATAGAGGACACAGAGACAAACCTACATAAATACGGTTCCCTAATACTAGACAAAGGTGCCAAAAATATACATTGGAGAAAACATAGCCTATTCAACAAATGGTGCTAGGAAAACTGGAAATCCATCTGTAACAAAATGAAATTAAGCCTCTATCTCTCCTCCTGCACAAAAATCAACTCAAAGTGGATCAAAGTCTTAGGCACTAAAACAGAGACCCTGCACCTAATAGAAGAAAAAGTAGGTCCAAATCTTCATCATGTTGGCCTAGGACCTGACTTCCTTAACAAGACTCCTAAAGCACAAGAAGTAAAATTAAGAATCAATAAATGGGATGGATTCAAACTAAAAAGCTTCTTCTCAGCAAAGAAAACAATAATGTGAAGAGAGAGCCTACAGAATGGGGGCTCACACGCACCTCAGATAGAGCACTAATCTCAAGATATATAAAGAACTCAAAAAACTTCACCAAAAAACAACCCACAAGAAATGGGCTAAGGAATTGAACAGACACTTCACAGAAGAAATACAATTGATCAACAAACATATAAAAAAATTCATCATCTCTTGCAATTAGAGAAATGCATATCAAAACTGCTCTAAAATTTCATCTCACTCCAGTCAGAATGGCAATTATCAAGAATACAAGCAATAATAAGTGTTGGCAAAGAAGTGGGGGAAAAAGGTACACTATACATTGTTGGTGGGACTGCAAATTGGTGCAACCACTTTGGAAAGCAGTATGGAGATTCCTAAGAAAACTTGGAATGGAACCACCATTTGACCCAGCTATCCCACTCCTTAGTTTATACCCAAAGGACCTAAAATCAGCATACTATAGTGGTGCAGCCACATCAATGTTCATAGCTGCTCAATTCACAATAGCTAGATTGTGGAACCAATCTAGATGCCCTTCAACAGATGAATGGATAAAGAAACTGTGGTATATATACACAATGAAATATTACTCAGCCTTAAAGAAGACTGAAATTATGGGCTGGGATTGTGGCTCAGTGGTAGAGCGCTTGCCTGGTATGTGTGAGGCACTGGGTTCAATCCTCAGCACCACATAAAAATGAATAAAATAAATGTATTATGTCCATCTACAACTAAAAATATTTTTAAAATATTGCCGAACAAACAAAAAAAGAATGAAATTATGACATTTGCAGGTAAATAGATGGAACTGGAGAATATCATGCTGACTGAAATAAGCCAATCCCAAAAAACCGAAGGCCAAATATTTTCTCTCATAAGTGGATGCTGATCATAGTGGGAGGTGGGCAGGGAAGAACAAAGGAACTTTGGATTGTACAGAGGGGAGTGAGGGGAAGGGTGGGGATGTGGGGATGGGAAGGACGGCAGAATGAGGCAGACATTATTACCCTGTATACATGTATGGAAAAAAGTTTTAAAAAAAAAAATAAAAATAAGCAGGCTGGGGATATAGCTCAGTTAGTAGCGTGCCTGCCTCACAAGCACAAGGCCTGGGTTCAATCCCCAGCACCGCAAAAATAAATAAATAAAATGAAAATTAAAAAACAAAAACCAAAAGACACTACTTGTCTCTTGCCGTCCAGTCCCTTCTGTAGATTAGACCGTTTTGGTTAGCTCTTTTTGTCACTGTGACTAAAAGGACCCAACCAGAACAATACTGGAGGAGAAAAGTTGATTTGAGGGCTGAGGGTTTCAGAGTCTTAATCTACAGAAGGCCGGTTCCATTCCACAGGAATTGAGGTGAGGCAGGACATCGGGGCAGAAGAGTGGCAGAGGGAAGCAGCTCACGTGATGGTCAGAAGAGAGACTCCACTCGCCAGATACAAATATGTAGCCCAAAGCCACGCCACTAATGAACCTCTTCCTCCAGCCACACCCCACCTGCCTCCACTTACCACTCAGTTAATCCCATCAGGGACCAATCCACTGATTAGGTTAAGGTTACGGTCCAATCATTTCTCCTCCAAACCTTCTTGCATTGTCTCACACATGAGTTTGGGGGGACACCTCACATCCAAACCAGAACAGACCCCTTTGTTCCTATCTTGACTGCTGTGTCTGCTGTCCTGAATGGTCTTCCTGCTCTGACCCTGCTCCTTCCCAAAACCGCCTCCACACAACTCTACAATTTCAAAAAAAAAAATTTTTTTAATGTAATCGCTTTGCCCACTAGCCTGTGAGTGCTGTGCGGGCAGGACTGTTTTTATCCATTCCCCTATGTCACTCCTCACCTGATGACATTTGAGGTCTTCCATGATCCAAATAAATAACAGTTAACACAGAATTGTACGCAAAGCAGACACTCAGTCATTTGAGTGAGTGGGTGAGTGCAATGGCCGCTCCTCAGTGAGGACAGTGTCAGTTCTAACAGCTGCAGAGGCGGCCCCTCGTTTGGAGCAATTTGGTCCAATGATTCGGAAGTTACACCAGGAAGCAGTGCCATCCCAGTTATAACCTTTGGGTACTTACTGTCCTCCGTTTCCCAAAAAACTGCCCACACTCAGCAGAGACATGAGGAATGGGTCCTGAGTTATCCAAACACGCCCTCCTTGCTTATTGTCCAGAGAAGTCCTAACAGGGGAACCAACGTAAAACTGAAAAAGCTGGGCGAGGGGGCCCACACCTGTAATCTTGGTGTGCTGAGGCAGGGGATCAAGAGTTCAGAGAGCCCCAGCAACTTATTGAGACCCTGTCTCTAAATATCTAAATAAAAAGGGCTGGGCATGTGGCTTAGTGGTTAAACACCCTTAAACTAAACTAAAAAAAACTCACTGGGGCCTCTATCAGCCCAGGTCCAGGGCAGAGAGGTTCAGGGACAAGGCTGAGCCCCAGCACATGGTACTCACAGGTGTCAGGGGACTGAATGGTGGTGATGTCAAGGGTTCTGAATTAGAGGACACCCCAGCTGGTGTCCACTGCTGAATTGCTTGGCAGGTGGAGAAAACGTCCCACATCTGCTGTCAGAATGGATTTGTTCTGATATAGTAGGAGAAACAAGTGTTGAGTTGGTTTTTCCTATTTCACACTCTGCATGTAGAAATTGCCATGGGTGTCCAGGGACACCGAATTTGTGAGCTCTAGATTGGTGGGTTCTGATTTTAGGGACTCCAGACTCCCTTGAATCATTTGCTACCATTTCAGCCCTCTGCTCCTCTAAATAATTCTTTTATGGGGCTGGGAAGGGCACGTGACCATGAAAGTGGATTAACACAGATTGGAAGGGAAGGAAAGTTTAGAATAATTGACTTACAAGATCACGACATGGACAGGAGGCAAGCCAGGCCTGGACTGCACTCTCCAAACCTGCGCTCCCAGGTCCTCCTCCTCCTCCTCACAGCACATTGATGTCCAAACACCAAACCATGGAGGGATCTGAGGACTTGACCTCTGTTCTCCTGTCCAGAGGCTTTTGCAATTCATATTTGGTGTTATGGGTTGAATTGTGTCCTTTCAAAATTATGTTGAAGTTCTGATTCCCAGTACCCCAGAATGTCTTTAGTTGTAAACAGGATCATGGCAGATAGAGTTTAGAACAGGTGATTAGGGTGGGCACCAATCCAAGACGACTGGTGTCTTTTTTTTTGGTACTGGGGATTGAACCCAGGGGCACTCCACCACTGAGCCATATCCCCAGCCCTATTTTGTATTTTATTTAGAGACAGGGTCTCACTGAGTTGCTTAGAGCTTCACTAAGTTGCTGAGGCTGGCTTTGAACTCACGATCCTCCTGCCTCAGCCTCCCAAGTGCTGGGATTACAGGCATTCACCACTGCGCCTGGCCATTTTTCAATTTTATTTTGAGACAGGGTCTTACCAAATTGCTGAGGCTGGTGTCAAGTTTGTCATCCTCTTGCCTCAGCCTTCCCAATCTCTGGGATTACAAGTGTGTACCACCGCACACTGGTCTAACAGTGGTCCTTTTATACTTTGAATATAGCCCTTACTGCTCTGTCACTGCAACCTTTTTTTTTAGTGGTTGTGGGAGAGGTACCAGGGATTGAACCCAGGGGCACCCCACCACTGAGTCCCATCCCCAGCCCTATTTTGTACTTTATTTAGAGACAGGGTCTCACCGAGTTGCTTAGCACCTCTCCATTGCTGAAGCTGTGAATTTGAGATCCTCCTGTCCAACTGGTGTCCTTTAAAAGTGGGAAATCTGGATTCAGGTGTGCATGTATGCACAAGCATGCACGTGCACAGGCACACACACAGAGGGAGACATGAGATGTCCGTCTACAAGCCAAGGAGAAAGGCTGAACAGTCCTCAGGAGGGGACAATACTGCCAGACACTTGGTTTCCTTCTTCCAGCCTCCAGAACTGAGGTAACCTGCTTCTGTTGTCGAGGCTTCCCAGGGTGGTCCATTAGGGCAGCCCCAGGGAACCGCCGCATTTGGACACAGAGGAAAGGCTCCTGAGTGCCAGTGTGGGACTCAGTGGAAGGAGCCAGACACATGGCCCAGGGCCCTAACTGCCAGGGGAGATAAGACAGGGAACAGCATGTGACAGGGCCATGAGAAGGTCACCAGATGAGGAACACATGAAAGGAAGCCTGTGGGCCAGGCCACGTGTGGGGTCAATGTCTGTGCCTCTGCTGTGATTTTTGCAAATGGATTTTATGTGGATGGGGGGAGTGTCTGAGTCACAGTCAATGTGAACATGCAGGAACGTACAAAGCCACGCAGGGCATATGGGGGCAAGTGAGAGAAAGGAAAGCTGAGAAGGCAGGTTGGGAGCAGCTTCTGGGGGGTCTTGATGCCAGGAGTGCTTTGTGGACACTGGGAAGTCACTGATAGCTCCTGAGCAGTTGCAGGGATGGGGATGCTGGCACTGAGGGCTCTGGGGTGTCCACAGGGCAGGCCCAGGGGATGTCATTGGGAACCTGGATTTCCTCAGCCTTGCTTTTGTCTTCCCCTTGCCAAACCACCTGCACTGTAGAGAGCTCTAGGCTTCAGAAGTTCCCATCCACATTAGGGACCCTCTAAGATGAGCCTCCCGCCGGCTGAGTGAACTTGTCTCAGCAGTCTTGTTAGCTCCCTCAACCCCAGGGTTCTCCCTGTGAATGGCACAGGTAGAAGTCAGGAAGTCACCATCGCTCTCCATGCTGGGACCTTGCACATCGCCCCAAGTTTTGTTTCCTCATCTAAGAGGGCCAAAATCTTCACACTGCCTCTGAACAGGTAAGTGTGAAAGAGCCATGTAAACTACAGCATGCCACAGACACATCAGGAGCCATCGTTACTTTCATCAGAGGCTGGGCTCAAGGCAGGTGTGGTGGCATACACCTGTACTCCTGGCTACTCAGGAGACTGAAGCAGGACCACTTGAGCCCATGAGTTTGAAGCCAGTCTGGCCACATAAGAGCCTCTGTCTCAAAACAAATTAATTTAGGAAAAGGAGGCTTGGGACAGGTCAGACTGCAGCTGGTCAGGCCTGAGCATGACAGGGTGGGTGTGGCAGGATTTGGGCAGGCAGTCATGGAAGCATGGATGGCTACATAAGCAGGGGAACAACGTCCTGCCGGAGGCAGCCTACAGCAGATCAGCCCTGACCCACTCACTGGAATGGGTCTTTCACCAAGTGACCACTCGAGTGTATAGACAGCCCTGTGGCACTCACTAGTTTACCAGAGCACACAAGGCACTCCCAATTTACAGAGGGAACAGAGTTCCAAGAAGCAACAGGTCTTTTCTAAGTTTGCAAAAGAGTATATGGCAGGGCTGCCTCCCACAGGCCAAGTTTTGCCTGCATCCTAAGCGTCTTAGTTTCAACTCTGTTCTCATCCTCCTGAACCTTTGGAACCAACAAGGTCTTATTGACTGGTGGGTACTTTGTTCCCAGACAGAGGAGAAAAATTGGTCACTAACTTCATGAGAACTCAGTCCCGAGTCAGGGACCCCAAGTTACAACAGAGACAAAACAGGAGAAGCTTGGGATTCAGGCAGAGCTGGGTTGGAACTGTCTAAGGAACTTGGGCTCTAAACCTTTTCAGTTACCTACCCTGAAAAGGGGTTTATTATTTCACAGGGAAGTTGAGGACTAAAAGAGAATCTTTCTCAATTAAGTGGTTACCTCTTTCTCTTCCTTCAACTAGAAGTGCCCCCTAGCCTCCTAGTTAGTGGCAGATATGTTCCATGCTCATGCTAATGCAAGTCCATAATGCTACTAGAAACTTACTAGTGCTCCTATTGCCATTTCTGGAAGACACCTCACATACTTAGGATCACTGCTGGGGGCACAGTCCTCATTGGGCTCTTTCTCTTTCATTAGCCAAGAGCACATCAGACTTCTTTCACCAAACTGAACCCTCACCAGCTCCTAGGAAGGGTATCTGGGAATAAAAAGCATGAGGAAATACCGACTGGCACCCTAAGGCTGACAGAACTCATGGGTGTACTGCACTGGGACTTGGACAGCTAGAATGGCCTGCAAGCTCACTAGCATGGGCCCCAGAGGAGCTGGAGGCCCACGAGGGGAAGAGGCTTTCGAAGATCCAATACACCCAGAAAACAGGGTGCAGGATTCTTTTCTGAGCCCGCCCCATACACCTGGATTCCGGCTCCCCAGGGCTGAGTGAAGGCAGTGCTGTCACCAGCACACGTAACTCCTCCTGGCCGGAGTCAAGTCCCCCTTAATCAGACAGAACACTAATGGCAAATTTCTATTCTCTTCTGTGTCCTCCCAACACCTCTGGGACACGTTATAAAACACACATTAAGATCACCGAGCTGACTTAACCGGCTCTGGGAAGAGCTTCCACACTTGCCACAGTCCTGGTGCTTCCCTGAGAACAACTGTTTGGCTGGCTGAAGTCTGCCAGTAACTCAACTCCCTTTTTAAACTGTCAACACAGCTGTATCATCAGCCTCATTAAAATTGATGTCAGTACGTGACAGGGCTGGGCAAAGTAGAAGGTCACAGCAAAGGGTCGATAGGACCTCTATGGTCCTGTCCCACCCTACTCTGGCAGTAGGTCATGTAGCTAACAGGATTGCCAGACACAAAGGAAGGCACTTTCCTGTGCCTAACCTGGGGTGGGTACCAGGTAGAATGCTGGTGGAGATGTGGGAGGGAGCAAGATGCTAGCACTTTCTACAAGATGGCCTGCATTTCAAAGTGTCACATTTAGAGCCTGGATCCCTGTAGCAAGAATGACCTGGAGTACAGGGTCACATGGTTTCTAGGCTAGGTTCTTTCAATTCTTCCCAGGTCACTCTGGGCCAGCCCTGGGCCCTCCCTGCCCCCCTTGGGCCTCAGTTCTCCCACCTATAACGAGCAATGGCTTTGACCTCGCAGAGCACTGAAGTGTGGTTTCAAATCAAATGGCATGCTGACACCTTACACGCAGGTGTGCCTGTTAACATGCCTCCACAGGCCCCCCAGAAGCAGGCTGTCTAGCCCATCACAGCTCCTAGCTAGCTTTGACATTTTGTAACCTGAGTATCTGCTGCAAAGGTTGGAAGCAAACCCAGTGAGTGAAGTTCTTCACAAGGCAGACAACTGCAGAAACACAGTCTGTGCTGTGCCCTCATCACCAGAAAGTTTGCTTCTCAGAATTTTATTCCTCTTTAACCAAGGGCAGCTGAACCTTTAGCCTCTCTGAGGGAAGAATCAATATTAAATGCTTCTGGTAAGACTCATTTAAAAAGAAAAACATCACAGCAATAAAGTCCTGGTTGGCGATTCCCTAGAGCATCTCACTAGCTACATGTGCAGGTCAAGCCAACATTTTACATAGTAAATGCACAAGAAAGGTTTGACCTACAAGGTCATCTAGAAGGGTCCAATAACTTTTCCAGTCTCACCTTCTATCCCCTTATTCTTTCTCCTTCTTTGGTCAAATCTGCCTGTTTTTCTAGAAAGTTCCCTGCAGTATGCCACCGAGAAACACCACCTTTCCAGCCTCCGCACTGCGCTAACCCACCTGGACTTCTTGTCCTTAGGTCCTGGTAGGGGTTGGTCACTCTGTACCAATGTCTTCTCTTCCTACTGTGAGCACCAAAGGCTGGTCACCTCTGGATCCAATCCCTCTCCCTTCTGCCTAATGAGCCTGGCATATCCTAGGTATATGGTAGGTACTGGAAAGTTCTGGAAACTGATAAAAGCAAGAAAAATAATCATCCAGACTTACCGTGTTTGGTATTTGACAACAAATGTAAAACTTCAAGGCACCTGGCTACAGAAAAAAAATCATTTATAACACACTGAAGGTTTGCCAAGAGGCAGGTAAGGCCTCAAGGTTGAGAAAAAGGTCACATAGGTTAAACCAGAAAACAAATTCAATTTCTTTTGTGAAAAATAAACATTCTAAAACACACGGGAGAGGCTCAAATTTTAAAAGTACAAAATTTGGGGGCTCCATGAAGACTATGTCACTTTTCTTAATTATAAATTCAAATTAGACTTTAATCTTTCACACTGTTTTTACATGCACTCCAGTAAACACAGCTAAGATTTACTAAAATAACCCTCAAATTTTCCACTGTGAAAAACTATTAGTGACAATGCAGTCACACATCTAGTTTCACTAAATGGTTGCACCACCACTGGATACAGACAACAGACTACCTCCCCCTCCCCAAATCCCCTCGAGATCTGCAAGAGACGATTTCCACCTTCTGGTAAAGCCACACTGACCTCGGGCAGCCCCATCTATTCCTGGGTGAAGCTTTTCACACATTGTTTCTCCTCAGCGCGCCTGTCTTGGTAACAAACCACGCTCTGTTCACCTGTCAGTCAAACCATCTGTGTCTCAGTCTTGGTGTGACGCCCATTTTGTCCTCCAGACCTTCCCGTCAGTGAGGGTCACAAAACCTCAGTGCTGCAAGAGACTTCAGAAGCCATTTGGTCACACCCCTTCAATTTTAGATTGGAAGGGAACCCAGAGGCCAACATAAGGTCACATAGAAATCAGTGGCAGAAACATAACTAGAATCCAGATCTCTCAGGACTCTGGTGAAGGCTTTTTTCTTTACATCATCCTCTTTCTAAATTCACATATTACTCAAACCTAACATTATTTCAGGGGCCCAGAGCATTTGATTCGAAACATTCCCTGCCCCCAGGGTTGGGGATTAAATTCTGGGCCTTGCATGTGCTAGGCAAGTGCTCTATCACTGAGCTATACACCCAGCCCCTGATCAATTATTTTTTTCTTTTTAAGTTAACAAGCTTACAATTATAGCCTGATTTAAAAATGTAAGCATACAACTAGGCTTTACCAAAGAGTAATGTGTTTATTTCACTTAAAGTCTTAAAAATACTTTTTCTTTTCAGGCAGTTGGCACACAAAATGACCTAATGTTGGGGGAAGAGGGAGTCATTAAAAAGAAGAGCATAAAAAAAACCAGACCCAAAATGTTAAGATTTTATTTACAAAGCTTTTTTGTTGTACAGAAAGTAAAAATGCTGTTACAATCTTGGTGTAACTGGTAGCCACGGACAGTTGACTCACCAATCACAGCTATCCACGCTACAGCAAGAGTCTTACACAAAAAACCTAACAACGCATACAATTCTGTTGGGGCAAAGTCCCCAAACTTGGTGGTGGATTACCAAGAGGGACTAAAAGGAGGAAGGCGGAATGTCACAGGAACTATTCTTTGGCTCTTTGGGTGGGTGGGTGTCCTGGGGTTTGTATCACAGCTACCATTTTTTTTTTTTTTTTTTAAACAGCTATCAAATCCATGAGCAGTCCAACCAATACTGAACAGTTCTGTTTTTGCAATTTATCTGGGTCTTAATCATCTTCTCCTTCATCATCTGTTTCTCTCTTCCTCTTTTCACCTTTCCCGCTTTCTTCCTCCTCTGTACAATGACAAAAATGGACTTTGAGACCGACTGCTGGAAAGGCATTTCCCTAGGATGCTGCTAATAGAGGCAATTTTTTGTTGGAAGACTAAAAAGATGTAAACCTGACCACATTAACATGTTATTAAGAGACATTAATTAAAAGGAAATTTAGTGACTACGGAACCAACATGGGCAAAATGCACAGCACACCTCAATCCACACAGCAAAAGTTAACCTAGTGTTTTCAATCTTAAATTGTTTTCTTCCAAGTATTTATTTTTTATTTCCCAGTTCTGAAGATTGAAGATAGGAGTGCTCATCCACTGAGCTACATCTCCAGCCCTTTATGTTTTATTTTGGGACAGGGTTTCACCAAATTGCCCACGTCAGCCTTGAACTTGAAATTCTCTTGCCCGTCTCCCCAGTCACTGGAATTACAGGCATGCACCACTGTGCCTTGCTCAAATGTTTCTCATTTTTCTTAAACTTCTTGGTTCTAATCATCTAGAAATTATTAAAATGCATAGCAAAGACTCTGGAATTACCCAGCCTGTTTTTTAGACATGATCATTTACAACTGACCTGGGGCAAACCACTTAACCTCTTAAGCCTGTTTACTCATACATAAGAGAGGGGCAATGATAAAGACATGAAAGGGTCACTCTGAGAATTATGTGAGATACCACAGAAGGTACGCAGCATGGAGCATGGGTAAGAATGATGGCAGCAAATTGAAATTCATTTTTAGCTGGGTATGGTGCCACACACCTCTAGTCCCAGTTACTCAGGATACTGAGACAGAAGGATCCCTTTTAGCCCAAGAGTGCGGGCCAATCTAAGTAAAGCAGCAAAATTGTGTCTCAAAAGTAAATAAACAGAATTTCTTAGGATATTAAAGACACAGAGGCTGACATAGGCCTGTTATATCAACTAATAAAAATTCATGGCTATTTTAATGAAATTAATTAAATCTATTTAAATCATGTTCCTAAAATCTCCTTGAAGGCAGTAAGCAGGTCCTACCCAATGTCATATTCAGTGTTTTCAGTGTTTAGTTTAGTCCAAGGCTTGGCACAGAGCAGGTGCTGAGCAAGTCTGAACAGAGAGCACAGCAACAACCTGGCTGAGAACTCAACCGCCAAAGGGTCTGTACTTTTTCCTTCCTCTCCTCTTTCTCCCTGCAGTACCGGGGACTGAAGCCAGGGGTGCTCTGTCACTGAGTTAGATCCCCTCTTTTCAAAAAATTTGAACTTTAAACCAGTTGCTGAGGCTGGCCTTGGACCTGTGATTTTTCTGCCTCAGCCTCCTAAGCATCTGGCTTCAATTAGTAGTAAATAAGTAGCAGCCACTTCACTTGTCTCGGTTGTGGTGGAAAAAGGAGGAACAATGACAAAACTGGAAAGGTGCTATTTATACATCCTGAAAAATTATGATCCAATTTAAATAAGACTTTTTAATGGAAAAACTCCCCACATAGAAAAATTTTATACTTAGCAGTAAACCACATAATGGTGTCTAAAAACATTTAAAAGGATGTTTTCATCTAATTTTTAGTTGAGTACCAAAATGCATGCCTTAGACCCACCTTCATCCTCATCTTCATCCTCATCATCTTCATCTTCATCTACCTCCCCATCATGCCCGAATTCTTCTTCCTGAAGCATGGCAAACAGTATGACATTATTAGATTGACAAACTGATAAGACTTTGCAATAAACACAATACATCACAGAGAAAACCGTAATGTTATTTTTATCTACTTTGCTGTACTGAGATATGATTTTCCTTAATAAGCTTAATTTAAAACATTTTTCTTAAAAATAATTAGTAGTCAGAAATAAGCAGTTTCTTTGCCAGAAATGTTTTCATTAGTATATAACTTAAAACAGAAAATTCAAGAAATGGTTTTAAAATCTTGAATTTCAAAGCAAGTTTTATGCCAGGCAGGAACGAGAGCAGGACCTCACATGCTAGGCAAGTCCTCTACCACTGCGCTGCCTCCGTCACAGCCACACAACACTCCCATTCTTACATGATGCTTGCTTCATAAACACAGGACGTCACAGCATGTTTACAAGAATATGCTTACTGATGAAAACTCATGTTCTCTGCCTATTTTCAAACTTCCTTGAGGGTCAAAGCTGAGCCACTCTTTTGTCCTGTCCTTCTTACAAGGTCCTCAGGGATACTGTATTACTGGGTATTCCATAAACTAGACCACATTCTTATTTAACTCAGCACCCCAACACTTAACACAGTAAGCATATACTATGTTAACTCAATTAAACTGAATATGATGTTTAGACTTGGTAAACATACACTTCCATCAATACAACGAAGGAACTCACATACTATCAATTCTCAGTCTTCATCTTTCCACTCTACTGAATACTCAACCCCTTCCAGTTGAAGGGCCAAAACTTACCCTATAGGGTCAAACACCAAGCCTAATTAGCAATCAGTAGGCATTTCATTTAGTATTTAAAGGAGAATAAGAGCAGAATTGATCACATTATTAGTTTATTCAGGAGGCCTTTTCCTGCTCTTTCTTCTTAACCCACACCTTTGCATTCACTACAAATAGGAAGCAGGGAAGGAAACAGGTGCATGGACTGACCTCCCCACTGACTTCATCTTCATCTTCTTCTCCTTCTTCGTCTTCATCCTCATCTTCTTCTTCATCAAACTCTTCCTCCTCACCATCCTCATCCTCCTCGTCTTCCTCATCTTCTCCTTCTAAAAACAGTCCAAAACGGAGTTAATCAGAAAGATGCACCCTTGCTGCTCCATGGGTGCACCTGTAAAGACACCTGGGCACCACAGGGTGGCCCACAGGATGCCAGTGCAGCCCAGCATTTGTCTGCTGTACCAATGTCCAAAAAGGCTTACAGCTCCCATCTGTCAAAAAGGTGGTATAGTTCAGCCTTTTGGTCCAAGTCAAAAGGCTCACAGTCCTGGAGAACTGATATAATTCTTACTGATGAAAATGATATGTCTAGGATTTGCTATAAAACAACACAGGAGGGGGACACGGGTAGAGGTATGCGTTTATAAGAGCAGATACAACCAATCACCGCTAAAGCGGAGCATTGGGAACATGGGGATCGAATCCAGGGGTGTTCTGCCACTCAACTACACCTTAACCCTTTTTATTTTGAGACAGGGCCTTGCTAAGTTGCCCAGGTAGGCCTCAATCTTGTGATCCTCATGCCTCAGCCTCCCAAGTAACTGGGATAGGTGGGTATCACCATGTCCAGCTAATACCTGCAATTTCCTACTATAAAAACGATTTTTTTAAAAAAGCAATCTCCTCTTGGGTAATACCTCAGAGCCAGTTTCTCCAATCAGGAACCACTTCCTGTCCTGTCCCCTGTTTACAGGGTAACCTGGTCACTTGTACCTCCACCCTATCTGTGCTGACCTCTAATACAGCAGCAGCTCCTCCCTGCCTCCTACACACTCTGCCCTTTCTTCCCTGCTTGCCTAACTCTGACCAACCTCCATGTCTCTGTTCCATCACTTCCTCCAGCAGGCTTGTTAGAACTCTGAACCCCAGGCTACAGGCTTTAACTGGTGCTTCTCCATCACAGCTAACTTACAACTATGATTTATCGATTATCAGCCTAAAAATTCTCCTCAGCAGGCAGGAAGATCGAAGTGGATGGTAATCATGTCTTCTGTTTTTGGAAGCACTTTTTCCACAATGCCTGGCATACAGAAAGTACTCAAATATTTGCTGCTTGGCAGGGGTTGCAGCTCAGTGGTAAAGCATATCCTTATCAGTATGCTTGAGGCCCTGAATTCAGTCCCCTGTGCCCTAGCATCATCTCTGAAATCTGCAGCCTGATTTATCTTTACTTTCAGGAACTACCCTCCACTCAGAGTTTCCTTTATAAGCACCTGCATGTGTCACTGGCCCACCAGTTTAAGGTAAACTTAGATAACAAGAAACACCAATGTTTTTGGGAGTAACTGAAAATCCTGCAGTGAAAGGACATAAACATTTGAAACTAGGCAAAATGTCCTATTCTTTGTCCATTTACCACCTTGTATGCTGTTGACTTTTGCCTGTCTAAATCTGTTATAAAACTATAAAAATGCTTTCAGATCCTATACCACACTGGCACCCAAAAGGTGTCTGATGTTTTTCCTCCTCCTCCATTTTATTAACCACTTGTGTCTTGTGAATTGGCGTGGGGGGGTGGGATTGAATCCAAGGGTGCTTAACCTCTGAGCCACATCCCCAGCCCTTTGTACTTATTTTTTTAAATTTTGAAACGGGGTCTAAGTTGCTGAGGCTGGCTTTGAACTTGTGCTCCTCCTGCCTTGGCTTCCTGAACCACCAGGATTATAAGTGTGTGCCATTGCGCCCAGCTGTTTTGTGATTTTTAAAGAAGACATGTATTTTTTTAAATGCTTCAAATGGAACAACAGCATTAAGTTCAGCAACATAGGAATTCTGAGACCAAATTTTCTTCATGCTGACTGATGTGAAAACAAATCCCTCCACTTCCTCTTTTACTCCTGAGAGTGACTCCGAGTGAACAAGTCAGAGTATGAGGAAAATACAAGCTCATCAGGAGCGATATTTTGGGTAGAAAACATATAACAAGATTCTTCAAGATACCTAGAATAAAAAAACTGATGCCAAAAATATCAAAAAGTATGCTTTAATTCTACATTATGACCACAGATTATTTTCCTCAGTAATGAAAAGTGGAATTTACCATATGGTATGTTAAAATCATTACCTTCAAACTCCAGTCAGTATCAAAGGCAAGAAAGCTATTTTATTTTTATTTGGCTATAACATACAAGCATGGAGTACCCACTAAGTGCCAGCTTCTGTAGGAAAGGAGGGAAGACAGTCTCTGTTCCAAAAGATGCTGGTGCACGGCAAGAAGAGACAATACTACCTACTGGCAGGCCAGTGAGGTCAGCAGGGGGAGGTCTCAGGCACAGAGGAAGCTCACCTAGCTTGTGGGTCAAGGAATACTTCCAGCAGGTGCTAAAAAAGTTGACCTTATAAGGAAAGGCAGACAGTAACCAAGGCGATAGCCAAGAGGAAGTTATGGAGACAGAAGACTGACTCTTGAGGTACACTACATGTTTCAGGGAGTTTTGTGGCGCAGTCAACAATCTCTAGGCTCCAAATTTAAAGGACCATTCACTAACAAACCATTTTTATTTTGAGTCACTTTAAGGCTCCAATGTCCTAAGAGTTTTTTAAGTTAAAAAGGGATCCAAGGAGCTGGGGTTGTAACTCTGTGTCAGAGTGCGTGCCGAGCATATATGAGGTACCGGGTTCAATCCTCAGTAGCACTGCATTAAAATAAATAAAAGTATTCTGTCCATCTACAACAAACAATGAAAAAGGAGGTCTAAGCTGGGTGTGGTGGTCCATGCCATGGCATGCCCATGTGCAGAGACATAAATAATTTTCCTCAACAGTCGCAACATTCAGTAGCTTTCATCTGGACCCTTCAAAAAGGCAGAAGTCAGGGTCACCGGATGCAGAACCCACTCACCTTCATCCTCCTCCTCTTCATCCACACCATCCACCTCTGCATCTGAGTCAGGGGCTTCCCCGTCTTCTCGATCATAGCCGTCCAGGTAGGTCAGCTGGGGCAGGAGCCTGAACACACTCTCTCGGTAGTCATTCAGATTAGTGACCTCACAGTTAAATAGATCCAGGCTTTTCAGACAATCCAACTTTTTCTGAAGGAAAGGATAAAAAAAAAAAAAAACCCAATAACTCCTAAACTTCACCTGAAGAGGTAAAATTCTAGGCTTTCAATCAGCTGCTACCCACTCAGTCTTCTACACAAGAAAAGAATTATCAAGCCCCATGCCACCTTTATATTAGCATACTAGGCTCAGTCGCTCCTTTCCTACAACTGTTTTCTCAGAACTGTCTTTTTTGTGGCAGCATTTAGTCTAAAGAAATATAAATAAGTTTTAAAAACAGATCTTTTCATAGCATGAAACAATCAGTTTTGATAAACATAGTTCAAATATTAGCACAGGGTAACATTCAGAGATTTATATAACAAAGTCCTCAATCTCAAGGTTCTTAAATTCTACTTGGGGACAGAGACATGAAGTATGAGGTTTAGCAATGCAGAATTGTCAGGGAAGACAGGAGCTAATTCAGGGTGGGGGGGGAAGGAAGGGGACTCAAGAATTCAAATTTCAGAAATACAGAGAAACATTAAACCTTTCTTCTTTAAAAGTTCTGGGGAAAAGCCTGACAGGATAATCAGACTTTTCTGATGTAAAATTCTTGATTTTGCCATACCTTGAAATTTTGCTGCAGTACATTTTTGGAACCATCCATTTCATCTATCTAAAACAGTTAGGATCTAAAACCTTGGCCCAAGTAAAGTTTTTCTGAGTGGCCAAAGGTAAGAAAAATATCCTATGCATTTTACTTATCTTCATTTGTTATATTATAACATTGCTCAAGTATTTCAATCCCAGGTCTGTTAAACTTCAATTAAGGGTGAATTAAGAGATTGAAGGCAGAGGTACTATTACAGGCAAGTCAGGAGACAGCAACAGAAAGTGACAGCGAACCCTCCTAGGTGAGAGAAGAGGGAGCAGCACATAAAAAGCAAGTGTAAAAATGTATTGTAGTACCCAGTCTGGTGCTTCCATAACAGGGCAATAAGCCTGCAGTGCATTTAACTGTATAGTTTCATAAACATCAACTTTTACTGTTACAAGTCAAGAGAAAAGGCTTGGTATTCTCTAAGAAACTTACACTAAAAAAGCCCCAAACAAACATTAAGAGGATATCTGCATAAAATAAGCTCTAAAAAGGTTGGTACTTAAAAAAAAGACATTGATGCGTTACTTGGAAAGCTAGTGCAACATTCACGAGGACCTGGGAAGAAATGCAGACAAAATAAAACCTTATTTTCAGGATTTGAGCAATCCTTGCAATTTCTGGAGATACAAAAATGACTGAAAATCCGCTCTAGAGCAGGGGTTAGCAAACCACAGACCACTGGCCAATTTTGGCTCACCACCTGTTTTTGTAAAATAAAGTTTCCTTGGAATGTAGCCACATCTGTTCATGTATTATGCATGGCTCCTTCTGTGCTACAATGGCAGAGGTGAGCAGTGTGACAGGGACTCTGCGATCCACAAAGCCTCCTGTATTGATTGTCCAGCCCCTTAGAGGACAGAGTTGCTGACCCAAACACCAAGGACTTTGATGTCCCTGATCAGGAAGACACTCCCATGCAGGCATACTCTCAGGCCTTAAGAACTAAAAGCTAGGGAGGACACATATCAGGGTTACAGCCATGGGCAAGTGGTGTACCCCTCAAATACAAAGGTACAATGATTTCAGAGCTTGTGGATCAAATAATGTGCTTGTGTAAGCCAGCCCTGCTAACTTAAGAAAGCTATCCCTGGCCTTTCTAGTCCTCAGGAGAGCTGCTTTTGTATTGAGTAGCTTGCAGATTAGGTTTCATGCTGGGCGGGCCCTGACCTCTAGAAGCCAGGTATGACTTCTTGCCAGGGGGAAAAACTGCTACAATGCCACCCCAGACAAATAACCAGCATATATACCAGCTTTCTCTTCTTCCAGTCTGACTCTACATCAGCTAAGACACAAGCATAAATAAAGGCAGCTTTCCCAAAGAGGTTTATTCTAAAAATTCTTTAAAGGAATGAGCCATTTACATCTCAACATTATTTCTTATGAATGGGAGCATAAAAACACATACATCCTCTGATATTTATCTAATGCTTTACAATATTCAAGCTCTTCTAGTTTTGTTGACTATGTCATACAAAGGGCCACAAGGCTCTTGTTTCTGAGATTTTTGGCTATTCCTGGCAAAGCACCTGTCATCAAATAATCTGGACATGCCAAAAAGTATGCTAGAAAAATGCAACAAAAGCAAGTAAACAACAATAAATCCCAAACAGCTATAGAACTCTAGCTAGAATTGTTTAAAAGTAGCGAAATTGTGCTTTCAGGCCCAACACGCACAAAATATACAAATTATCAGGATCCCAATGTAATGTGTAAATACTAAAAAAAAAATTACAACTCTACCATACTAGAAATTTGACCTAAGCTAACAGGCTAGCCATAATAAACAGTAAACATTTTATTAACAATAATTTTGCTTGCCTTCTTAGAATTTAGAAGGGCTTTGGGGGATGGTTTGGATGGCCCAGGTCTCTTAAAAAAGGTGTCCAAGGACGTTTGAATTGATGCCTTCTTTGTCTCTCGATTAATGTCCCTGTAGCAAGCAGAGGCATTCACAATCATTGCAATGACTGTTAAGAACTGGGCTCAACGTAGTGTTCACAATGTATGTGGTTAATGAGGATGAGGATGGTGTTTTCCCCACTGAAGAACACTTGTAGAAGTCAAATGAACCCAACTCTCCCCGCTTCACCTTTTCAACAGATTTGCTTTATTACAAGTTAGAACCTCAGGAGACCAACCTAGCACCCCCAAGAATCTGAATACCAAGTATTGTAGGAAGAGTGGGAGCTCGGTTTTTCCGAATAGCCCTGGTACAGAGCACTGTAGCTCTGCCATGGAGTATGTGACTCTGGACAGGAGATTCGGTCTCACTCAAGACTTAAGTGAGCTTCCTCAATGTAAAACAGGAGCCATGCTATTCGCCTACTCTTTAGAAACGTTTTTTGACAATTACTAATACATGCACCCCAGTACAGTACATGGTAGGGGCACAGCAGATCTTTCTCATCCTTCACTGTCCTGGGGGACTGAAAATATCATAGCCACTTTCACAAAGCTCTCATACATTCCAGACCAGATCAGAACACTCAAGCAAATAACTCCCACACAATATTTGCTTCCGCTCTGCATCTGTGTGCTGGAACACTGACACAGGCTTCTGATAATCGAAGAGGACTCAGGTTGCCATGAGAATGAGGCAGCAGCCAGTCATCTAGCATGAAGAGGTACTGCCTGGTACTCTGCTGAAAAACAGGGAAGAGGGGCTGTTCTAGGAAGTTCATCAATAACCACAAGCTCAAGGTAGCACATCTCACTGGGGAGCACTTAATTTAATGACTCCTGTCAGAATTCCCAACCCATTTGGGTATGGAATAAACTTAAAGGGCAGTGGCATGTCCAGTGAACCTGGATTTGAATCATGCCTCTGCCATTTATGCCTAGGAACTATTTAATCTCTCTAAGCTCAGTTTCTTCATCTCTAAAGGACATTTCTGCTTCTCTGGGTTACACAACAATTCGATGGGCAAATGTTAATGTCCTTGGACACAGCGAAATTCAATAAACCTCTGCTTAACAAAGGGAGTTGGTTTGGAGGGGAAAAAACAACTAGTAAAAACAAGGGAGTAAGCGTGTCTGGACATATCTGTAACAAAAAAAGGGCAAAATTTGCAGAACAAGGGTGAGAAATAGGCTCTCAACATTTATGAGAAACATAAGCTCTAAAATACATCCCATGCAATGAATGTAAAAATCAAGGGACTTGGTAAAAGGTAATTAAGTCTGTACTGCAGCAGGTCTTAACTATTGACTGGAAGGGGAGACCCTGCAACTGCGGCAGCAAATCCTCTCCATTAAAAGAAGCCACAATTCAGTGGTCTTGTCCTGAAATATCAATAAAGCATTCTTTATAAATTATGTTAAATTCACATATTTAAAATATTATTCTATCAGAGATAATAGAACAATGTCTTATTCTCTTGGCTTCTGTTCTTCTGGATCCTGAAAGAATTCTGATCTGTTGGCACAGCACAGCTGTGGGGCTGCCCCTCACAACCTTCACACAGACTGAGTTTGCAACTAGACAGTTTTCCAAACAAAATGAAATAAACCCATTTCTGGACTTTATCCTTCCGGCCTCTAAGGCAGGCAGGGATTACTGTCTTCCCTGCTTCATCAATGAGGAAACTGGGAACAGAGAGAAGCCACCTGCCCAAGGTCACACAGCAATTCTATAACTCACGTGGCACTTAAACTTAGCTTTCCAAAACTTTAAGACTGTAAGACTAAGGAACACCTCAAGGTTTCCACGCAAAACTTTAGGCAACAGAGATCCAGTATAACACAAAGTCAAGAAGTAGAAGATCTAAAACTTGAGTGTCCTTAATAGTTTAAATCTACAATTTAGATTGCCACTTAGTGTTGATTTTTTTTCTATTATAGTAAGCAGAGAATAACTTGGCCAGTCTGGGGGAAAATATTAAGAAACATAAACAAGGCTTCTAAGTATGATTTTGTAAGAGGACAACCCCCCCCCCCCCAAAAAACCCACATGGGATACTCTTAATTAGGCTCTGATTTTTAAAACCGGGATCCTACAAAAAGTAAAAGGTCATCATTTTCTTGATCAATTATTCTTCCCAATCATTTCCCCCCACTATAAATATGAAAATGAAAATGACTAGTAATTTCCAGTTTCCAAATTCTCAATTACTCACCAAAGGTTCCAAGGTGCTGATGTCTTTCAGTTTATTTCCACTTAAATTTAGATGTGTGAGATTTGGAAGTTTCTCTGCTAACATATCCAGACCTCCAAAGATTCTATTGTCACTGAGCTCAAGCTGTAAAAGAAAATGCAAACAGCACACACAAGTACACATCAAGAAACACACATCATAGCCAGGCATGGTGACATATGCCTGTAATTCCAGTGGCTCAGGAGGCTGAGACACGAAGACTGGAAGTTCAAACCCAGCCTCAGCAACTTAGTAAGGCCCTGACCCAACTTAGTGAGACCCTGTCTCAAAAAAAAAAAAAAAAAAAGGAAAAAGAAAAAAAAAGAAAGGGCTGGGGATGTGGCTCAGTGCTTAAGCACCTCTGGTTTCAATCCCTGGTACAAAAATTCAAAACAACAACAAAAAGCCCCACATCATTAAGGTGAGTTTTTTTTTTTTTGGGGGGGGGGGGATGGGGGGCAAGGGACATGGGGGACAATGGGGGGGCCAGTGGGTGGTGGGGCTTGAACCCATGGATTGTATATGTTAGTAAGCACTAAGCTACATCTCCAGACCTTTTTATTTTTGAGACAGGTTCTCATTAAGTTGCTGAGACTGGCCTCAAACTTGTGATTCACCTGCCTCAGCATCCTGAGTAGCTGGGATTATAGGCGTGTGACATTGCATCCCATTCATCAAAAACAACCCTTTTTCTATTAAGGCATACATATTCATCTTGTTTAAGTCCAAATAAGTAGGTCCCAGATTCCAGTAACACTTGGTGTTGAGCTAGGTAACAGGATAAGGTGAGAAATGCCGTTTTCCTTATAAGCTACTAATAACAGTTAGCTTAAGAACTGACCTCTAACATCAGTGAATACATGCTCTAGCCTAAAAAGCAGATCGAAACAAATTAGAATCTTTTAAGTTGTAATACTCTACGCCAGAAAGCGTAAATGGTTGTGCATTCTGAGCATTTTAGAGCTCTAAAATGCTGGGCTGGCACATGCCACTCAGCTACTCAGGAGGCTGAGGCAGGAGGATCCTAAGTTTGAGGCCAGCTTCAGCAACTTAGTGACACATTGTCTCAAAAGGTTAGGGAATGTAGCTCAGTCATTGAACTGCCAGGACCACAAAAGGAAAAAAAGATAGGAAAGAATGAGGCAGGGGCCTGGGGTGGTAGAGTGGTACAGTGTGTACTTACTATGCTTGAGGCACTAGGTTCAATTCCTACAAAAAGAAAGGCAGCAGGGCAAAAGCCTTGGGTTTATGAACCTGCTCCCTTGAGGCCAGTTCTTGCATAACCCTGGCACTAGCCTTTACAAGAAACTACTCTAATTTCTTAGCTGCAGGTCAAGCATCACATGCAAGTGATGTGCCCATGAAAGAGTAAGAATTCACAAAGAAGAATTAGGGTCTTTAAGAGTACAAGCAACTGGAGCCCGGAAGGTACTGTGGAGAACATCATTCAAGCTCTTCCTTTTGCAGATGAAAAGACTTAGGCACAAAGCCAGTTCCAATTCTCTATTTCCTATACTTGGTACACAGAGGTGCAAGGCACTCTTCAAAGCATTAGAAATACATCAACTCATTTGATCTCACAATAACCCAAAGGGGTAGATAGAATTATTACCCCCAATTACAGACAGGGAAAATTAACCATAAAAATGTAACTAGCCTCAAAAATCACATAGCTATTACAATGGTGGCCCCATAATTCAAAGCTAGGCAGGCCAGTTTCCTAAGAATCCATGCCCTCCCCATGCACTCGGTGTATGAAAACTTCATGTAAGGAAGTCTTTGGCACGCAATGGAATATATACATGATGCAGAGTAGAGAACTTTAAAAAAATCTAACCATGGTCTAGGATCTAAAAATACTAGTCCAGCTGGGCACAGTGAAACATGCCTAATATTCTAGCTATTTGGGAGAGTTTGAGGCAGGAGGATGACAAGCTCAAGGTCAGCCTGGGCAAGTTAACGAGACCCTGTATCAAAATAAAATTCAAAGAGACTGAAGATGTAGTTCAATGTAGAGCACGTGACTAACAGGCATGAGGCCCTGAGTTTGATCCCTAATATGTATCTCTTTCTCTCATACATACACACGTATGTCTGTAATAAATACAACTGTAAGCTTTATTGATTTTTAAAAAGCAAAATAAAAACTGAATCACTTTTCTTGGTCTGTTTAGAACATGGTTAGAACATCACATTCATGTACTAGTCACATCTTTCCAACATGAACATCTTATGGAGTAGGACAACAAGGTCATCTACCACAGCATTTACTAGTGTATTAATTTTGAAATGAAATAAATGTGTAAATCTAGGAAATCTGTGACATGATTTTAGTACTTGTTTCTTATTATAATAGTCTGTGCTCTGGGGTATCTACTAGCTCTGAGAGGACATTCAAACTAATTTTGAGTAAGAGACCCACTTATTGTCCACAAGTGACTAATATTTAAAAATTTCAAAAAGATTTGATAAAGCCCCTGTATAATTACTGGTTAGGTTGACTTTCTAATATGTCTGACAACTCACAGACAATAGTAATTCAGGAAAATTTATCAGGGTGCTAAGAAAACAGAATGGAATATAAAACACAGGATCTGCCAGCATCAAGATGTGTAAATCTTGACGATAAACAAAAAGTTTAAACAGGCTAAGTTTCCAGTGTCACTGATAACCCATTGCAAATCTAACAGGATTATACTTGAATCTATGCAGTAGATTCTTAGAAGGAGAAACTTTTTTTCATCTGCGTTGCCTAGAACTCACAAGACTGAACGTGTATTACCTAACATCTAACAAGCAAGGCAAATAAGATGAGGCTGGGGTGCACAATTCCAGTGTTTTCAATTCATAGTTAACGATGAAAACAACCCAAATAGCCTATGTGTCCTTTGCCTAAAAATGATTATAGGAATTTTTTTGTTTTGGTTTTTGTTCTGGGAATTGAACCAGGGGTGCTTTGTCACTGAGCCCCAGTCTTTTTTAATTTTTGAGGCAAGGTCTTGCTAAGTTGCTCCAGGCCTCGCTAAGTTGTTGAGGCTGGTTTTGAACTTGTCATCCTCCTGCCTTAGCCTCCTATAAAATTTCTTTTGTATGTGCTTTTGTTTAAAATAAAAATTCAACAAAAGTTCCCTAATAAAGTAAATACTGGAACAGTCGTAATTCTGCAAAACTGTATAGAACCATACATCCAGCCGGGCGTGGTGGCACATGTCTGTAATCCAAGCGACTTGGGAGGCTGAGGCAGGAGAATCCCTAATTCAAAGCCAGTCTCAGCAACTTAGCGAGGCCCTTAGCAACTCAGTGAGACCCTGTCTCTAAATAAAATACAAAATAGGGCTGGGGATGTGGCTCAGTGGCCGAGTGTCCCTGAGTTCAATCCCTGGTTAAAAAAAAAAAAAAAAAAAATCAGCAATATAGAACCATACATCTTTTCCTATTAATGGAAAGGGTACTAGGTTAGAAGGAATGGGTTCTAATTTTGGGTCTAACACTAACCACTTCTGTGGGAAGCTTTAAGCGAATTGCTGTCCATTTCTGGGCCTGTTGCTGCGCTTATAAGTTAAGGGGGAAGAACTGGAGAAGAACAGACAAGTGCATCAGTAGAGTACAAACAATGAATGGGCCATCAACTAGGATAGGGAAGTAACTCCTGTTAATCAACACACTTCAAACTTCCTAGTCATGAAGAATCCCATAATGGGTTGAATTACCATGGAGTATAAATCTGCAAGTTTTTACTTAAACTCATCCTTAATCAACAGACACAGAACACCAAGAATGGGAGGCACTATGGTTCTTTAACCAGAGCATACTAGGAACAAAACCTAGTTAACATTATAAAAAACTAAAAAATCAATTATTTATAAAGTAATTCTTCTTTTAACTACTATTAAACATTCAACACGATGACTTTCAAATATCACTCCAATTCTGCAAGTTCAAATGGTATCCCAGGTTCCAATTAAGGAAATTGAGCCTGGGAGATGAAGGAACCTATAGGAGATCGCCCATTGATCTCCACCCGTATACTCCCAGTGCCAAAGGCCAAGTGCTTTCTGCTGCACTGCTTCCTTACAGGCAATAATCATACAGTTTTCCCTTCCTAGGTCAGTTCTCCTTTACTTAAAGAAAAAATACTTACCTTTTTCAATTTAGGTAGCTTGGGGAGATTTGAAACGTAAATCAAGCCTACATTTATTAAACTGAGGAACTCTAAGTTCACAAATTCAGCAGTTAAGCCCTCAATTTTTCCATCATTTGATTTGCAATTGTCCAAGACAAGTTCTCGAACCTGTGAATGACAAAAGGGGGGGAGAGAGACAAGCTTTCAAGATCAAATAGAAAATAATAAAGAACAATTGGAGAATTCCAACCATAAATACCCTCAAAAACACCCATATATGCCTGTAATCCCAGGAACTTGGGAGGCGGTGGCAGGGAAGATTGCCAAGTTCGAGATCAGCCTCAGCAACTCAAGGAGGCCCTAAGCAACTTAGTGAAACCATGTCTCGGTGGCTCAGTGTCAGTGGTTAAGTGTCCTAGTTCAATTTCCAATACCAAACAAACAAAAACATGTATTTAAGGGCAGTGTTTTATTTAGACTGAGATCACAGTTACAAATAAATGAAAAACCCTTAGATCATCAATAGCAATATACTAATAAGTTCAAAGATGGAATGGTATTCCATGGTATAATAATTTTATCTCCATTTTTTAGAAACAAATTCCAGCTCAAGATTAAGTGAAGAAAGCATGTCTTTTCCCAAGTCTGTTGCTCAAGGAGGGCTTTATCCTAGTCTAAGTACAGAGGGAATGTCTCCCTTTTGGCCTGACCCAACACCACAGGAAAAGAGGAGAGCTTTACTGCTCTTATCAAGATCACTAACAAGCTGTGGCTTAAGGTTTCTTTACCAGCACACTTCCAACTCTGGACATATTATTCTTTACCTTGGTGCTAGAAGGCATTAAGATAGAAAAGTCCTGAATTCAAAGTAAAGAACCATCTGGGTTGCAAGTGAGGAAGATCTCTCCTTTTTCCAGGCCTTAAATTCTCCTTTTCTCAGAATTCAGATCCATCCAATGGTATCATAGCTGATGATTTGAATACTAATTATTCAATAGTCTACCCTGATAATCCCTATTGCTATTATTGCTCTAGGCTGACTATGAACCTTGCAACTTTAACAACCTTTGGTCTACTTACAGTGATGCAAATTATAGTTTTATCTGCCCCACAAAGGCATTCTTGCACTATTGGAATCTACCATGTTTAACAGCATTAAACAAGCATGCACATGGAAGAGAGATGCTGAGAATCTAAAGAGAACAGGAGCAAGGAACAATGTCTTTATCCTCCCATACAAAATCTAAGACTGCTACTCTATTCTACTAATTGCTATCAATTATGGAGTACTTACTCTTTTGTTATGCTTTGTACAAGCACTCCATTCTGCTCATTTACAAAGGAACAAGATTCAGAGTCAGCAATTCCCACATTACCATAAATGCCTTGCCACTTCTTACTACCCATCTACTTCCTCTTCAGAAGTCTTGATTTCAGGATCTGCTCAGGCCTACTGTACCCTTTACTTCTTCCTTTCCTTCCTTCCACTTTATATACCTTTGCATTCTTCTATCCTTTGACAAGGAATCAGCACATCTGAAAACTCAAGGTCAACTGTGATCAGACCTGGGCTCTGGAGATAAATACCTGGGGTCAAATCCTGGTTCTGCCCCTTAGAAGCTGTGAGACTGTGCAAGTCACTTAACCTTTCTGTACCTTAGTTTCCAATAGAGATAATAATACCTACGCCTCATGAAGCTGTCATCACATAGCACAGAAATGCTCAGAAAATAACCGCTGGGGAAAGGGAGTGGGCAGAATGTCAAGGACCTCTGTTTACTTTATTCATCTGTACTATCTCTATGTATTGCGGGGGCAGCCAGGTGTGAAGACACACGTCTATAATCCCAGCTATTGCAGAATGTGACAGGAGGACCACCAAGTTGGAGGCTGCCCTGAGAAGTGAGACCCTCAGAAGTGTTACTCAAAGCTAACACAGTAGTTTCAAACACCTGGAAAAGTTTGTAACATAAATGTTGTAGTCTGAATGCTGGTGTTCACCCAAAATTAATGTTGAAACCTAAATACCCAAAGTTATAGTCTTAAGTGGTGAGGCCTTTCTGGAAGTGATGAAACAGAGAGCTCTGTCCTCATTAATGGGATTTAGTGACCCTGTCAAAGAGGCTGAATGGAGTGCACTTGTCCCTGTTTCTTGCTTAGCAACAATAAATAAATAAATAAATAGGCACCATCTTTTATTTTTTGGTACCAGGATTGAACCTAGGGGCACTTAACCACTAAGTCACATCTCCAGCCCCTTTTATTATGTTTTGAGATGGGGTCTCACTAAGTTGCATAGGGCTCACTAAATTGCTGAGGCTGGCTTTAAATTTGCAATCCTCCTGCCTCAGCCTCCTGAAGCACATTACAGGCATGTGCTACTGTGCCGGGCTAAGAGGCACTACCTTTGAAGAAGAGAACAAGCCCTCTCTACACACTGAATCCCACATGCCTAGATCCTAAAATTTCCCAGACTCCAGAACTGAAAGCAATAAAACTTATCATTCACAAGATATGCAATCTAAGGCATTTTATTACAGTAGCTCAAAAGGACTAAAGTATGGCACAAGTTACTGGGGAAAAAAAGAAAAAAAGGATGAAAAAAGTTAGAAAACAACTTAAAATCTCATCAATAAGGGACTCATTTTCTGAATACATGCTCAGATAAACAATGTATAAAACACATGTATAACATGATTAAAATGTATGAAAAACATTTTTACTTATATGCATGAGATCTCTCAATATAGAAAAAGTAAGAAGCAAAAAGACTTTTCTATATAACAATTTCAACAATGAACTATTAATCTATTCAAAAAGTACGATTTTAAAAGAGTCACTGTGGGCTTGGGGTGTAGAGCAACTACTTTCTATGTGCAGAGCCCCAAGTTCCACCCTCAGCACTGCCCCCACCAAAAGCTTCCCATTAATGCCACCATTAATATGTACAAATATTTATTTTAGTCTTTGTGTATTCAAAATCATGTTACTTGGAGTACTTTAAAATAATTTTACAGTCAGGCATGGTGACCAATGCCTATAATCCCAGTAACTCAGGAGACTGAGGTAGGAGGATCACAAGTTCAAGGTCAGTCTCAGCAACTTACTCAGACACTGTCCCAAAATTAAAAAAAAAAAAAAAAAAAAGGCAGGTGATGTAGCTCTGTAGTGAAGTTCTTGTGTAGCCATGTATGAGCCCTGGTTTTAATCCCAAGTACCACAAAAATAAACTGCAAATATTTTGCTAATGAAAGAAATCTGTATATGAATATACCATAAATCACCTTCCAACCTTCCCTACTGAACACATTCCCCATTTTTCCTAATATAAATAATGCCATCTTTTTATATAAAATTCCTTCTCTATTTGGGATTTTTTCCTTCAGAATTCATCAGCAGGTAAAAGAATAGAAACATTTGGGTATGTGTTCTTAAGAGTTCGTTATTTAAAAAGTCAACCCCTCTTTTTAACACTTTTTTCTTTTTGGTGGTGCTGGGGATTGAACCCAGGGCCTTCTGCATGGGAGGCAAGCACTCCACCAACTGAGCAACATCCCCACCCTAACAAACTTATTGCAAATTTCTCTTCCACACACACACACACACACAAACAAATACATATACATAAATACATATATATATTATATATGCAATAAAAATAAAAATTGTTCAGCTACAAAAAAAACAAAAACAAAAAACACCTTATATTAGCTGGGTGCAGGGCGCATGCCTGTAATCCCAGTGGCTCGGAAGGCTTGGGGTGGGGGCAGGCCTCTCGAGTTCAAAGCCAGCTGCAGCAACTTACTAAGGTCTTAAGCAACTGAGTAAGACCCTCTCTCTAAATAAAATACTAAAAAGGACTGGGGATGTGGCTCAGAGTAAGTGCCCCTGGATTCAATCCCTGGTACCAAAAATAAATAAATGCGCATTAATGAGATGCTGCTGTACACTACGCTGTACTTCTCTTTGAAACAGAGAAGGCCAAAATGAGTGCAGATGTGCAAGTCAGTCTCTAAGAGGGAGAATGAGAAATTCAGACAATATACAAGTAAGATCTCTAACTTTCTCCGCTAGTAGCAACCAACAAAATTTATTGAGATGAATAAAGAAAAAGGTTATATGACTAAACACCTTGACTCTCTCTTTCAGGGGGGCTAAGAATGTAAAGAAATGTGCCTCGCTCAGAGCAGAGCTCAAGAGGGGCAGCAGATGAGCCACTGGGGAATAAGCACAGAGAAGAGCAGGAAGTGCTGCACAAAGCCGAGACCATAGCAGGGCTTCATTTAGGGCTGTGTTCAAAGATGACAGGTCTGAAAACCCCATCAGCAGCCTTTGAGTCTGTCTGAAGTTTTAGACAGAATATTGGCAAAAAACTGTTCTCAGATTTTGTTCCAGCAACAGAGAAGCATGTTTATGGTGGAGGGTAGAAAAACTTTTCTTACCTGCTTATGTTAAATAAATTAATCTGACAAATGTATAGAAAATACAGTGTACTTATGAATGCAACATGCATTCAATTGTACATACATACTCTGATGAAGAACTCAAAGGGGTAAGAATTGGGGGCTTATACACCTACCTTAGGAGAGGAAAGGGGAGAGAAATCTTTTGAAAGAACAAAAAGATTTCTTTAGTAAAGGCAAATGGGATTTTTAGGGGAACAAAAGGGAATTAAGAAAAAGGTTATGATAATGTCATCTATACAGGTATAAGCAGTCTGTCTTTGCCTCTTAGAGTCACAAACTACCCTAGAAAGGGGCTTTGATTGTAGTTTACTCTTGGTCTCTCCCCAGGGAGAAGACACCACCAAAAGAGAATTTATGCTGTCATTTCTCAGAAGTGTTTGAGGTCAGATAAGCTCCAAGTAGGTTCCTTTCTGCATCTGTTGAATCCCTAATGTCTTCAATTTAAAATCATCTTTATACCAAACTCAGATTCAGAGTGGGTCCCCACAGAAGTAACTAAGCTTCCCCTCATTCATTCTTGGGTGTAAAGTGATTCAGACTGTGTTGCAAGGGAAGGAAGAGGGTGCTGGAGACAGGGTAAAGCATGGCCAATATAATTCCCTGCCCAATCTAGATCCAGAATAAACCAGAGGTTCTAATCCAAGAAGAAAAAGCCCTATCTTTCTCCTTATAGTGTACCAAATTCTCTCAGGGTTATTATTTAAGGAGGAAGGGTTGGGCAAGCACTTGTACATCTGTGCATACAAGTTAGGGAGCTATTTGGTCCAAGACAGCTAGTATTCTGCTCAAAGGACCTTTTAATTTGGGGGCCAAATTCACTCTTCTTATCTCTTCTCCAATTAAACTTGCTTTTTCTCAAACACCAATTTACAGTAAACATTTAAAAACTAAACACAAACCATATTACTTTAACTGTTGTCCACAGTTATTAGTAATAATTACTACTTTTTCACTGAAAAACTTCAACTATATTATGGTCACAGACTTTTAAAACATTATTTTTGCCGGCTTGGTGGCGCACGCCTGTAATCCCAGCACTTGGGAGGCTGAGGCAGGAGGATCGCGGAGTTCAAAGCCAGCCTCGGCAACTTAGCAAAGCCCTAAGCAACTCAGTGAGACCCTGTCTCTAAATAAAATACAAAATAGGGGACGTGGCTCACTGGTGGAGTGCCCCTGGGTTCAATCCCCAGTACTGAAAATTAAAAAATAAAAAATAGAATAAAAAATTATTTTTGCAGCTGGCACAATGGTGCCAATGGTCATTTCAGCAAGTTGGGAGTCTGAGGCAGGAGGATCACAAGTTCGAGGTTAGCCTCAGTAACTCAGGGAGACCCTGTGTCAAAATAAAAAGGGCTGGGGACGTACCTCAGTGGTAGAGTGCCCTGGATTCAATCCGTGATACCACAAAAATTTTCTAAAAGTTTTTGCAGTTCTGGGGATTGAGTTCAGGGCTTTCTACATGCTAGGCAAGTGTCCTATCTACCATGAGCTGCATCTGTCTCTTTTCAAAAAAATTTATGCCGGGTGTGGTGGCGCACGCCTGTAATCCAAGCGACTTGGGAGGCTGAGTCAGGAGGATCGCAAGTTCAATGCCAGCCTCAGCAACTTAGTGAGGCCCTAAGCAACTCAGTGAGACCCTGTCTCTAAATAAAATACAAAATAGGGCTGGGGATGTGGCTCAGTGGCCTAGTGTCCCTGAGTTCAATCCCTGGATCCAAAAAAAAAAAAAAAAAAAAAAAAAAATTCATTAGGGTCTCATTAGGTTGCCAGGCAGTCTCCAACTTGGGATCGTCCTGCCTCAGCCTCCCCAGTAGCAGCACTCACCCAACTCACATGGGCATTTCCCTCTCATCCTGTCCAGCTAGATCTCACTTTCTTGTTCCCCTACTGTCTGAAAAAATACCAATTTCACTAACTGGTTGGGTGATCTTGAGTTATCCTCTCCTCTAGTTAGAAAATACATGATTATTATAGTTAAATAAAAGCATCCAAAACTGTAGAAAGAAAAAGCAATTCCTGCAGTCCTTACCAGTTTTCATCCTTTTGAGTTAACCAATATTCAAACTTTCTATCCTATTATTTAAAAAGAATGTTTTCAAGCTGGGAGTGGTGATGGTGTAAAGCCTGTAATCCCAGTGACTGCGCAGGATGATCGAAAGTTCAAGGCCAATCTCAGCAAATTAGTGGGACCTTGACTCAAAATAAAAATTTAACAAGGGCTGGGGGCTATAGCTCAGTGGTAAAAAGCCCCTGGGTACAATAACCAATGCCCCCACCTCCAAAAAGTTTTCAAAATGACAATATAGCACATTTACATTGGTGTTTAGGTGGCAGAACTGTTGGCATGAAAGAAACACCCATATCTTCCTGTTGGGTGTATAAAGGGAAGGATTCTGAAAAGCAATTTGGAAGAAAAAGAAACCCTTGCAAGCAACCTAAGGGGATGGTTAAATTTTGATCTTTTGAGGCATTAATAAAGAGGGTGTGAAACATTAAAAAGTGATAAAGATATTCACTACATTACTTTTTAAGAGGCAACAAGACAGTATATACATTGACAATATGATCTAAGTTTGGAAAAAAATTAAACATTCTGGTAGACTACACCAAAATGAATACAGATAATAGGATGGGCATGTGTAATTTGTTTTCTTCTTTTTGCTTATCTATATCTACTATCTTTTGGTTTATTTGTACCTAATTTTTCTTCAACAAAGATGTATTAGTTACACAAGGAAAAAAGTTCAGTCAGTTGCTATGCAACCAATTAGAATATCTGATTGAGCTCAAAACTGCACCATAGTAGAAAACAATACATGTTGGGGGCCAAAAAAGGAAGATGCAAGCTAAGGAAAATCTAAACCCCCAACTCAATTTAAACTACTTGCCAGAAGCCTATGGCATGTCACAGTCTGGCATAAAGCACACCATTAATTTCATAGGGGCACAGATTTTTTAACCTCAGGAACGGAATTACTTGGTTTTCTAACTGAAAAATTTAAACAGTAAATATGAAGGCTAGTTGATGCCAGAGATGCAGGATTGATAGGTGCTCATAACAAATGAGTGACATGTTCGCATAATGGAAGGATGAGAACCTCTTTCAAGGAAAACAGGTATTCCTAAGTGTGGAACACAGCTAAATGTGGTTTACATCTTGCTATTCCATGTCAGTATCTTCTCAACTTACTGACAATACTACCAATTTGTGTGGTATATAGATGTTTTAGCACTATATGACTTATTCTTTTTTTTATTTGTTCTTTTGAAATACACATGACAGAATGTATTTTGACATATAACACATAAATGGAGTATAACTTCCCATTATCATGGTTGTACATGATGTGGAGTTTACTGGTCATGTATTTCTATATGAACATAGGAAAGTTATGTCTGAACAATTTATTCTTAATGAACTTATATTTAATAGAAAACATTTCCTAAGGGATGGGCCCTGGATTTAGCCCTCAGCACCAAAAAAATAAAATTATTTCCTATTCTTGCATTTTTAAATGGTTAACAATTCCTTATGAAGATTATTTTAAAATGTCATCTTGGGCCATTTTCCCCCACTGAGAATATACTGACATAAGAGCTGTTTTGAACTTAGAGAAATGAGCATACCTGTGTTTATAAGAAATAGGAACGTGTTAATATGTGACCTGAACTTACTGTCTTACATACTCTTGGCAAAAAACAAACAGAGCCACAGGAAAGGTAACATGTTACCTGGGTCTTCTTCAAGTTCTAGAATTAAAACAAAATGGCATATACACAAAGTCCCCCTGGATTTAACATGACATTTTTATAATCAACCCCCCCCCAACCCCTCAAACATTTAGATCTCATTTGACTTTGAAACCATTTAAGTTAACCATGGAAACACTCCTATATTTCAGAGCATCCTGTCCACACTATAATAGTACCTTCCATCAGAGGGTGGGATCCTCATGTTTCTCCAAATGACTAGAATCTGCAGGGGTCCTGAAGCCAAGCCTAACTTCCTAACAGCTGACAATACCAATTGTATTCTAACACATCATACATGAGGTACCACGTGATTATTTGATTTTAAAGGGGTCATTCTGGAACTTTTCATTTGCCAAAAGGATAATGGCTTTGTGAAAACTTATACATGCCTTAAGATCTTCCTTTATGCCCGTAATCCCACCCACTCAGGAGGCTGAAGCAAAAAGGATTCCAAGTTCCAGGCCAGTCCCAGCAAATGAGCAAGACCCCCATCTCAAAATGAAAAGGGCTGGGATACAGGTCAGTGGTAGAGCCATTGGGTTCAATCCCCAGTACCAACCACCCCCAAATCCTTCAAAACCTACAGATTTTCTCTTGAAGTCTTCAGCTCTCCCAACTGCCACTGGTTTCAGTCTTCCTGTAAAAAGTGCCTAGGGGACTCCTCTCTACCCTCAAATTTTGCCTGCCTCCCAAGGCACTCTTCCAGGGTCCCTCTAAGAACCCACCAATGTGCAACGGGCACTAGTGTGTCCCCCCCAGGGTCTCAGGTTTCCAGAGGGGGCAGGAGCGATTCCCTGTCTTGTTCACACTGGTTTCCCATATCTTGGCGTATTGTGGGTAGTCACATGTTTAATAAACTAGTGGGCTCTGGAAGCCAGAATTGTTCCTTGCAGTATCCACTAGCCACTTGTTGCTCTGGTGCACTCCAAAAGTGCGTAGTTTAACCCATAAACTGACTTTTAAAATCTTTATTAAATAGTCCCACAACTCTGGCCTGTTTTTGGCAAGAGCTAAGGCTTAAATGAAAAAAAGAAAAAGAAAAATCAGCACCTACACATATGCACTTTCGCTTTTAAACAATATATTAATTCACATATACAAAAAACTACATATGGGGGCAGGTCACTTCTAGTTCTCAAAGAGAATACAAGCACTGTAAAGGCCTCTAGCTTTAAGTACGCTCCAAAGAATAATTGGGGGTTTCAAAGCAATCTGAAGACCCACGAATTCATTTTCCTTCCGGGAACTTTGGCTAAAATGTCCTTAGTCCATCCTGGTTTGATTTGCCTGAAAGGGTCCGGAATGAAGCCCTCAGGGAGGTGGGCACCTCTCCTCGTCGGGCCAGAGGACGTTCGACCATTCAACACACTAGCACGTGGCAGGCACAAAATGTCTGCTGTTGGACCGAAGGGACGCGAGCCGGTGGAACCCGACTCCCGCGACCCCGGGGGCGCGCAGTCCGCGCCCGGGCGGCACCGACCTCCCAGCCCCGGGGCAAGGCTGCAACGCCTCGAGCACGCCGGAGGGCCGTCCCCACCAGTCGGCCACTTGTTAACCAGGGCCACCTGCGTGCGCGAGACGCCGCCCGCCAGCCCCGGGCGGGTGGAGGCCCTCGGGCTCCCCTCGGCAGGACGCCACTCATCCGCCGAGGGGTCGGCCGCGCCAACTTGGCGGAGAGGATCCAGGAGCACGAGGCCGCCCCGCACCCGGAGCCGCCGTGGCAAGGGCTCCGCGGCCGAATGGCGCGCGGCTGGCAGCACAGGCCGCACCGAGCACGTGCGGGGTGAAGGCCGCTGATCCCCTGGCCGCTGGAGGCGGCGGCCGCCGTTGCCCTTTTAAGAAGGGGGAGGGGGTCGGCAGCGCGCCCGCGAGGGGATGAGTCGGCGGCCGCCAAGCCCGCGGCTCCCGCCAGTGGGAGCGAGCCGCAGCGGGGCCGGGGGCGGCCCGAGGGCTCGGCCCGGAGCCCCGAGGCTAGAGCGGAGGGCGGGCGGGCAGAGCCGGCTCACCGGCGGAGGAAGACGGCGCCCGCCAACATGGCGCTGTGGCGCGCCCGAGCTGGCGCGAGGAGCCGCCGCCCGCCCACACCGAGGGGCCAGCCTCCCGGGGCAGGGGCAGGGGCCGCGGGCTTCGACCCCGCGCCCCGGGGGGGAGGGCGGAGCCGCCGCCACGACGGTGCTCGGCGCCGGCCGAGGAGACCCGCCTGGGGGAGGCGGAGAGGGCATCGAGAGTGAGGCAAATGGGGAAGAAAGTTTTATTTTTAGGCTTGAAAAATGGCGGGAACAGCGTCCTTTTTTCAAACTTGGCCTCCGGAGGGGCGGCGGTTGCGCCACCTCCGCCGCCCGGGTCCGCCCCTCCCCCGCTCCGAGCGCCAGGCCGCGCCCGCCCAGGCCCCTGGCGCCCGAGGGGGCTCCGCGCCTTCAAAGGAACTGAGTCCCCTTCGCGCCTGCGGCCCTGCCTCTACCCCGCGGGAGCAGCCCGCGAGGCCTGGCCGGAAGACCCGCCCGCGCCGCTCCCCACCAGCCGGGTCGCGCAGGAGCCCGGCCCGGCGGGCAGCGGGCCCGGCCGGTGCTGGCAGCACGGCTCTTCGGCAGGCCGGGCCTCCACCCGGCCGCGCATCCCGGGAGGCTGCAAACATGGCTCCCAGCGTTACACAACCCCCGGTCCCTCCCTCGCCGCCGGCCACACGCACATGCTCCCTCCGGGAGAGAACCTGGGCGGCGAGCGAGCAGCTCGAAGTTTGCTTTTCCCCACCCGCTGCCTTCCCCGGCGGGCGCCAAAGAGTTAATGCCCGCGCGCTCGCTCCCCCCTCCGCGCCCGCCCGCCCGCCTTCCCCGTCCGAGCCCGCGAGCTGCGCCCTTCCCCGCGCCGCGGCCGGCGAACGCGCGGCCCGCGCCCCGCAGGTGGCCACCATTACGTGCAAGTCATTGGGGGGCGCGGGCGCCCGAAGGGGTTCTGCTTACAGCTGCTGGGGTCCTGTTCCTCAGCTCCAGGTGGATCCTCCTCTTCATGTCCATGTTTCCCTCGTCCCCCCTCTTCAAACTTAACTTTCCGCGGCGGGGCGGAGGGGGGAGAGGCGTCCCGGCCTGCGCGGCGAGGGCCGTCGGAGGGGGTCTGCTCGGAGCAGCGGCCAGCAGCGCGGTCCCGTGCGACGTGCGAGCGGGCGGGCGAGCGGAGCCCCCGGAGCCAAGTTACTCGCGGGAGCGGAGAGAAACCATGGAGGGAAAAGGGGGCTGGAGCGCAGCGTTGGCCTCACTACCGCCGCCCCCGGCCGCGGCCCCGCACTGCGCTTAAACCGGCGACGCGGCGCGGCGGCTGCTCGGCTCCACTCGGGCCCGCGCGGCGCCGCTCGGCTCGGCGGCCGCGGCTGCACCAAACACTGGCGGGGAGGCGCGCGGCGGGAGGGCGGGGCGGGGCGGAGGCCGGGAAAGGCGCAGCCGGGGAGCGCGGCGGCTTCCTCCCTCCTCGCCCTCTCCCTGCGGCCGCACGTGGGCGGGCTGATGTAAGACCTTCCCGGGGGGCTTCCCAGCCCGCGGCCGAGCTGAGACCCCCGGCCCCTCCGCGTCTTGCCCCGAGGATGTGTCTGTCGGGCCTGCGCAGGGACGTGTGCTGGAGAGGGTAGGGGAGACCACGGTGCGGCTTCGGGGGACCCTGAGTTCGTCTGTAGAGGTTCCCGACGCCGCGGACGCGCGAGCTGGGAAGACAGCCCTGGGCAGGGACTTTGGGGTTCACTCCCGCCGGCGCAGCGTGGGGAGAACAGCCTGAACCCCGCCGCCCCCTTGGTGGAGTAGTGTCGGAAGTGCCATCGAGGACCCGCGTTGGGGGGCAGTCGCGGCCGACCCGAGTTGTACCGCGTGGCACCGGGCGGAGTCGGCTTTCGGGGGACTGTGCGGTCGGCAGGGACAGGGACAGCCCGGCTTGCTTGCCGAAGCCACGGAGCAGCCGAGCCTCCCCTGGTGCAGGAGACTCTGCCTTGGTTGTTTCGGTTTTCAGTATTTTAATATGCGTTGGTGAAGGCACAATTAACATTTCTAATGGGACCACAGTTTTTCCGCAGACCTTCATCACCCCCGTGAGGTGTGTGAATTCTTGATGGTCTCCTTTTGGGTGAAACCTGGCAGGCAGCCTTTGTCGTGGTCAGGCTCAGAAGGTACCACGAGTTGGAGCACCAGGTCAGGGTGAGAGTTTTGCAGACCTGTGGGGAGTAACGTTAAGTTCTGCTTAAAACAAGCAAGTACAGCGTGCCAGAACAGACACTTTGTAGACAAGAGGCACCAAAAACCTAAGAACGAATTTATTAGAGTAAAACTAAAATCTCATTTATTAATCTAAGGTTTTATGGAAGTTAGGAAAGCTTCCCCCCTTTCCCCTTAACGGCAACCAAACAGCCCAAACTTAGTTTTGAACCAATTATATATCCGGTTTTTAAATGCTGAATAAATGCAAAAGAAAAAGTTTTGGAAGGATTATGGGAAAAGGCCAATACTTTCCAGTCTTTTGCTTGCTGGCTCCTGTTACATACTTATGGGAAAGGAACATAGAGAAGGGTGTGTTCTTTTTGGTGTTACAAGAAGTCTGTAAGGATAGGTTATGGGAACCACAGAGCTATACAATGAAACTTACAAAAAACAAAACACCTGGCCAACTGCTTTTAGGGGCTTGGCATATTCTTTCTCATTTAGTGCCCAGACAGCACCATGCAGTAGGTGTTATTTTAATCATTGTACAGATGAGGAACTGAGACTCAGTCCCTCTAAGTGGGAGTGCCAAGAAAAGGTGGAGGTAAGTTTTATACCCACATGGGTCTGGCTCCAAAAGCCACCATCCTTCCACACCACCAGCAGTGGATCTAGACTGGAATCCTAGCATAGGGTGGGGGGACTGTTTTGATGCAGTAGGTTGAGAACACTTGCAAAAAGCCTTTAATAACAGACTGCATGCAGGTGTCCTCTCACAGGTAAAGGTGAGTTGCTGAAGGAGCCCGGAACCGTGGTAGGTTGTGTGCTACAGAAAGTAATTACCTGGGTGGGAGAGGTGGTATGGGTCTTAGGGAGGAACAGAGCAAATCTCAAGACCCTGTCCTCTCTTTATGGCCAACTCTAGGGTATGAAGGACTCTTTCCCCATGGTACATTGCTCACAGGATAAATGTGTGTTTTATGAGATTAAGCTACAAAGTAATTCATAAACATAGCCACAATGTGCAGCAAATAAAAAGAAAGCAAAAGAGCCAAAGGGGAGACTACAGACGCGGCACTGTGCCTTCTCACAAGCCGGGGCTGGCATGCACCTCTGTGAACAAAGAGCGTGTGTTCCAGTGACATGCCTCTTTGTCAGGGGCTTCACTGCCAGAGGCATGAATAACACAGGCAGAACAGGGTGTGTCTCACTGCCCTGCCAACATCTGTGGGACTGTCAGTCCACAGGCCTGAAGGGGCTGTTGTCACAGGGCCCTGGCTTTAAATATTGCCTTACTTAACACCTTCTGTAGATAAGAAAGACACATGTATAGATAGATGTAGTTAGATACAAGTATATATGTGTACATATGCATATGCATACATGTATGTGTATGATTGTATGTAATCTTTAATTACCATCTTGTCCATGGATTTATTTACTTGAACAGGGACTGGAAGGGAAGGAGGAAAAGTGAAAACAGCTTAGTTTGTTAGAGATGGAACTTTGAGTGGATTTCTTTTTTATTTCCATAGGTGTTAATATTTGTCCAATAAGTAATAAAAATATGAAGTAATGCCAAGCTTTGGCGCCCTTTTGAATCCTTTGTGTGTGTGTGTGTGTCCTTCTAAATCTTAAAACCTCCCATTAATCAGAATGTGTGTATTCCAATAAACTCTAAATGTCTGAGAACATTCTGAGCTGGTTTGTCCCCTTGGACGTGCTTCCCACCTCAAATCATCAGATGATCAGAGCCTTCAACAAACTTTGTGGCTGAAGATGAGAGGAACAGCCCAGCCTTATTCAGGCATTGGTTTAGCTGGCTTTGAAACCAGTTTAAGCGCACAATTTCTCTTTAGTAAAGACAGCATATGAAGCTGAGGTAAGGAAGTCACTACTCTTTGAATACTAAATGCTTTCATTCTTCCCCGTCTCTCCCATACAATGTCCTTCCACTGGTGAGAAAGAATCTCCCTGACTTTTTTTTTTAGTTGTCAATGAACTTTTATGAGAATCGAACCCAGTGCCTCACACATGCTAGGCAAGTGCTCTCTACCACTGAGCCACAACCCCAGCCCCCTCTGCCCAACTTTCTAGAACATCGTGTGTGTCTCTGTTATAACAGTTGAGCAACAAGTGGTAGTCCTTGAAAGATCTAACTTCTCGGCTAGACTGAAAAACAAATAGTTGTGGGTTATAAGAATAGTGAGGAAGGCCAGCACAGTGGCCTACACCTGTAATTTCAGTGACTAGGGAGGCTGAGGCAGGCGGATTACAAGTTTGAGGCCAGCCTCAGCAACTTGGAGAGACTGTGTCTCAAATGTCTAAAAATAAAAGAGGGCTGGGAGTAGCTCAGTGGTAGAGTATCCCAGATTCAATTGCCAATACCAAAAAAAAGGCTTGGGTCATCTTTAGAACATAGTAGATGTTTTGCAAATGTGTGTTAGATTGAAAATAATGTCATGTACAATATCGTATAGGCAGTTTAGATTGTTGAGAAAAGGGATAGGGAGAGACAAATAGGAGAAAATGAGGTCCTATTAGTCTCCACAAGGTGAAAACAGCAGATGGAGGGGTCAAGTATGCAGGCAACTCTGAGTCCATGAAGGGTCCCTGCCAAGGGAACCAGGTTCCTTGTTGCTCCATGAAACCCACTAGGGTGCCAGGCTTTCCTGGGGCAGCAAGGCAGAGTTGTGACTACCAAGAGTGAGGTCTAATGTTTAAGAACAGTCCTTTGGTCAAGTGCTGTGCTTGGGCATTTGGTGTGTATTGCCTCTTAGTTCATCATGGCAACAGCTCCCTGGCATAGGACTGTGATCCACCTTTTTTTTTTTTTGGAACTGGGGGTTGAACCCAGGGGCACTCCACTACTGAGCCACATCCCAGCCCTATTTTGTAGTTTTTTTAGAGACAGGGTCTCACTGAGTTGCTTAGGGCCTCACTAAGTTGCTGAGGCTGGCTTTGAACTCACGATCCTCCTGCCTCAGCCTCCCAAGTCCTGGTATAACAGACATGCGCCACTACGCCCAGCTCCACCTTTTTTGTGTTTAGGAAACCAAGAAGGTTTTCCTGAAACTTGCACAGCTAGTAAGGAGTTGGATTTTTCTCATCACTTTGATCCCCTACTCCTCACAGTTGCTTCTGAAATAAGGCTCTTTTTTCTTTTCTGCTTTAAGAAGATTTACATGCTCGTCATGTATGTATGGTTGGGGGAGCGATAAAAAGCAGACAATAAAATATAAAAATTAAATTTCCACCATTGAGATATAACCATATTTGTGTGTGTTACTGAGGATTGAACCCAGGGACATTTAACCACTGAGCCACACCTCCAGCCCTTTTATTTTGAGACAGAATCTCATTAAGTTGTTGAGGCTGGCCTTGAACTTGAGATCCTCCTGCCTCAGCCTCCTGAGTTGTTGGGATTAACAGGAGTGGGCCACTGCATCTGACTGTAGCACTGTCAAGGTATATATATCCTTGCAGCTCTGCACCCCCATACCATGAGTATTTTTTAAATGTTGGGGATCATTGGCAAGATCAAAGTTTTCAGAAACATTATTCTGCCTACCATTTTGATAAATCTGTATGACTGTAACCTTAAAGGTTTCCTGGTTTGGGGGAACTCCGGTGAGACGAGTATCCCATTCCATTGTGCACCAGCTGTGTACTTTTGGACAAACCCCATAACCTCTCTGGGCCTTCGGCTGCTCACGTCAGGACTGCAGTGAGGCTTAGCCTTGATGATGTGGATGAAGCCTCTCCCTGACCTGGTGCCTGGCAGCCTCCTCTGCACCCCCACGCAGTCTACAGGGAGTTCCTCCCTTACCCTGGGCAGTTCCCTAGCTTGCCAGCTTTCTCTGAGGTTAAGAACCACTGTGGCCATCGGCACTCCACCTCTGCCCAGTTCCCCTTCCCCTTTGGCTGAGGGGAGAAAGTCTCAACTCAAACCAATGTAGGTTTTTTGTTTTTTTTTTTAATCTTTTATTTATTTATTTATTTTAACCTTTATTTGTTTGTTTATTTTTATGTGGTGCTGAGAATCGAACCCGGTGCCTCACACATGCTAGGCAAGTGCTCTTCCACTGAGCCACAACCACAGCCCCCAATATAGGTTTTTGACTCTCAAAAGGATGAGTCTCATATTCTGCTCACACAGGCCTCGTGTGCTCCTGCTTCCCCCAACCCAAACTAGGGATGGAAACCCAAGGCCTTGACACACTGAGCTACACCCTCAGCCCTTTGCATTTTATTCTATTATTTTGGTACAGGCGATTGAAACCAGGGACCCTTAACCTGAGCTAAATCTCACACTTTTTTTTTTTTTTTGAAACAGGGTTCTGCTAAATTGCCCAGGTGAGCCTCAAACTTGTGATCTTCCTGCCTCAGCCTTCCTGCCTGAGTCACTGGGATTACGGGTTTGTGCCACCACACCCAGCTCCTTGGTCTCTTTTGAGGAACTCAGAACATGCCCCTGAGCTAGATTGGAAAATAGATGAGTGCCCCCTGCTCCATAATTAGCCAGCATCCCCACCATCTGGACCCTCTCATACCCCACAGGGATTTCCTTGTCCCCATGCAAGGAAGGCTGATCTGAGTCCTGCTCCTGCTGACTGAGTCTGCCATCTGCTCTCCAGCTTGCCTCCCCTGCCCAGCCCAGCCAGGAGCTTCTCGGTTGGCATGCAGATTGATCCTCCCTCATTCTGGACCCAGGTGCCACAGGGGTGGTTTACATGGTTCTTAATTTGGTAGTCTCTTGTTTGATAAAGGTCAAATTCCTGAATACCCTCACATTCTAATTCTCTGGATATCAGGGCAGCCGGGATCCTTGTTTCTTTTTGTGCTTATCTGTGCAGGTACTATTGCAAAATTGGAAACTACAATTAAGCAAAAGGAAGAAAATAAAAAAATTTCTGTCCTGAACTTTTTGGTGTCGATCCCTCTAGTCTTTTTTCTTGCACACACATGGCATTTCCTGAAGTCTCCGACTGTGAGAAGCATTGGTATTAATAACAACTTTCAGGACGAGGAGCAGTGGGGGGAACCCACTATATTAAATGGTCTTATCAATTATGAGACATCCTCATTTCATAAGCAATAAGTGAAAAAGTATCAGTACATTAAAAAATGCTGTATATATGACATATTTCGATTATTTATTGGTACTGGGGATTGAACCCAGGGGTTCTTAACCACTGAGCAATATCCCCAGCTTGCTTGCTTGCTTTCTTTTCCTTTCTTACCAGGGATTGAACTCAGGGGCACCAAACCACTAAGCAGCATCCCCAGCCCTATTTTGTATTTTATTTAGAGACAGGCTCTCACTGAGTTGCTTAGGGCCTTGCTTTAGCTGAGGCTGGCTTTGAACTCAAAATTCTCCTGCCTCAGCCTCCTGAGTCACTAGAATTACAGGCATGCACCACAGTGCTCAGCTTGAAATTTTTTTTTTTTTTTTGAACCAGGGATTGAACTCAGGGACACTCAGCCACTGAGCCACATCCCCAGCCCTATTTTGTATTTTATTTAGAGACAGGCTCTCACTGAGTTGCTTAGGGCCTCGCTAAGTTGCTGAGGCTGGCTTTGAACTCGTGATCCTCCTGCTTTAGCTTGGGATTACAAGCATGCACTACTGCACCGGGCTAAGAACAGTCTTTTCAAAAAACAAATAGTGTTGGAATAATTAGGGTCCACATACAAAATTATGAAATTGGATTCTGTATCTCACTTCCACTTACAAAATTTACTCAGAAAATGCTTAGCATGGTGGTGCAATCCCAGGGACTCAGGAAGCTGAGGCAGGAGGATCTCAAATTCAAGGCTGGCCTCAGCAATTTAGTGAGGCCCTAAGCAATTTAGGGAGACCCTGTCTCAGAATAAAAAATAAGAGCTGGGAATGTGGCTCAGTAGTAAAGTACCTCTGGGCTCAACCCCCAGTACACTCCCCCCAAATTACTTAGATTGGACTATAGACCTAGATATAAAAGTGAAAACTGTTAGACTAGGAAGAAAACACAGGAGTCTTTGTGACCTTGGATTAGGCAAAACCTTCTGTGATAACAAAAGCACAACAAACCAAAGGAAAATAGATAAATTAAACTTCATCAAAATTAAACCTTTTGTGTTTCAAATGACAACCTGAAGCCTGCAATCCCAGCAACTCAGGAGGCTGAGGCAGGAGGATCAAAAGTTCAAAGCCAGCCTCACAATTTAGTGAAGCCCTAGGTAACTTATCAAGACCCTGTCTTAAAATAAAAAATAGAAACAGGCTGGGCATGTGACAGTAGTAAAGTGCCCCTGGGTTCAATCCCTGGTACCAAAAACAAACAGGCAAGAACCCAAGACAACCTTAAGAAATGGAAAAAAGAATGAATAGAATGGGAAAAAGTGTTACAGCCCAGTGTGGTGGCGCACACCTGTGATCCTGTAATCCCAGCAGGTAGGGAGGCTGAGGCAGGAGGATTGTGAGTTCAAAGCCAGCCTCAGCAACTTAGTGAGGCACTAAGCAACTCAGGGAGACCCTGTCTGTAAAATATATAAAAGTGCTGGGGATGTGGCTCAGAGGTTAAATGCCCCTGGGTTCAATCCCTGGTACAAAAGAAAAAATATATTTACAAATCATATATTTGACAAGGGACTTGCATTCAGAATATATAAAGAACTGTTGCAACTCAACAGTAAAAAGACTAAGAACCCAATTCAAAATGGGTAAGACAAGCCTGGTGGTGAATGCCTGTAGACCCAGTCACTAGCTCAGGAGACTGAGGCAGGAAGATCTTGAGCTCAGGAATTCAACAGCAGCCTGGAAGGAAGGAAGGAAGGAAGGGAGGGAGGGAGGGAGGGAGGGAGGGAGGGAGGGGAGGGGAGGGGAGGGGAGGGGAGGGGAGGAAGAGGAAAAAGGAAAGAAGGAGAGAGGGAATTTGCAAAGGATTTGAATAGACTTTTCTCCAAAGTAAGAAACATGAATGGTCAATAAACTTGTGAAAATAAGCTCAACATCATTATCCCTTAGGGAAATGTAAATCAAAACCACAAAGAGATACCACCTTGCACCTTTGTGCATTGCTGGCAGGAATGTGAAATGGTGTAGTTGCTTTAGAAAAGTTTGGCAGTCCCTCAAAAAGTTAAGCATATGAGCCAGCAATTTGACTCCTAGACGTATACCCAGGAAAACGAAGCTATGTCTACACAAAATTTGTACACAATGCTTCTAGCAACATTAATTGTAATAATAAAATGGAAACAACCCAAATGCCCATCAACTGATAAGCAAATGTGGAATATCCATACAAGGAAATATTTGGTCGCAAAAATTAATGAAGTACTGCCACAGGGTACAGCAGAGAAGAGCCTTGAAAATATATGCCATGTGAAACAAATCCAATACAAAAGGTCACATAGTGTATGATTCCATTTATATGAAATGTCCAAACTAGGCAAACGCATAGAGGCAGTGATAGATGAGTGGTTGCCAGGGGCTAGAGGAATGGGGACTGACTGCTAAGGATTATGGGGTTTTCTTTTCACCATAGTAGAAATGCTCTGGAACTTGATAGTGGTGATGATTAACACTAAATTGTAGACTATAAAAGGTTGAACTTTATGGCATGTAAATTATATCTCAATGAATCTGCTAAAAAAAAAAAACCTGTTGAAGGGCATCTGGGTTGGTTCCACAGTCTAGCTATTGTGAATTGAGCCGCTATAAACAATGATGATGCTGCATCACTGTAGGTGCTGATTTTAAGTCCTTTGGGTATAATCCGAGGAGTGGGATAGCTGGGTCAAAAGGGGGGTCCATTCCAAGTGTTCTGAGGAATCTCCACACTGCTTTCCAGAGTGGCTGTACCAATTTACAACTCCACCAGCAATGTAAAAGTGTGCCTTTTTCCCCACATCAATGCCAGCAACTATATTGTTTGTATTCGTGATAATAGCCATTCTAATTGGAATAAGATGAAATCTTAGAGTCGTTTTAATTTGCATTTCTCTAATTGCTAGAGATGTTGAACATTTTTTCATATATTTAGTAATGGCCTGTACATCTTCAACTAGATGCCCTTCAACAGATGAATAGCTAAAGAAACAGTGGTATATATACACAATGGAATATTATTCAGCCATAAAGAATAATATTATGGCATTTGCAGATAAATGGATGGAATTGGAGAATATCATGCTAAGTGAAATAAGCCAATCCCAAAAAAACCAAAGACCGAATGTTTTCCCTGATAAGTGGTTGATAATATATAATTGGGCTGGGGGCAGTGGGGGTTGAGAGAAGAATGGAGGAACTTTAGATTACATAGAGGAAAATGAGGGGGGGAGAGGGCAGGGGTATGACAAATGGTGGAATGAGACAGACATCATTCCCTATGTACATGTGTGATTACATGAATGGTATGAATCTACATTGTGCACAACCATAGAAATGAAAAGTTGTACCCCATTTGTGTACGATGAATTAAAATGCAGTCTGTAAAAATAAAAAAAATTGAAATAAAAAAAGAATAAAAAACTCGGTCAATTAGGTTCTTTTTCTTTCTTTCTCTTTTCTTTTTTTGGTACTGGGGAATTGAACCCAGGGGCCCTTAACCTCCTGAGCCATATCTCCAGCTTTTTTATATTTTATTTAGAGACAGGGTCTCACTGAGTTGTTTATCATCTCACTAAGTTGCTGAGGCTGACTTTGAACTCATGATCCTCCTGCCTCAGCCCTGGGATTCAGGGGTGTGACACCATGCCCAGCTCCTTCATTCTGCTCCTAGCATCTAAGCTCTAACCATAATGGAAAGTCTCTTTAAAGGTATGGTGACATTATCAGAATAATATAGAATTGCAACCTGGTAACTTTTCTTTTTTTCTTTTTTTGTGGTACTAGGGATTGAGCCCAGGGCTGCTCTACTATTGAGCCATTTTCTAAGACTATTTTTTAAAAATTTTATTTATTTATTTATTTATTTTTTAGTTGTAGGTGGACACAATACCTTTATTTTATTTTCATGTGGTTCTGAGGATCGAACCCAGGGCCTCACACATGCTAGGTGAGGACTCTACCACTGAGTCACAACCCTAGCCCGACATTTTTTTTATATTTTGAGACAGGATCTTGCTAAATTGCTGAGACTGGGCTTGCATTTGTGATCATCCTGCCTCATCCTCCCAGGTCACTGGGATTAGAGGTGTGCACCACTGCACTTGGCAGAACTTGGTCAAGTTTTCACTTTTACTCTTGGAGGCTAAGTCTCTGTATCCCCACTCTATCAGATTGTTTAGAGAATCAGAAGATTGATTTCAAATTTATTGTACTGACACATACAAAACATATACCACCTACAGGAGAGGGTAGAGGGATGGAGAAGTGGGAGTGAAACATCTTAGTGCATAACTTGTTCTGTTTTTATACCAGCTGCACTTTACCACTGAGCCACATCTCCAGCCCTTTTTACGTTTTATTTTGAGACAGGGTCTCCCTAAATTGCTTAGGACTTTGTTAAGTTGCTGAGGCTGGCTTTGAACTCAAGATCCTCTTGCCTCAGCCTCCCAAGCCGCTGGGATTATAGGCGTGTGCCACTGCACCCAGCCAGTGCATGACTTTTTATGCTTAAATTTTTAAATTTATTTTTTATTTTTTCCAGTCTGGGATTGGAACCCAGGGACTCGCACGTTGTAGGCAAGTGCCCTGTGACTGTGCTACATCCCCAGCCCCACTTAAAAACTTTTGAACCATATGAACATACTACCTTTTCAAAAAATTTGTTTGACTAAAACTTCAGCAGAATCTGGGCATGATGGTGCGTACCTGTATCCTCGCTTGAATCCAGGGGTTTGAGACCAGCCTGAGCAACACAGTGAGATCCCATCTGAACAATTCCTGAACAGAATAAAATAAAATGTGTCTATAGAGGGTTAGAGCTAGGCATTCTAGGCTGCCATTAGCCAGGAGGTCCTCTTACTTCAAGATGACTGGACAGTGGGGGACTGTTTTTGCTTAATGGGGGGAAAAAAAGGCCATTTGGTTTACAGTGGGAAAAGGGGCACTTGGGGAGTAAAGAGGCCTGGGTCCTGGTCCTGGTGTGGTGGGTAACTTAGGTGGGTCCCTTCTCTCCATGCCTTTTATCAACTGAGGAAACAGGACTGCACTGTCTTTGAGACTCTTCGAGCTCTGACTTGCTAGTTTCATGATGCTAATTTCTAGGTAGCAGAGGTGGCCACAACGCAGTATCTGCTAGTGGCATTGTTACATGTAAACAAGAGGAGGCCAATGAATAACATGATCATATTTTCACCTGTTGTTTCCTTTGATATGGAGTGATATCTGGAGATGATCAATCAAGGGTAGGAATGGGCACTTCAGAAAGAAGAAGCTGAGCTGCTATTTCAGTAGCACCATCCGGGCATCTCAGTGTTGTTTGCTATTCATAATTGGATATCGGGTTAAGAATGTATCAATTATGTTAGAAATATCCAGCACTTTACGTGGATATCCATGACTAGAATCTCAAAGATGGCATAAATTGTCATGAGGCACAAAAATGAATTTAGTGCCAAGAAATTGACCTCCTCTCAAGGAATTTCTTATTTTTTGTTGTTTTGCGGTGCTAGGAATTGACCTCAGGGCCTCATATATGCTAGGCAAGAGCTCTACCATTGAGCTACATCCCCAGCCTGAATCTTTACTTCATCTAACTATCAGTCCTAGCTTTGCTCTTTAAGGCTTCAAACTCCATCTATGTTCACTTTGGCCAAGAATGTAAACTGCTTATCTTCAGGCCACATTTGGACCATATCTTGTTAACTCCTCAAAATGTTTAAAAATTTCTGTTTAGTTTCCAATATTAAAACATCATGATTTTTTTTTCTTTTGGTGCTGGGGATTGAACCCAGGAGCACTTTACCACTGAGCCACATCTCCATCCCTTTTTATTTTTTATTTTGAGACAGTCTTACTAAGTTGCTGAGGGTCTTGCTAAATTGCTGAAACTGGCCTTGAACTTGAAATCCTCTTGTCTCAGCCTCCCAAGTCCCTGGGATTACAGACATGTGCCACTTCACCTGGCTGATTTTTTTTTTTTTTTAACATAAACTGTCTTCTCCTGAAAAATCTAAAGAGCTTGTAGTTACCTCCTCAATACGATTCCTCTTCTTTTTTTAAATTGATAATTAAGTTTTGTTCTAGGTGCCCTTTTCCCAGGCTCAGCCTATGCTTTGGGAGAGACTAAGTCCACCGTGATTCTAGGATGGCCCACACAAATTCATCATTCACACACACAGTCCACCTCTCCTCTCGTCTGTTGAAGTGAGAATTGTCTTAGTAGTATTGTGTGGTGCTGAGATCAAACCAGAATCTCATGGCTAAGTGCCAGGCCTGCACCCTGCCACTTAGCCACACCCCCAACCTGAGTTTTAGACTGAATTCCCTGGAAATAGAATTTAAGATGGAGCTGCAGGCAGGAGGTTTATTGAGGAGTGGTCTCAGGACATACACCTTTTTAAAATTTAATTTAATTTTTTATTTTGTAGTTGTAGAGGCACAGAATGCCTTTATTTGTTTATTTTTAGGTGGTGTTAAGGATCAAACCCAGTGCCTCACACGTGCTAGGCAAGGCTCTGCCATTAAGCCCCAGCCCCAGCCCAGGACATACAGCTTTGGGGAAAGGAAGAAGACAGTGTTAGGCTGGAGTTTAGACGTTGACCAGATTCTCTCTCTCACTCTTACGCTTTTCTTTTTTTCACTCCTTTCTCTCTCTCACTCCTTTCTCACTCTCATTCTCTTTCTTTCTCCCTCTCACCCTTACACTCTGTTCGACTGCTAATAAAATCTCTTGCATGAGTTCCTGCGTCTGGAGTAGTTTTCTGGGTGCTTTCATTGGTGCTGTGACTCGGATGGGCTCTTGTACCACCACGTAGGTGAGTGGAATCCCACCCGATGCCCCAGACCACCCCCCACTCCACTCGACACTGGTCTCACCTTCCATTTGTACAAATGTTCGGTTCCACATCCACCACCGAACTTCTGATTGATCTGTCCAGGTGCCGGCCATTTCCTCCCTCCCAGACCTCACATGAAAGAATTGAAGCCTGGCTATAAGTGCACTCCCCAGAGGAACTATCTGGACCCCAGCCCCCCACCCCCTGCAATAACCTTTCCCTCCCCTGAATCAGCTCCAGGCCCACACCCAGCAGGAGGCAGGTACAGAGGATGGATCTTCTCCCATGCACCCAAAGGGATGTTTTATAAAAACAAAAACGGGGGAATGAAAGGAACAGGGCTGCAGTCATTTCTCCCTTGATTCCGCCCCTCCCTACACACCAGTTTTTAATTTAGATTATTAGCTTTTTTGTCAGTCATTTCCAATTAACCCATGGGCTTTCACTATTTAAGGGTAATTCCTCTGCTATTTGCTCTCTTTTTCTCTCTTACTCTTTTCTTTTTCTCACTCCTTTCTCTAACTCCTTTCTCACTCTCACTCTCTTTCTCCCTCTCATCCTTATACTCTGTTTGGCTACTAATAAAATCTCTTGAAAAAAAAAAAAAGAAGTTGACCAGAAAAGTAATTGTAGTGTAATTAAAAACAATGAGCTGGACGTGGTGGCGCACGCCCTGTAATCCCAGCGGCTCTGGAGGTTGAGGCAGGAGGATCGAGTGTTCAAAGCCAGCCTCAGCAAGGGCAAGGCGCTAAGCGACTCAGTGAGACCCTGTCTCTAAATAAAACACAAAATAGGGTGGTGATGTGGCTCAGTGGCTGAGTGCCCCTGAGTTCAATCCCCGGTCCCCCCCCC
>JAJEJO010001558.1:615378-646954 GCA_020662805.1 Glaucomys volans
TCTCACTCCTTTCTCTAACTCCTTTCTCACTCTCACTCTCTTTCTCCCTCTCATCCTTATACTCTGTTTGGCTACTAATAAAATCTCTTGAAAAAAAAAAAAAAAAAGTTGACCAGAAAAGTAATTGTAGTGTATTTAAAAACAATGAGCTGGACGTGGTGGCGCACGCCCTGTAATCCCAGGGGCTCTGGAGGTTGAGGCAGGAGGATCGAGTGTTCAGAGCCAGCCTCAGCAAGGGCAAGGCGCTAAGCGACTCAGTGAGACCCTGTCTCTAAATAAAACACAAAATAGGGTGGTGATGTGGCTCAGTGGCTGAGTCCCCCTGAGTACAATCCCCGGCCCCCCCCCCAAAAAAAAAGCCAATGAGTTTGGAGCTGGGATAGCCCTTCAGAGTTATCCCAGAGTGAAGTGTAATCCCATACCACCCAGTCACTGGCCTCCAGTTGCACCTTGGGTGGGGCTGAAGTGGCTTTCTGAGGCTGAAAGCAGAATATCTCCAGCTGATGGGTATGGGTTTGTTTGTAGGGAAAAAAAGGATCTGAACCAGACTCACAGTATCCACCATAGACCCAATTTAGATTAACAGAGGTTCACTAGGCACTCCTAAGAAAGAAGTTTCTAGAAGTTTACTTCTGGAAATTTTGCACAAGAATTTATACCCAGAGTTGGTCTACCTCTGAACCACATCCCCAGCCCTTTTTAATTTTACCTTGGGACAGGGTTTCCCGAAGTTGACCCTGCTGGCCTTGAACTTGTGAGCCTCCTCCCAAGTAGCTGGGATTACAGGTGTTCATCTCTGCTTCCAGCTACTGGTGAACACATATTTTCATTGATACAGTCTGCCAATATGGAGCTACACTCCCTACAACAATCTGCTGAGTAGAAGCTGCCTCTCTTTCAGATGGTCACTTGTTTTCAAGCTCACTAGTGCCCACCTGACTTTTAAGGGGCAGTAGGAGAGAACTAAGTTCTAATTTTATAATAATAGGAAGTCAGTAGATAATGTCTACAATGGGGGAAAACCCCAAGAAATAGCAACAGAAGCATGTGCTTATAAATATGTAGGTAAACACCAGAAAGAAAAGATAACAGGGTTCATAGTTGCTGCCTTCTGGGGAGTTCTGTCAGGGTGGGTGGGACAGGACCATGAATGGTTTTTGTGGTTAAGCCTTATGTGCTCTTGGACTTGGAAACCATGTATCTCATGTTGAGAATGCATGCTCTGGGCATCTCACCCAGCTCTGTGACTCCTCATTTCCTAGATTCCCTGCCTTCTTTTCTGGGTAGGGGTTTTCATGAAATTTTTCTTTTTTTTTTTTTTTTTTGTACTGGGGATTGAACTCAGGGATGCTTTACCACTGAGACACATCCCAGCCCTTTTTATTTTTTATTTTGAGATGGGATCTTATTGAGTTGTATATGGCCTCACTAAGTTGCTGAGGCTGGTCTTGAACTTGTGATCCTCCTGCCTCAGCCTCCTGAGTTGCTAGGACTACAGTCTTACGCCACTAGGCCATCTGACTGATCTTCTTAAGCTGCTCTTTCTTTCTTGACAAACTCTGGCACTTTATCCACTTCTGGGAACTTCTTTCCTTCCTCCTATTGTCTCCCCTTAGTTACCAGGTCCCTATTTCTTCTATAGGATTGCCCTGGGGTTTCCCTGCCCTACCTTGCACAGGTGATGGTCAAGGTCTCTACAAGATCCAGCACTCCAAGAAGTCTGAAAAATATGTGGAAAGGTCTTCCTAAATATTACCTAACAAGAAGGGGGCTGGATATTTTCATTTATTCACTGTTTTTAAAAAATATTTTTAGTTGTAGATGGGCACAATGTCTTCATTTTTTTTATTTATATACATGCAGTGCTGAGAATTGAACCCAGTGCCTCGCACATGCTAGGCAAGTGCTCTACCACTTAGCCACAACCCCAGGCCCATCATTTATTCACTATTACAAACCATTTGTTCATTTGTCAGAAGAAAGAGGCATTTATTGAGTATCAACCCTGTACCAAGTTTGACCCCAAATGCTATCACAGGTTTTGGGCTGGGTTTTTGCTTTATGTGCATGTGTGGCAGAGCCGGGGTAGTGGGGTGTTGTGTGTGTGCTTCACGTTCACAGTACTGAGGTTGGAACCCAGGACCTGCTGAAGGCTAATCAGGTGCTCTACCCCTGAGCTACAGTCTCAGCCTTAGTTTTGCTTTTTTAGATTTTTTTTTTTTTCAGTGCTGGGGTTTACACCAGGGACTTCTAGATGTTTGATCAGTATTCAACCATGGAGCTATGTCCCCAGCCCTAGTTTTGTTGTTTTAACATCTCTATTACCTGAAATTCTGTTTCCTCAGTTGAATCATCTAATATATATATAAGGTTATAAGGATTAAATGCATCAATGTTTGTAAAGTCTCAACAAAAGTACCTAATCTGTAATTTTTTTTAATTTTTTTTTTTTTGGAACCAGGGATTGAACTCAGGGACACTCGGCCACTGAGCCACATCCCCAGCCCTATTTTGTATTTTATTTAGAGACAGGGTCTCACTGAGTTGCTCAGGGCCTCGCTAAGTTGCTGAGGCTGGCTTTGAACTCGCGATCCTCCTGACTCAGCCTCCCAAGTCGCTTGGATTACAGGCGCGCACCACCACACCTGGCTCCTAATCTGTAATTATTAATTGGAACAATATGTGTGTGTCTGTGTGTGTGTGTGTGTGTGTGTGTGCGTGTGTGGGTGCTGGGCTTTAGTGATAATAAGATAATCCTCCTGCTCTTAAGAGTCACCTTTTGGGGAGACAGATGCGTTGACAGAAAGTGATATGTTCTATCTGTGATACCGTATGACCAGGTCTTATACAGGGATATGATATGAGGAATAAGACTGAAGAACTGGAACTGAACTGGAGAGGGGGAAGGGCTCAATGCTTCCTGAGGTATGTTTGGGGATGGGTTGTAGCCCAAGATTTCACTGAAGGGGTGTCATTTTAGATGGGCTTTGAAGGACAAGTAGTAACTTTCCAGACAAACAGCAAAAATATCTCAAGGAGAGAGATTAACAAAAGCAGAGTGCGCAGAGGGTTTTGTTTATTTTGTTTTTGTGGTGCTGGGAATGGAACCTGGGGCCTTGTGCATACCAGGTAAGTGCTCTACTACTGAGCAACTCCCTCCTGCAGACCACAGGAGTGGTTTTGAAGGACCTAGCATATTGAGGAAACAAGGAAATGTTTCCTCACTTTCAGAAGCATAGCTATGGAAAGCCCTGCTGGCCAGGACTTCCAAAATTAGAGAACCCTCAAGAAGCTTCTATTCTAAATGGAAGAATCTCCCATGCTTTTTGGGTGGGTGGTAAAATACACATAACCAAGTTCACATGAACCAATTGTGAATACACAATTCATTGGCATTTAGTACCTTCAGGATGTTGTGTGAACGCCAATGTTCTCGTTCCAGAACATTTTCACCCCCACAGAAGGAAGCCCTGAGCCCGTGACACAGTCACTCCATAGTCTGGCCTCCCCAGCCCCTGTCAAAATTATGACTCTGTTCCTGTCTTTATGGATTTTCTTATTTTGGACATTTCATACGAATGAAATTACACAGCGTGTAGTCTTTTAACACTGAAAAGGTTGAATGACATCTTTTATTTTCCAGTACTTGGGATGGAACCCAGGGTCTTGCCTATGTCAGGCAAGCACTCTACCACTGAGCTACGTTCCCAGATCCTTTAATATTATGACAATACCTTTGAATTTACAGAATATTGAGAATATCAAGATCCCCAAGAGCTCTACAGACTATCCTTGAGAACTGTTGGTGTAGGTCATTCAAGGCATGATGGTCCTCATGTCTGGTTGTCCAACCTGAGGCCTCCTTTTCTCAGTCTCTTATCTGTGGTAAAGAGAAAGGCAGCCATTTCTACAAACTTGAGACGAATCATCCAATGGGGTCATGATTTTAAATGTCCGAAGGAATTGAACAACCAAATGGTGACACATTCTTAGTAATAAATCTGAATATGTTTTTTTTTAGTTGTACCACAAAATTATTCCCAACAAAATTCCGATCACTATCTGCTGCCATCATTACATTTTTATAATCACAATAATTCCCTTTTCCCTGTGTTGAGAGCCGTCATGTACTTCTGAATACCAAGCAGCAGCCCATGCCATCATTTGCTAACCCCTTTCTCCTCTAATGATCACAGCTTATTTTATTCTTCAAGTATTCTTCTCTTCTATAATTAGCATGCTTATTATACAGCATATTCAAATGTTAATGTGCACACTGTACTGATGCTACTGTGAGACTCATTTTGCTCAGGAGCTAAAATTATGTTGCCATTCTGCTTGGTGCTAGAGGTTCTGTGCCTGAAACCTGTTTGCCACAGGCAAGGAGTCAAGGTTATTTAATTAGGATGCTGAGCTAGAATGAGAAGGGTCCGACATTCATATCGAACCTGTAAACTAAGGTCAGCAACTGTAGGTTTACACACTTTGAATTAGCTGTCCATCACTGTGGAGACAAGCCATATTTGAGCAGGCAGGCTTGGGGGCATGTTTGACACTGGCCCTCCAGGGTCTCTACTAAACTCTGCTTCTACAGGTAAGGCCGACAGAAATCAGAGATTCTGATTGTTGGAAACATTTTTCTGGAACTGAGCTCTAATATGCTCAAGTTTTCACATGTTTTGTTCTGTCTTCTGGAGCCCTGTGACTGCCCTTAGAGACTGGGGACAGGGACTGTTTCACTGTCTCTCTGCTTACATGTTTCAAGTCCTTATATAGCAGATTTTCATTCCTTTCACCATAGTGAAGTCCTCTGAGTTTGTCAATGTTCCCAGTTTTTTTAAAAAAGAGATGCTCGGAGTCTGAAATGAGAATCCAGGTATGGTCTACTAGGTGTGGAAACTGCAGGCCAACCAGGCCCTGCTTGGATGCTGTTCTATTGGTGCACCAAAATGTGTAGTAAAGCAGGGCACAGTGGTGTCAGCTACAATTCCAGCTGCTCAGGAGGCTGAGGCAGGAGGATTGCAAGTTCAAAGCCAGCTTCAGCAGAAGTGAGATGCTAAGCAACTCAGTGAGACCGAGACCCTGTCTCTATATAAAATTCAAAATAGGGCTGGGGATATGGCTCAGTGGTCAAATGCCCCTGAGTTGAATCCCCAGTACCAAAAAAAAAAAAAAAAAGTGCATATTAACTTTGTTCATGACCAGCCAATCTCAACACCAAGTGTTCTAAATCATATATCACCACTTGGACCAAAAACCAGGATTGGAAATGTGTCATCATGTCATTCTGTTAAATCTGGCCCAGTGCTTTGGCCTGCCAAGAAGTTTTTCTATCCCAAATCCATCTTTTCCATCTATGAATGTAATCCATCCATCAATATTGCCATTTTTATATAAATCAAAGTTCAAAACTCCTGACAGAAAGGGCTTCAGTGGATGGAAACTTTCTCCTTCTACCAGAGACCTCAAATCAAAGTGTTCCTACAGCCAACTACACACACACACACACACACACACACACACACCACCCCAATACACACACACCTCCATCTTAATTGCCCCATCCTCTAATTCAGGGTCTCAGGGAGAAAAAATAATATCCCAGGTTACTAGCTATTTGGCCACTGGAGCCAGAAAAACAGCAGGGGCAGTGAATAAAGTCTCTGCCTGGCTAAACATGGCAGCTCAGGAGACGTGGAGGTGCTTTCTTGAGGCCACACACTGGCTCACATTGGGAGGTAGCTCAGTTAAAGGGAAGCTAGTCCAGGGTTCTGATGTGATTTCAGAGAGGAAATCAATAGCCTGGAAATACAGTCAATGTTGGAAGCTGGAAGGTAGCCAATTAGTGCATCAAACAGGAGGGAAGAGGCAGAGGAGGACAGAGGCAAGCAAGGATCTCCATGAGAACAAAGCCAGAAATGAGCATGCAAAACTGGGGATGAGTAGTGGGCTCCAGAGCTGCAGGGTCTACTATGGTAGTCACCAGCTACAGTGGCTATTTAAACTTAAATAAGGGCTGAGGGTGTAGCTCAGTGGGGGAGGGCTTGCCTAGCATGTGCAAGGCCCTGGGTTCCCTCTCCAGCACTGCAAGGTAGTAATAAATAATGAACTTAAAGTAAAAAAAGATATGAAGTTCTCAGGCACATTAGCCACCCCCCAAATGCCAAATTGCCATGTGTGACTAGTGTGTACTATGTTGGATAGTACAGAATATTTCTATCATTGCAGAAAATTCTACTGGACAGTATTGCTGTAGAGCATTCTAGAAAAAAGGCCAAAACAGTGGGACATCACTTTAATGTACTTATTTTTTCTTTTCTTTCCTCTAAGACCCAGCTGAATTCTTCAGGGGACTCCTGATGTGTAAGTATGCGCCATAGGAGCAGAACATTCTGAATTAACGCAGTTGTTGCTGATGATACTTGGACTTAGAGAGACTTACTGTGGAGACCTCACACAGTCATTTGGCCATCCTTAACCTTCCTCTGTTTGGGGATGGCATCCTCCTTGGCAAAGTAATTAATTTGGGGGCTAATACTGTAGGGCAGGATGGGGGTGGTAGGGTGGGGAGGAACTGGCCAAGCCAGACAGATCTGCTGAATCGCCTGCCTTTCTTAGCTGTAAAATGCTTTGTAATAATAGCTTTTGACCTGCCATCCACAGCCATTACATAGGCGACACTGGGCAGGCAGTCACGAAGTTAAAATCAAGGTCAGATTTGTTTGATACAAGATATCTTGGCATCATCCCTGTGGGCCCTCACTAAATTTCCAGTCTACTTTCTTTCTTTTTTAATTTCCTGTCCTAGAAGTTCTTAGAATTTCTAATAAGATCTCTCAGTTTGATCTTCTAAATCTCTCTAGAATCTGCCCCTTCCTTCAAGGCCCTCAGTTCATTCCTCATCTTTCTCTTCCCACCCAGTTCCCATACTGCCACTCAATACTTTGAGTCTTACCTGCCCATGGCATTCTTCTCCCAAACCCTTCAGGGGCTCCTCATGACATCATAAAGGTCAGGATCCTTGGTCCCCAACTTCCTGTCCTGATCCAGTTCTTTGCACTACCTGATATGTAGTAGACATTCTGGCCTCTGCCCTTGTTCCAGAACCCAGAGGCCCTTCTGTGTCTCTGTGCATTTGTTCAGCTCACCCTGTCTGAAATGCCCCTTCCCCTTTATTCCCTGGTGACTTTCTTTCCTTCTTCTCTTCCTTCCTTCCTTCCTCTTTTATTTTCAGACAGGGTCTCACTAAGTTGCTGAGGCTGGCCTCAGCCTTGCAAGTAGCTGGGATTACAGGCCTGTGCCACCATGTCCAGCTCTCTCATGAATTTCTACACTCCAGTTAAGGTCCAGGTTGAGTCTCGTCTCTTCTGAAAAGCCTTCCCGGAGCCCTCAGAAGGATTTCAGTAATCTACCAGCTGCCCCAAAGACTGCAGACTTCGGTTGTCACGTATTCTGTGTGCGACACTCCTGGGTCTGTTTCTCCCAGTACACTGTGAGGTCTCAAGGGCAGCCAGCATGTCTGACTCATCTCTCATTCCCTGTGGCTAACACAGGACCTTAAGTCATAATCAACACTTACCAACTGCCCAGTCACATGAACAATAATCTGTGCTATTCTGAGCTTCCACTGTGGCTGCACTGAAAACTGTGAGAATCCTGTGTGGCTTGCTGTCCCCGTGCCCCTTGGGCTTCACCCACGCTGATGGAAGCCATGGACCAGCGGCCCTGGTGGTTGAGCGTGTGGGCCAAGAGCAAGAGACCTGCAGCTGTTCCTGCTGAAAGCCTCTCTGTCTCCTAGCTGTCACTCCGCAGACGGCACGGCAGGCACAAGCCCATTCCTTGTCTTTCATGGAACAACACTGGACCCCTTGAAGAATGCTCTTGTAGGAACATCTGTGGCTACTTCTCTAGGGATCTACTCGCAAAGGGAGAAACCTCTTAGTGGAACAGGGAGAGATGAACCATTGCTCCTCTTACATAGCAAGGGGTGTCTGACTAGGGACATTGGGAGCTAATGACAACACTTTCTATTTTAATTGTTAATAAAATACTTAAAAATCAGAAACCCTTTCTAGTACAATAAGTCTGTAATAGGAGTTTGATCATTCTTTAGAAATTTGACTAGATGACATTAAATATTTCTTAAAATCCATGAAATTTGGTATTTACTATGTCTCAAGATCATGTAACTCTAGAAATGCTCAGTTTGCAAGTAATTTTGAAAAAGAATAGCTATATCCTGGCTGGGTGTGGTGGAACAGGCCTTAATCCCAGGTCTACACTCGTAATCCCTACTGGGAGGCTGAGGCAAGAGGATCACAAGTTCCAGTCCAGCTTGGCCAATTTAATGAGACCCTGATTCAAAATGAAAAAATATAACACTTAGTGACTGAGCGCCCCTGGGTTCAATCCACAGGAGCACCACCAACAAAAAAAGCTCTCCTGCCCAACCCTATGTCCACATTTGGCTATCTACCTGAAGAGTCTCAAGTGCATTATTTACTGTTCTACCACACACTAATTTATCTAGTTTTCCAATTCCTGCTACCCACACATGGCAACCCTACCACTTGATCAATTGTTCACCTCCTCTATCAACAATAACCAGGATTTACAGCTACATCAGATAGAAAGCAGACTGTCACCATGAATTACTGAAAGCTTAATTTAGCTTCCATTAAATGGGAATTAAACCTACTGGATTAACGATGGTTCACTCTGTTCATTCCTTCTGAGGGATGAATAAACCCAATAGGGTACCCTATTTGATACTGGATATGAGAAGGGAGTTCTTTCTCCCCACTGGTCTTGGGGATTAGACCCAAGGTGTAGCGCTACACTGAGCTAAATTCCTAATCCTCTAAATTTTTTTTAATAAAAAAATCTTTTTGAGACAGGATCTTGTTAAATTTCCCAGGCTGGCCTCAAAAGTGTGATCCTCTTGCCTCAGCCTTCTGAGTAACTGGGACTACAGGCATTTGCCACCACATCCAGCAAGAAGAAAGTTTTTTTTTTTTTTTTGAACCAGGGATTGAACTCAGGGACACTCAGCCACTGAGCCATATCCCCAGCCCTATTTTGTATTTTATTTAGAGACAGGATCTCACTGAGTTGCTTAGGGCCTCGCTAAGTTTCTGAGGCTGGCTTTGAACTCGAGATCCTCCTGACTCAGCCTCCCAAGTCGCTTGGATTACAGGTGTGCGCCACCACACCCGGCAAGAAGAAAGTTTTGATAGATCAGTGCATGATTTCCTGTAAGAGACTGTCTGCCTTGGTTCTGTGGACCAAGTTCTATCTGACAGGATTCTCCTGAGGAGATTGTTTTGCATGAGAACAAAGTACTGTGCATCCATCTGAATTGGGTAAAACCAGAAGTTAGAAGCAGCATGGTGGAAATTGATACCCTCTCTTCTGGTTCAAGAGTGCAGTCTCTATCCACGGTACCACGTACTCTTTGAGTGATAATTGCTCCTATTAGTTAATATTCCCTGAGAAGTGAAATGCAGTCTCCAAGTTCAATAATGAATAGTTATATCAATTATGATATTCAACATCCTATTTTTATTTCATCAAGAAGATAGAAGAACTATGAGCAGTGCTGGTGTTCCTGGCAGTCTCTGAGGATGGCTATTCTGTCTGGGTTTGTTTTAATCTCTCTCTTGATTACCAAGAACATTCTGACATTTAAACATAAGAATAAGATGTGCTTCTTGCTGATGTGGGTCCCTCATTACAAAGTCTGGGTAGACCTGCCACCTCCTCCACTTTCAGTGGAGCATGAGTGTATATGACTCCCACACAGGTGTCTACCATGGCTGAGCAAAACTGGCCTCTTTAAAGTGAGATCAGAGTGCTGACAATAAAGGGGTGGCAATCGGAATATAGATAGACACAAAGGGACTCTTCATCCTCACATTGAATTTCCCTGTGATATATACTGATAAAACCAGCTAAGATCAGATCAGATCAGATCAGATCCTGAACTCCAGCTGGCAAAGATACTCCCAAATGCTTAGGAAAATGTCAGGCCAGGAAGACCTGATAAAATATTTCCTGCCTGCTAAAGTCATTCCTTCTCTTCCCTCCCCGACCTGGCTAAAAATATAACCAAAGTGTCACTAAAAAATAACAAAATGCAAACCCCTATTAACATTTGTTGAGCAGATTGCAATAGAATATCAGTTAGCAAAGTGTTTGGTATGCAAACATCCCCAGTGCTTCACTCACTCACAGGAGGACTTGGAAGGAGGGGGGACAGAGTCAGAGAATCAGGGAGCAAGGCAAACTGCCTCTAAGGGAAAATGCTGGCGTCAGAGCTCACAGCCCAGTTGACAGGTCAGACTGAGGCAATGGCCATTCAGATCCACCTAGTGGTAGGAGTTCTAGCCTCCTGTACCTCGGTTGGTTTAGGCAATGACTACATACTGAAGGTATGTCATGTACCATGTTCCAGACCCCTGGCAGGCACTGGGAGCTGAACTAGTTGGAAAGTTGCTATTTGCCAGTGGCAGTCCCTCTGGGGCAAGGGCTGACTCCAAACTCCAAACCCAAAGGACAGAATCTGCTGGAAGGAGGATGCTGAAGTTTTCAGACACACAGGGCTATACATTATGTTAGGTTCCAAGACATTTTCTATGCAGGGAAGCTGAAATTCCAAGGGGTGAAGAAATTAACTAAAATAAGAGAGGCAGGTTTGCAATGAGAGTGCTTGCAGAGTCGCTGGTATGTAGAACAGTGAGTTGGAGGCAAGCCAAGGAGTGGGCTGTGTCTTTTACTCTGTCCCTTCCAAGCATAAACCTGCCTTGCTAAGGAAAGCTTGGTTTTAGGATAGATTTGGACACAAATAGAAGTTATTGTGAAAATAAAATAATTTATTGATTAATTACATATGTTGGTGCTTCCCAAGATGTGCTGTGTATATCACTTGGGGCAGTGTGGATGATTTTAGATGAAATATCTTTTGTTTTAATGTCTTAGCAGAAATATCACTTGTTATACTATATACCTGTGACTTCCCAGATGATGTTGCTGTTTTCTATTTATAATGGTGATGTAGAATTTCATTTTAAATGTTTATAGTAAAAATGAGTTCAAAGAAAAATATTAAATAATGGCAAAAATCATAAAGATGGCATGCTAACAATCAGAAAGTTTGGGAACTGCTTTACTAAGCCAGAGGATGAGGTGGACTAACTCACAGGCCAGTGAGTTTGGAATGCCAGACAGGCAAAGAGAAAACAGAACTGTCAGAGGATCTGGGTTCCAGTTCCAACCACCCTAAGCCTATGTGACATTGGTGTCTCTCTTGCATTCTCTCTCTCTCTCTTTCTGTGTCTCCATTTCCTTATCTATAAAAATAGGCCTAATGCTCTGCTTAGTTTTGCTATTAGGTGTTATTAGTATTGAGATTATGAATAACCAGAACGGCCTGCACAGTGAGGCACTGTGCTGGATGCTTTCCATAAGTCTCTCTATTAATTGGCCTAAGAGTCTTAAAAGGTAGGTATTAAAATACCCCTTCTGTGTATAAGGCAGTTGATCCAGTGTTTGTTCCCCTTAATCTTGCTGTGTCCTAGTGGTTAATTCCTATTCACCCCTCAAACCTATGGTCAAGATCATCTCTCCCAGGAAGGCTTCTTTGACCCCATCCCATCTGTCTTGCTTGGATGTCCCTCTCCCATGTTCCCTCAATTTTATTTTCCTCCTCTTCTTCTCCTCCTCCTTCTCTTTCTCCCCCCACCCCCCACCTCCTTCTTTTAAATCTTTTGGTGGTACTAGGATTGAGCCCAGGGGCACTTTACCACTGAGCTACATCTCTAGCCCTTTTTATTTTTTTATTTTGAGACAGGGTCTTGCTAAGTAGCTAAGGCTGGCCTCAAACTTGCAATCTTTCTGCCTCAGTCTCCCGAGTGACTGGGATTACAGGGGTGAGGTACCATGATCATCTGTGTTCCCTCAATTTTCTATGTATGGTCAAATATATACATGTATATATTTGCCTTTGTGTCCTCAGCACCATACATAGTAGGTAGTCAGCAAATGGTTGCAGAATAAGAGAGTATGAAGAAGAGGGAGAAAGGAAAGAGAGGAGGGAGACAGGATTAGAAAAGAAAATATGTTGTGCCCTTCTGTTTTTTTTGTTTTGTTTTGTTTTGTTTGTTTTTTTTTTTTTTTTTTTTTGGAACCAGGGATTGAACTCAGGGACACTCGGCCACTGAGCCACATCCCCAGCCCTATTTTGTATTTTATTTAGAGACAGGGTCTCACTGAGTTGCTTAGGACCTCGCTAAGTTGCTGAGACTGGCTTTGAACTCGCGATCCTCCTGACTCAGCCTCCCAAGTCGCTTGGATTACAGGCGTGCGCCACCACGCCCTGCCCCTTCTGTTTTTAATAGTAAAGGAATAAGAGGCAGGGGAGCAAGTTGGTTGAGCATATGACCCCTCAATCAAAATTGTCCAGCCTTGCCACTTACTAGGGGTGTGACTTAGGGCACAGCTTGAATTCGTGTGTTTCAGTGGCTTCCTCTATAAAATAGATATCTCCAAATCGCCTGCCTTAACGGTTGTAGAGGCTGAATGAGTTCTGGGACATAAAGTACTTAGAACAGTGCAGAGGATATGATGAATGAGTGCTTAATATATGTTAACTATTATTATTATTATTACTTCTGTGAAATAAATAAAAGTGAAAAAATATTATTATAAAGTGGTGAAAAAATGAGGCACTCATATGCATATAGAACTCCTTCATCTTCTCAATTCTAGTTGTTGACTAATGTCAGGGTCATTCCAAGTGGTTATGGAGAATTATTGCCACAGGGTGTAAAATAATATCCTCATCTTTCCAATTCCATGGCAGCATTAAGTCCTCCATCTCTGCCCTCAGAACATCTAAAGATATTTATATTAAAATTATGTGTGTCCTTGACTGAAGACTCCATTTGATTTCTGTCTCCAATTCCTAGCAAAGGGGTTGACAAAAATAAATGCTCAATAAATGTTTCATGAATGAGTATGTCGTAAAAGATGTGTTTACATGAACAATAAAAATATTGCTGGACACGGTGACTCCAGAGGCTGAAGCAGGAGAATCGCAAGTTCAAGGTCAGACTCAGCAACTTAGCAAGGCCCTAAGCAACTTAGAGAGACTCTGTCTCAAAATTTAAAAAAATAAAAAATAAAGGACTGGGGATGCAATGCAGTGATAGAATAAACTCTGGGTACAATCCTCAGCAACCCCCAAATATTATTTTGTGCCATTTGCCATAAAAGAGGCTAGAATAACTATGGTCCTAGCTCAGAAAGGAGAGATCACGTTGAGGTAGGAAAAGGCAGTAGAAAATAATGGTTAAATCAATGAACTTTAGAGTGAGACAGCCTTGGTTTTAAACCCTATCTCTGTCATTATGCACTTATGTGATTGAGGAATGTCACCTAACCTCTTTAAACTGCAGTTTCCTTTTCAGTGGAAAGAACTAAGTGAGATAATGCATGTAAATGCTGGGTGCTCATTCTGAGTCTGTGGAGTCAGCTCATCAGCTCCCGCATAATCAGAGGCTTTGTGATGGAGGCACTTGCTGCCTGGACGGCCAAGTACAGGGAAGAGCACTGAACAACTAGGAGGCATGAGAAAAGGTACTGTGGGCATTCGAAAGATTCAAGGCAAAACAAGAAGGGCAAGTGCTGCTCTAATTGAGACATTAGGTGGATTCAGAAAAGAAATGGGAGGTAGCATTGGGAGGTTGGGCTCAAATGCCAGACTAAGAAGTTTAGTTTTTGTTGTCGTTCTGTTTTTATTTTTGTTTGTCTTCTTTTTCTTTTTCCAGTCCTGGGACTTGAACCTAGGGGTGCTTTACCGCTGAGCTACATCCCTGGCCTTTTTATTTTTCATTTTAAATATTGAGACAGGGCCTAAGTTGCCCAGGCTGACCTTGAACTTGGGGTCCTCCTGCCTCAGATTCCCATGTAGCAGAATTATCATCTCACCATGTTTGGTGAGATGTCTTCTTTATTCTACAGGCAATACTGAGACCATAATGAGTAGTGCAGAACCAGCAAGGGAAGGAATGTTCTGGCTTTTTGTGGAGGGAGGGTGAGGGGAGGTCGAAGTAGATGAACTACTAAGGAAACTTTTCCAGTAATTCCAATGAGAAGTTAGGGTTGCCCTTTGCAGTGGTGGTATGGGAAAGGGAAAGAGGGAACAAGCATGTGGGACGTTGAGAACAACAAACTAATGACCAGAAACACTGTGAGACTATTCCAAAGAAATAAAACACAGAGGAGCCTGGGGTGGAGAGTTGGAGATAATGGGTAAATATTTGAAGTAGAGAGTGTTGGCTCCAAACCTACCAAGATATAAAGAGCATAGGAGCTTCGGGGAAGATAAATTTACTTTATCCTGCTCAGTCTGAGGCCCCATGAGACCTCCAGGGAATGGATGACAACCAGGAGACACTGGAGCATGTGATCTTACTCCTCACACAAATATTTGTTTAGAAGATAACTGCATAGATGCCATAGCTAAAGGTGTGCAGTTGGATCAATGAAGGATGAGAGGATAAAGTCAAGGACAAGGACTCATCCTCCTCCACTTAAGGGAGTGAAAGAGAAGCCCACAAGGAAGAGGAGGGAGAGGTGAAGAACGCACTTCCATAAAAATAAAGAGGTTTAAGGACAGAAGTAATCAAACAGCATGAGCTGTGGAGAAATCAGAAGGAAAAAACTGAGAACCACTGAGTTTGGTCATTAGGAAACCATTGATGACTTATGAGAAAATAATGCCCACCCAAAACTAGATTGATGTAAAACAATGAAGTGGGGGCTGGGGATATAGCTCAGTTGGTAGAGTGATTGCCTTGCAAGCACAAGGCCCTGGGTTCAATCCCCAGCACTGCCAAAAAAAAAAAAAAAAAAAAAAAAAAAGAAAAAAAAGAAAAGAATGAAGTGGTAGAGGAAAAGGGGACAACAAGGATATATTATTAGTTCAAGAAGTCAGCAATGAAAAGACAGAGATGTGGGGTGGCTCAAGGGGATCAGAATGGTCCTCTTCATGTACATCCACTTGCCAATGGTTATTGAGATCCTGCTCAAAATAAAAAGTAAAAAGGGCTGTGGGGATGTGGCTCAGAGAGTGATTTGTTCATGCTGTGCTATCAGGAAATATTGGTTGAAAGAGGCCAGAAGATGGGTTTTGGGATCAAATAGATGGAAGTGAGGCTCCAGTTCTTCCAAAGTCACAGACCACATCATCTGTGTACAGCAGTATCTGTTTGAGCAGAGACAGAGCTTGTTTATCACACTTCAACAGACGAGAGGGAAACAAGAAACTCTCCTTCCTCGCCTAGGAGAACAAGGTTCCATCCATTCTCTGAAAAGTATTAAAAAACTTTGAAAAAATATTTCAGCAAGGAAGAAATGCTAAGAAAAGCAAGTGCACATGCTGGTATGGTGGTGTAGACCTGTAATCCCAGCAGCTCAGGAGGCTGAGGCAGGAGGATTGCAGTTTCAAGTCCAGCAATTTAGTAAGGCTCTAAGCGCCTTAGTGAGACCCTGCTCAGAATAAAAAATAAAAAGGGCTGGGGATGTGGCTCAGGTAAAGCATTCTGGATTCAATCCCTGGTACCAAAATGAAACAAAACAAACAAGCGAAAACAAGTATATGAGCCTTCTACCTAAATGTATCATAAGAAAGTGCCCAGGTGTATCATTAACAATACTATTAACATTGTCCAAGTCTTATGGAACTTAACATCTGCACAGTGCCTTTCATTTTATAAAAACCTTTCTTGATCTCTTCAATCCTCACAAAATCCCTGTGAGGAATTACTTTCCTCTGCTTTACAAGGGAAGAAACTGAAGATCAGAAAGAATTAAGCGATTTCCCCCAAATTACCCTGCCAGGAGATGACAGAGCCATATACCCCTTGTTCTTTTCAGTACATGTTTTCAAACACCATCCACAAGGTCTTCACATGATGATGCTCCAGCTGTGGCGTGAGAAATTAAAACGTAGCAAGACTCTCATCACCCTGGTTTGGGGGCTCTAAAGTTCTATCAGCGCAACCTAAAATGACATTAGCTTTGAGCTATCAGCTCATGTTGATGATTTCACTGTATCTACTCCACAGCTATTCCTCCTGTGCGCCCTCATCATCTCCATCATAAAGAGCAGGCCAGGGGGTCTCAGCCCTGTGTTTCCTTCCCTCCCATCAGCTCAGTTCAATCAGGCCTGTGAGATGCCAGGATATATCCTCAATCCTGTCTCCTGCTCCGGATGATCAGGAGGTAGGAGAGCAACCCTCTCCCCCAATCCCTAGTTTGATCTGGTAGGAAGAGGGCCAGACTTGGAGACTGAAGACCCAACTGCCAACCTAACTCTGTGATCTTACTTATATCACTCAATACATAAGCACCCGTTTCTTGCTCTGACAAATGAGGGTAGTAACAGCTACTTTATAAGTTTGCTGTGGGGATCCAGGGGGCCACTTTAGAGAAGTAGGGCCCTGTGTTGGGCTTAATTTTCCATTGTAACTGTCTTGAAATACTCAATAATTTTAAAAGGAGAAGTCCTACATTTTCATTTTGCACTGGGCCTCAGCAAATTACGTAGCTGGTCTAACCTGTATGCCCTTGCTGAAGCTACCTTTTACCTCTCTGGGTGCCACAGTCTGTAATTAATTTAATTGAATAGGATTGTTAGAAAATGCATTTTAAGGGCAATTCCCAATTCTCCTTTACCTCATCTAGTAGCAAAATTTGACAGAGTTGACCAGTCCCCGCCCCTCTGCCTTAAAACATTTTTTTTTCACGTGGCTTCTAGAACATAATATTTTCTGGTTTTCCTCTGGCCCACTGGCTGCTCCTTTGCTGTGTTCTCCCTGATTTGATAGCGCATCCAAGCTACATGCCTTCTACCTGATGCTGATCCTCTCCTCCCAGTCTGCCCCATCTGGCAATGGTAACTCCATCCTTCCAGTTGCTCAGAATCGCTATCTCTCAGCCTGTTTTCAACTTATAAATCAATCCAGAACCTCACACCTCTTCACCACTACCATCGCAGTCCAAGTCATAGCCATCTCTCACCTGGATTGTCACAATGGGCTTCTGATTGTCTCCCTTCAACTTCTTCCACTGTCCCACACAGTAACCAGAAAAATCCTTTAAATATGTAAGTCATATGCAACACTGGGTTCAAAACCATCTTGTGATTATCCACATTGCTCAGGGCGGAAATCCCTACAATGGCCAAGAAACTGCTCTCTGATCCCACCTCCTTGCCAACTGCTTTCCTCAGGTTGTTTCGGGTGGCCTTCCTTCCTAGATCTGAAAACAGATGGCCTCTCTCCCCGTTCCATTCTGCCTTACCTGACTCCACTACTAAAAGTGCAGGTCAGGGGCTGAGGTTGTGGCTCAGTGGTAGAGCACTTGCCTAGCATGTGTGAAGCACTGGGTTTGATTCGCAGCACTGCATATAAATAAATGAATAAAATAAAGGTCCATCAACAACTAAAATATATAAATATTAAAGTGCAGGTCAGATGCAGTGATGCACAGCTATAGTCCCAGCTTCTCGGAAGGCTGAGGCAAGAGAATCACTTGAGCAGAGTTTGAGAACAGCCGGGGTAACATAATGAGACCACATCTCAAAAAAAAAAAAAAAAAAAAAAGAGCAGGCACCATCAACCTCCCATCATTTCTCATTCTGTCATTCCTGGCTCAATTTTCTCCAAAGGATTTATCCCCATCTGAAGCATTTATATTTTATTTATTTGCTTATTGTTTATCTGTTATCTCCCTGGCAGGTCTTTCAACTGCTAGATCTCCAGCACATAGGACAGTGTTGGGCATGGAAGGAATGACAGTAGAAAGATCAAAGGATGATGGTACTGCCATGAGGCAGTCCCAGCAGCAGTCCCTTAGAGTGCATTAACTACCTGCCCACCCTGCATGACCAAGAAGCTGGCCTTGCATCCAGGGAGTGAGGGCATTTATGGGAACGGCTGTGGGTCATGCTGCCCATGAGATCACACTGTGGAAATGAGAAGGTGAATCAGGAGCTGTAACTGCCCTCCAGGAGTTTGTGGCCTAAAGGAAGGCTTTAGGTACATATGCACATAACTCTGGAACAAGGTGGCATTTGTTACAAATATCTGGTTTTAATGCCCAACATCTCACATTCTGGTAATAACTCTAAATTTTGTACAGAGAGAAGGGACCATTTACTATGGCTTCTAAAGTTACTGTGTGACTATTTCTGTCCCAAATTCCCGCCCTGGTCTGCTTATCACATCAGAGACACCTTGCCTAACTTCCAATCTAGTTTGCTCCAAAGTATCTCCACCAGCCGCCTCCACCCACTATTGACCTCAATTTGCTGTTAACTTGAAACCCCACCCTCTCCTAGGTCTTCCACATTCTGCCTCTAGATGCAGGGAATATTGGGCAGGGGTAAAACCAACTTAGGATGTTGTCACAGGGCATGGAGACTCTAAAAGTCGTTACAGTAAAGATATGTGTACTCTCTCTTCTGTGAGCCCAGGGACTGCACTCTCCAGCTCCACTCTCCAGTGGCACAGAGTGGGCATTCAGTTTGCTGAATCCGTGAACAGGGTGATGTAAGCTCTAAGGACAAGCCTACGCAAGAAGTTCCTTTGCATCCTCTGAGGGTATTCTAGAGGGATCTATGAGGTTATTTTAGAAACTATCATAATGTAAGAAACAACCTAACAAGAATTAAAACAGGGGCTGGGGTTGTGGCTCAGTGGGAGAACACTTGCCTAGCACACGTGAGGCACTGGGTTCGATCACTGGCACCACATACAAATAAATAAATAAAACGAAGGTATTGTGTCCATCTACAAAAAATAAATAAATAAAAAGAATTAAAACATTCCAAAGGAACCAGTGTTTAAACCATTGGCTTAGATTATAAAATTCTGTTTTATAATTTTCAGTCACTTTGAGTTATTTAAATCCCATATCTGAGAATCCAAACTTTTCAAGAGACAAATTACACAGTGTGCAGGGACTCACTGAGTTATCTGAAGTTTTAGATACAGAGATTTACTTGTGGCAAAAATTGGGAAATTGTGAAACAAAGCTCATCATTAGGATTTGATCATCAAAAACCAAGTTAACATTTGGTGGTGAATAATCAGGTGTTTGATATGTCACTCTCAATACTTTTCAGTGTGGTTGAAAACTTGTTTCTCTCCTACCTTCGCATCCACACACATATTTTCATACCCAGGCAGGATCAAGCATAAAAAAGATGATCCATCTTAGAATCAGTAAGAAGTGCTACTGGCAATAAGTAAAAATATATTGGGCAGGTAAACCCTCCCCTCCTTGGTTCCCAGTTTCTTCTTATGTAAAAAAGGGGGAGAAAAAAGATAATTTCCATCTCTTGCAATTCTGATGCATTAATACTGGGGGCTGAGGGTGTTGCTTAGTGGTAGAGTGCTTGCCTACCGTGCATGAGGCCCCAGCACTGCAACAAACAAAAACCAACTCTTCTGGAAGTAGGCAGTGCCTATTCACATTGTTAGCATCTTTATAAAGGAAATTTTAAAATTTTGAGACAGGGTTTTGGTAAATTGCCCAGGCTGGCCTTGCACTTGTGATTGTCCTATCTCAATCTCCCAAGCTGCTGGAATTACAGTGCACCATTGCACCCAGTTTTCTGAGTTTTTTAGTGCATTTAAGCTCTGACTTGGTTTGCCAAAATCTTGTTACTGTATTTTTATTATTAATAAAAGCAGCTAAGATTTATTAAGCAAGTTCAATATGCTAGGCACCAGTTATTCAATATGTCAGGCATATATAAAATGCCTTATATGAATTATCTGATTTAATCACCGCAGCAAATCCACGAAGCAGATACCAATATTGTCCTTATGTCACAGGGAGGTAATCCGGCTCCAAGGCCATCTAACTTGCCTAAGGCTGCCAAATTAGGGAATGGAAATGCTGGAATTCAAACTCTCTTCATTTCACTCTGACTCCAGAACACACTTAGCCCTGGGTCTCCTGGACTAGCTGCCTGCTCCAGGTGGTGCTCAGTGGCCTTCCTTTGTTGAACCATGGTCCTCTGTGCCTCCATGCCTTCACAAGTGGGGTGACCAGTTGGAGATAGGATGGTTCCTTTGATTTCAACCTAATTCTGGGATAAACATGTTGATATTTAATTAAGAAATTCCTTTTGACTTTCCCCTGGATTAGTTACTGTGGATTTCACTGGTTATTTGGACCCACTTATGAATGACTGGGTGAGCAAAAAAGGGTACCAATTTGCTTTGAATTTTCTAATTTAGTTCTTTATGTCTATTATCTAACAATCTATAGACCATGATTTCACCTACCTACCTTTCTTCCTTTCTTCCTTCCCTCCTTCCTTCCTTCCCTCTTTTCTTTCTTTCTTTCTTTCTTTCTTTCTTTCTTTCTTTCTTTCTTTCTTTCTTTCTTTCTTTTTTTTTGGAACCAGGGATTGAACTCAGGGACACTCGGCCACTGAGCCATATCCCCAGCCCTATTTTGTGTTTTATTTAGAGACAGGGTCTCACTGAGTTGCTTAGGGCCTCGCTAAGTTGCTGAGGCTGGCTTTGAACTCGCGATCCCCCTGACTTCGCCTCCCAAGTCGCTTGGATTACAGGCGTGCGCCACCACGCCTGGCTTCTTTCTTTCTTTCTTTCTTTCTTTCCTTTTTTCTTTGCAATAGATTAAGGTGGAAAAAAGACATATCCAGGAAAAAATTGTTGGATTAATTTTACATACATATAGAACAGTTTATAATTTTCACTTTCCATCCTTTTCACTTTTTTTTTTTTTTTTGTAGTGCTGGGGATGGAAGCCAAGGCCTTGCACATACTAGGCAAGAGCTCTACCACTGAGCTATACCCCCAGCCCCCATTATTTTCACTTTCAAAAGAACTGTATGAAATATGCAAGACAAGAGAAGTGACTTGTGCTGGACCAATGAGCGGGTTGGAACCTAGACCCAGTGTTCTCTATACTAGGCCACCTCTGTGTGTGGAAAGCAATTCCTCTAGCCATAGCCTGGTGTGGCACAGTCTGCAGTACAGCCGTTTGGTGTCCTAAAAAGGAATTCAGACACTTGCTGGCAGATGGAACCAAATGACTGCTGTACTGGAGGCTGTGTGAGCCCAACAGTGCCAGAGGGGTTCCCTGCACAAACAGCAACCTATGCTGGAGGACGAGGACCCAGCACCAACCCGGCCCTGGCTCACACCTGCGCAGTGTGATAAAGCAAGCAGAACTTGCCTGCAGCTCTGGTCCATCCTGATACAACTTTTAGGCGCGAAGTCAAGTGACAAGTAAATGTGTGTGTGTGGTTTCTTTTCTTCTTATTTTTTTTAAGTGTTAGTTGTTTTTGATATTTTAAAAAAGCTTTTAGGTCGCTTGTGGAAGTCAGACCAAATACCAGGAACGTACTGCAGCAAGATGGACTCAGGAAAGGAGCAATCTCATTTGAATCTCCATGAAACACCTGATCATCATCCAGGTAATGAAAGAGAACTTTGCAGGTGGGGGCTGTTGGAACAAACTGGGGCTATGAGTATTTCCCTCTTCTTTATGGATCTGGCAAAAAAAAAAAAAAAGGCATAATTGACTACGTTCATATAAAACCTTAATTAGCAAGAACTGGGCTTCATGAACTTTGTGGTGCCTTTTAGCACAAAGATTCTAATAAACCAGAGGAACACAAGGTAATAACAAATTATTAATAAGAAACCTACTTTAGTGAGTGTGAGTGGGAATGCTCAATACCGGACGGTCATGGTGAAAGGAGTATGTCCCTACCCTTCTGTGGTGGTGCAAATTTGGTATGATTTTTGGAAAGAGATCTGGCAACAGGTAGCAAGAACTATTACAGTGCTTACTCTTTTCACTCCTAATCTCAGGCTTTGAATCTGTCTACAGCAGTGTTTTTCAAAATGTTTTGCAGAACTCTAGGCCTTGAGATACCCTGGGACAATGATTCAAAAGTTTTTGTTTGATGAATCTTTTCTGGTACTCTAATGAACCTCTGGATCCCTTCTTAGAATAAAAACTTTAAATATATAGGATTACAAAAGAAGCAATAATATTAAGATAGTTATGAAAATTCAGAAATTGTGATTTAGTAACATATACTTATGATAGATGCATTAAATAACAAGATATATTAATGGGTCTAATAATCATAGTATCAAATTCAGCAAATTATATACAATGAGTGATATTTTAAGGCATCAGAAACAAATGCAATGTGACATGAAAAAACATTTTTGTGTGTGCTTTCTTTTAGTGACCAAGTCATGCACTATCAAAACTATCATGGTGTGTTACCTAACATTCATAATTGAAGGCAAAGTAATTTTAATTAGAGGTTAGAAAAGATGAATATATATTATAATTTTTCCCCATGAAGAATTCTTGTTCTAGGAACAAAAGGTTCTGTGGTCCATGGGGCACACCGTACCTCTTGGAGGTCCAGGGCGGGCAGATCTATATCCCTCCATGGGCTCGAGAAGTTCTACATTAAAGACCCATTAACTTTCTCAAACTTGGATGGCAGGAGAAACTCTGATAATACTTTTAATATTCCAAAGAACTTGAAGAAACACTGTCCTGAGAGAAAAACTTTTTAAAAAGTTCTATGCATTGAATTGTATCATATATTATAGTTTGATATACAAGAGAACAAAAACAGAAACAAACAAACCAAAAAACCTCATGACAAGTCAAATGCTCAATACAAGCAGGATGAGTGGGTAAATGAGAACACATCAGCTAGATTAAGTACCATGTTATCATTAAAATTATAGTTATGGAGACTATGTCATGGAAAATCTTCTGATATAATGTTAGGTTAACAAAAAGATAAAATCATGGGTATGATGTTATTACAACTTTGCGTCTAGGACCTGGATAGAAATGAGGAGTAAAATGAAAACAGGTTATTATGTTAAAGATGGCAAAACATGGCTGTTTTTTTCCTTTTATTATTTGTACAACATGTAAAATTATTTTGGCTGGGTCTGGTGACATATATCTATGGTCCCAACTACTTGGGAGGCTGAGGGGGCGGGGCGGAGGATAGCTTGAACCCATAAATTCAAGACCAGCCTGTGCACCATAACAAGATCCCCTGTCAAAAAAAATTTTTTTTTTGGAAGAAACTAATAGGTTGGTAGCACACTTGTGTGCAAATACTATTTCTGAATAGGTTTTTGATCTTTTAGCTCAAAACCATTTACTGAATGTCTGCTTCAAGGCTCTGTCTGGAGGGACAACTATAATTAAGATATGGCCCCTTTCTTCAAAACTCTGGAAGGAAAACCCAGCATGGGAATTTACCACTTTGCAATAGGGTTTTTTCTTGTTATTTTTTTGGTGCTGGGTAATGAGCCCAAGGGCTCTCTACTGAGCCACATCTCTGTCCTTTTAATTTCATTTTGAGTCAGGATCTCATTAATTTGCAAAGGTTGACTTCAAACGTGCCATCCATCCTCCTTGCCTTAGTCTCCTGAGTAGCTGGGATTACAGGTGTACGCTCCACCACACTGACCAATGCCACGTGTCATCACCCTCCAGTAACTTCCATTTTTATCCTACAGACGTCATTGGAACTTGGAGTTTGCGCGACAGAGAACAGCTCAGAAAAAGAAAAGCTGAAGCACAAGAGAGGCAAACTTTGCAATGGCTACTTGGGTATGGTACTGTGAGGAGGGAAAAAGTACTGATTTGTTGAGCATATGTCTCATGGGAAGAAGCTAGGCAAAATCCTACTCTATATTTCCAACAGGTTGTCAATCAGGTGCTCTCTGTTTTACAAAAATGGGAAACTAGTCTCCAATGGGTTAAGTCTTTTGCCTCCAGTCACACCGTAAAGTTGTGGCATAGAATTTTATCCCTTGTCTCTATTTTTTATTAAAGCACTAAGCAGCCAAATTATATCATAGTGAGGCCTGGTGTTTGGCTGTGCTGGTAATAGAAACATGCGAGCATCTTGTCCTTGGGAGCGGAGACCACGGTAGAGATCTCTGTTAGTAGAAGGCTTGTGGAGGGAGTTTGATTACTCTCCTCAGTAAACCTTGTGCACAAGTGACAGAGTTTGAGGTTCTAAATCTCCCCTCAAAGTCACTCAGGGAGGAAGGAGAGGAACACGATAAATCAGGCAGCATCAAACTGCAACCATTTAGAACATGACTATGACCACAGGAGACTTGCTTGCTTGCAGAAAGGGGAACCCATAGGGCTCAAAATGCAGCACCCATCTAAGCCAGAGGCTCCGACCTTCAGTACCATCTACGCCATGGGCAGGATCACTCTTTGTTGACGAAGGTTGTCCTGTGTGTTCTAGATGCTTGGTAGCCTTTTCTGGCCTGTATATACCAACAGCACCTCCTCCCTCCCACCCCAGTTGTGACAGGCAAAATGTCTCTAGACGTCATCAGATGTTTCTGAGCAGGGTGGGGTGGGGAGGAGGCGGCAAAATCACTCCCAGTTGAGAACCACTGATCTAAGCAAAGCATTCCTTAAGAAAGGGCATTTGTCACTCCCCCAAGAACAGTGCTGGCTGCTCGGCTGCCACAGATGTTCCCATAATGCCAATTAGCTTACATGTGATTGGCAAATAGGAAGATGATGTCAGCATAATGTGGAAGTTATGTTGGCTCATTTTTCCATGTCAGAGGACTCAGAACAGTGGGAACAGAAAGGGAAGGCTTCGGCTTGGCTGCTGTGAAGGCAGGAGCCTCTTCAGCCTGCGCCAGGGCTTCCCTCCCAGAGAGGCACACGCTGGCCTTGCACATTCTGCTCTCCACCATGTGGCAGTTTGTGCTTGTTTCTGTGCCCAGCTTGGTGGTTCAGAGCTCAGGTCTCAGCAACTGTGAGCCTGAAATGACACTGCTGCCTTTCCACATTTTTACCTGAGGCAGCCTCCAGTCATCCTAAGCTGCCTGTCAGGACCAACCAAGGTATCTCCCGGGTACCAGTTGTGGCTTCTGTTAGTGTTAAAAGGTTGCATAGGTTTTGCATGGTTTGTCCCAAGTCTCCTCCCCGTCCCTCCCCCATAAAAACTGTTTTGGTTTTTTTTGTGTGTGTTTTTTTGTTTTTGTTTTGTTTTTGGTTTTTGGTACCAGGGATTGAACCCAGGGGCCTTACTCACTGAACCACATCTCCAACCCTTTTTAATATATTTTTTTTAGAAACAGGATCTCTCTGAGTTGCTTAGGAATTCACTAAGTTGCTGAGGCTGGCTTTGAACCCATGATCCTCCTGCCTCAGCCTCCAGAACCACTGGGATTATAGGCATGTGCCACTAGGCCTGGCTACTGTTACTTTTTTGTACATGGTTTTGCAGAAAGTGAGGGTTTTCAGGAATGCACACACAATTTTATACCCCCAAAGTCTGTACCTGGGTCTTGAGGCAGGTGCCTCTGTTGAAGATTATCCAGTTAGCTCCCCAGCTCCACACCCACTGACAACCTCCTGATCATTACTTGGTTTCCCATGGACTTGCCTCCAGAGAAAGAGTGCATATCTACCTTGCACTTGTATTGCAACAAGTATTCTCTGTTGTATAGCTTTGTACTTCTCAATGTTCATTTAAAAATTGGTCTTTAAGTTTATCTATCTGTCTCTCTGAGCCTGGTTGATGAGCTCTGCCCGTGATAAATGGAGCTAGTGTCACTGTGCTGACAGAATTGGTTTTCTGAACTTAATGCCCTGAGAGGTCAAAGCTGAGGAATTCACTGAAGTAGATGCCTTGGTGAGCTTCTTGACACCTGGCTAGTCTTGCTCTGATGGCACTCTCCATGTTGTACCCTTTTCTCACCATAAGGTACAGTGAAATCTTACTGATTTCAGAGAAAGGCAGCAGAGTGTAATGGTTAAGAGTCTGACTGATGAGCCAGAGCAGCTAGACTTGAAGCCTGACTCCCCCACTTCCTAGCTGTTGACCTTGGACAAGTTAATCAACTTCTCTGTGCCTCAGTTTTGTCATCTGCAAAACAGAGATAATAGTGTCCACCACCAGGCTGATGTGAAGATTACAGGAGATAAGAGAAAAAGTATGTTCCTTAGGACAGTGCCAGACACAGAGGAAGGACTGTGAATGTTTCCTCTGTTAGTATGAGAGTACAATTTGAACTGTATTTGAATGACTCATTCATGTAAGTTATTATATGTAATTCTTACAACTACCACATTAAGTTGGGGAGGTGTTATTTACCTCATTTTACCTAAAGGAAGTCAAGCATGGAAAGCTTAAGTGACTTACCTATGACCATGAGAGAGTACAGACTCAAGTTTAGGCCACACAGATATTTCTGTATCTTTTGAAAAACTACCATGGACCTTTATTGAACAATGAGCCAAAGTAACTTCCACATTATGCTGATGTCATCTTCTTATTTGCCAATCACATGTAAGTTAATTGGCGTTATGGGAACATCTGTGGCAGCCGAGCAGCCAGCACTGTTCTGGGGGGAGTGACAAATGCCCTTTCTTAAAACTATGGACCTTTATTTTACTCAGATCTCCTCATAGGGAGATCTATAAAACAAATTATTTAGTAATTAATGTCTAGGAAAAAGTATTTCTTGAAGAATTCGGATACAACTTCATCACCTTTTTTTTTTAACCTGACAATAACTTTATAACCTGTCTTGTTACCGTGGTTACTTGGAGTAATAGTTGGAAGATGTCACAACCATCACTTCCGTTTTCCTTTTCTTCTATATGATCTTAAATATTTACTTTGAACTAGTACATATACACCTTTTTATTGTGCCTTCAAACTGTTTTTGGTGAGGTGATCTTTTAAAAACGTTTTTATTATAAAAATTTCAAACACAGCCAAATGTAGAACGAGGCATCTATCTTTGAAATGCGTGAGGAACTCTGAGCACTATAAAGACACAGAAACGCTGGTTTCATTTCCAAATAACATCTAGCTTACTGAAACATGGTCTCTGTGGAAGAACGGCAGCGTGGGGCAGCCTATGCTCTTTGCCTTAAGAATGTTACAATAAATCCTTCAGGAGAATGAAGCAAGAAGGGCATTTCAGCCCTGTGTTCTGTTAGAGGAGGCTCCATGGAGTGGGTAGCGTGGAACAGAATTTCAATAGGTTTAGAAAAATGATGAAACGCTTATTTATAGTACCCACCCCACCCCCCAGCCCATCTGTATTAGCCGTCTGTATTTGGTTATATTTGCGGTACCTAACAATTTGTCATTGGCTTCAATTTCTGCCCAAGTCCTTTCATCTTCTAGATCTTTAATATATTAATTAGGTATAATATGGCCACTCAGACCTTTTCACCAGGCATCATAAGCTCAAGGAAAAAAAAAAATTTTCAGCTTTGACTCCATGTACAGTAACCCTCATGTGATAGCTACTGTAGCTCCTTGCATTCCTCACCGAGGACTACAGACAAGCAAGCCAGATGCGCCACCCGCCTGCAGATGAGGAGCCCTGCCTGGATGGGAGACCTAGAAACTCGATTGTGTCTGTTCATCCAGGAGACGACGGGGCTACTTCTCACAGACTCAGCCCAAGAGACAAGTGTATAAGCCAGAATGCCATATGCTCTTTTAAAAAATATTTTTACTTGTACACAGACAATAATAATTTATTTATTTCTTAGGTGGTGCTGAGGATTGAACCCAGTGCCTCACAGGCGCTAGGCAAGTGCTCTACCAGTGAGCCACAACACCAGTTCCCATGTTCTCAATTTATAGCAGGAATGTACCTTGCTCTATGTCCAAACTTTAAGCACACACTGTCAATCAAACACACACACACTCACGCTCTACACTGGTAAGCAAGGCATCAAAGCCAAAACATCCTGGAGGAACATTTCCTAACAATCAAGAACATTCTAGCACTGTTCATTTTACAAACAAGGAGATTGGGACCCAGAGAAATTGAGTGAGTAGGTCAAGGTCGTGCAACAAGGCAGGGAGGGACCTGGGACTGTTATTAGAAGCATTTATTTGAATTCTGTAGCCCTGTTGCTGACGCTAATTCTGATCTTTCTGCAGAGAACAGAAAAAACGCAAGCAGCAGAAAGCAGGAAGACAAAATCAAAGAGGCCGAAAGAAACAACAAGATGCAGAACTGAAGGTGAAACCTTGGACACGAAGAGAAAAGAAAATGATGGAGAAAGCACTGGCACCCACAGAGAGAGAAACTGAGCCTCCTGGGGGGGTGCCTGAAGCCCTTCCTTTGGCAGTCTCCCCCAAAAACGCTGTGACAGAGGAACATTCTTCAGGAATATGTCAAGAAAGCATTACACATCAGGAAAATTCTTTTGAGTACCAAGGAACAGTAGTACCAAACCATTCTTCTGAAACAGGCCCATCTATGGCTGCACCTGAAACCCTCTCGCCTAAAATGTGCCAAGAAACAGCTGCACTTCATGACCATTGTTCTGAAGTATGCCAAGACATGGCTGAACCTGAAGTCCTCACTCCTAAAACATGTCAAGAAATAGCTGTACTTCATGACCATCCTTTCAAAATGTGGCAAGACACCACCCAAACTGAAGTTCTCTCTCTTGAAATGTGCCAGGAAACAGCAGGTCTCAAAGTCCTTCCTTCTACAACATCTGAATATGGAGCTGACCTGGAAGGAGGCTCTCCTACAGCATCCCCCAAACCAGATGTGCCTAGCAGCTGCCCTCTTGACACATACCAAAACACAGCTGGACTAGAGGAATTCAGTTCTGAACCAGATCAAGGAACAGCTGAGACTAAAGGTTTCCTTCCCAAAATACAAGAAATAGCTGTGCCTAAAGATCTTTCTACAAAAACATGCCAAGGGACAGTTGAACCTGAATACTTCTCTCATGAAACACACAAAGAAATGCCTGTGCTTCCAACCTCTTCTCCTGAAACAACCCAAGAGACACCTGCTCCTGAAGAATATTCACCTGACACATACCAAGAAACACCTGAGCCTGGAGAATGTTCACCTGACACACCTGGGCCTGAAGACCTCTCCACCAAGACATACAGAAATAAGGATACGCCTAAACAATGCCCTCCAGAACCAGACGGAGAAACAGGTTGGCCCCAAGGCCAGGATCCTGAAGCATACCAGGAAGATGCTAAGCATGTTAACGTCCTTCCTCAAGGTAGGGGGCTGTTCATAGCAACAGCACAGGTACATTTCAGCCAGTCATGATTTATAGCCTTCTTGATGATAGCTAGTTACCTCAGTGGCACTGTGACTATCATTGGCTAAGTCGAAGTAAAATACATATTCATGCAACCAACATTCTGTGTTGGCACATTTCCAAAGGATTAAAAGAAAATAATTGAAATGCAAGCCTGTACAGTAGGTACTTTTGCATACTATCCATTTTGAGAATCCAAAGACAGTGAAATGAATCTGAGTATAGTATGAATTATGTGCAAAATATTTTAGAAGGACAATTAAATTGAGATTAACAAGAAAGTTTAATGAATGAAGTTTTCTGGGAAATGCAATTTTCCTGATAAAGGGAAGGAAATTCATAGAGCAAGGTACTAAAGATGCTAGGAAACTTATTCTTTTAGGTTTTATCAGGTTTACCAAAAACCCAAATTTGTTCCTGAAAAGCTTTTTCCCAAGCATAGTGTTTTGAAAATAATGTGACAAACCTTTCTTTAATTTGGCTTGTCTTGGACAAAACTGAGACTCTTGATTCTCCTTATATTATACTGTAGACAGTTAAGAAATGGGCTAAGGTCTGGGGGGTTAGCTCAGTTGTACAGCACTTGCCTAGCATAAGTGAGCTCCAGAATCGCCACCACCACAACAACCCCCAACAAACAAACAAACAAACAAATACAGAGAAATGGGCTGAGCCTGGAGAGTTCTCTCCAGGAAATTAGTCTCAAAAGAAACGCCTTTGGTAGCTTATTTGCTCTTTCTGCTAAAAGATAAATCCAACAAAAATGTAGTGTTAGCTGGCTTCCAAGTAAAGCAGGTTTTGAGGAACCACTTAAAGAAATGTTATAAGGAACTCATATGAAGCTCTGCTTGTGCTGATGGGAGCACCTGGAGAAGCAGTTCTGTCTGGTCAATACAATGCCCTGGTTTCTAACAGTTGCATTCCAATATGGGCATTCAATTAATGCTCATTTTAGTTTTGGTCTTACCAAACAAATGGGAATATCTATTTTTGCTGATTATATAAAAGCAACAAATGTTTATTATAATAAATTTAAGCACTATGAAGTGAACATAGACACCATCTCCTGTCTCCAATCCCCAAGTGTTATTTTAACAAATGAACTAGTATAATAATTCTTTTCTGTAATTTTCATTTATATTATGATTGTGGCCATCTTATGATATCTTATGCAACAGCTGCATAGTATTGGGTTGTATGTATGGACAATAATTTATCCAACCAGTCTCTGCAATGATAAACATTTAGGTTACTGCCAAGTTTTACTATTACAACAATGTTCAATGAACATCATTGGGAGTCAAGTTTACTTATGTAACATTAATTTAGTACTTTCTGTGTGCCCTGTATTAAATATTTTACATGAATTATTTTATCCGATGTTTTAAACCCTAATAGTTTAAGTAAAATTCCCCCTTTATATAGAAGGAAATGAGGAAGCAGAAGCTTGTTTGTCTGATTATTTCCTTTGGGGGAGTCCCTAGCAGTTGAATTACTGGGCTCACAGGGTACTCACATTTGAATGCATTCAGTAAGACTAGTCTCCAGAAATGTCATAGCAGTACACACACACCAAAATTTATGTCTTTTTTCTGCATCCTTGTTAGCTCTGCATATGACATTTTTAAAATTTTTGCAAGAGTTGGAGCATAGCTCAGTGGTAGAGTGCTTGCCTAGCATGTGCACAGCCTGGATTTGATCCCCAGCACCAAAACCAAAACAAAAATTCTTTTAATTCTTCTAAATATATATTACAAACATTTTCCCAGTTGTTTATGGTTTAATATTGTTTGTAGTGGATTTTACTATATAGAATTTTGATTTTTAGGAATTCAAACTTGTCAATCTTTTCCTTTATGGTTTCTGGTTTGTGTCTTGCTTAGAATCCTAAGATTATAAAAATGGTTATTTCCATAACATGGTATTTCAGTATTTAAATGTTCAGTCCATCTGAAATTTATTTTCGTGCATGATATGAGGTAAGGTTGCTTTTTCCCCTTCAATTGTCCCAATACCATTTATTGAACCTATTTTTGTGTTTTATTTGATTTTACAGAAGTGAAAGAAAAACCCAAAGTAGAAGAACCAGAAATACCAGCAATTCCACATGTTCCTCAAGAAATTCATCCAGAAAATGATGTCTATAGTTATGTTTTGTTTTAACAATGCTCAACCATAAAGTTGTATTCCAATGGAAAGTCCATCTTACTATATTATGTGTGTGATTTTCTCAAAATATTGCAGAAATATCTATAATTTTCATTCATATTTTAACTTGGGTTTACCCTCCATTTTAGGCTCTATTTGGATGTGAGAACTAACATTTTTTAAGGCTTTAACACAGACAATATTTTGCTTTTGTGTGTGTGTGTGTGTGTGTGTGTGTGTG
>JAJEJO010001558.1:655037-730575 GCA_020662805.1 Glaucomys volans
CGGCCACTGAGCCACATCCCCAGCCCTATTTTGTATTTTATTTAGAGACAGGGTCTCACTGAGTTGCTTAGGGCCTCGCTAAGTTGCTGAGGCTGGCTTTGAACTTGTGATCCTCCTGACTCAGCCTCCTGAGTTGCTTGGATTACAGGTGTGCGCCACCGCGCCTGGCTGGGGTTTATTTCATTTGCCCTTGATTCTAATTGTGATGTATCCCCTCTGGTAAGCTGAAAGGTTTGACCTTGATTCTGCCCCTGGGTCATTAAACTGACCTCTAGACCAAGAGGCAGCACACTACAGCCTGTGGACCAAATATTGCCCACTACGGTTTTGTACATTAGCTTCATGAGACCACAGCCATACTCATTTGTTTATGTATTGTTGTAGCTGTTTACTGTAGCATACCTGCTTGTTTGCATATGGTGTGTGGCTGCTGTTGTGCAACGCTGTAGTGGTGGCAGAGTTGTGTAGTTGCACAGTGACTGGTTAGCCTCAAATCCTAAAATATTTACTATCTGACATTTTACAGAAAAAAATCATGAACCCTACCATAGACTCATCAGGAATTAAGTGTACTTATCTTAAAAGACAAGAAACCTGCTGGGTGTGCTGGCACATGCCTGTAATCCTGGTGGCTCAGGAGGCTGAGGCAGAGGATCTTGAGTTCAAAGCCAGGCTCAGCAATTTAGCAAGGCCCTAAGCAACTCAGGAAGACCCTGTCTCTAAACCTGTCTCTAAATATCTATGTAGATATTATATTATATATAATATTTTATATAAATATAAAACAGGGATGGGGATGTGGCTCAGTGGTTAAGGGCCCCTGGGTTCAATTCTCAGTACCAACACACAAACAAAAATAAAACAGTACAATAACACCAAAAAAATAAGAAACCTTAGAAATCTAGATACCACTTGCCATCATTTGGAATTCTTTCTCTGTCCATTCTTCTTCACCCAACATCAGCAGTTTAAATTGTTCTCATTTTACTGGTGGAGATGTAAAATTGTTTATTCTGAAACAGGTCATTTTTCATGTTTATTTAAGAACATGGATAGATTACAAGAACATGGTGTCCTGACATAGTCTGTATGATCTTGGTTATCTAAGTTGAAAACGTAGTTGGTATAAAGATTCAGGAGTATGTGGAGATTTTTATTTACTGCTTCTGTTTTTCTCCTTTCTCACTCCTACCCCTCAACACTCTTCAGAGATTATCATTGTTAACAGTTTGATGTAGTTCCCACCAGACCTTTTCTTTCTTCCCTTTTTAACACAGAGGAAGCATATTCACAGAGTGGGTGTTTGATTTAAAAAATGGAATATGTTTTCTTCATTTTACAGTATATGTCATGGAGGACTTTGTGGCAGTACATGGGGATTCACCTTTATTGCTTTAATAGCTGTCTGTTGCAAAATACAGGTGAACCATGATTTGACTGTTTGGCTGCTATGATAATACTGTGACAAAGCCCCTGGGACACATTTTCACATTTTCTTGGGTATTTGTGTATTTTTATCAGTAGGATATCTAAAGTAGATGTATTGGATCAGAGGGTGTGCATATTTATGATTTTGGAGAGCTACTTTCAAAATTTTCCTCTAAAATTAACCAACTTAAGACTTCAACAGTCTATGCAAATGACCTTTTCTTACACCTTCCCCAACACAATATGTTATCAATGTTTTACATTTTTGCCTGATGGGAAAAACAGTATTTTGTTTTTAAGTTTAATTCTTGATTATTAGTGAGGATTATCATCTTTTCATATGTTCTTAGCTATTTAGAATTATTTTCTGTATTGCCTATCCAAGTTCTTTGCTAAGTGTCCTCCATTGGTTTGTCTTTTATTTAGTGATTTTGTTATGTAGGAGTAATTTATATACCACAGATAGGAATCTATTGTATGTAGCGAACATTTTCTGTCAGGATGGTATTTTGTAGTGCATGAATTTAATAATTTAAGGAATTCACATCTGTTACTGTTTTTCTTCATGGCTTCTTGGTTTTGTATCTTTTTTAGGAAGACCTGGTCATTATTCAACTTTTCTGAGCTTCAGCTTCCTCATCCTTAAAATGAGGGATAAGTTGTACTTTTTAGGTTTGTTAAGATTATTACACGAAATGGCTATAAAGATGTCTGGCATGCTGCCTGGCAAATAGCAGGCACTTAATAATTATTGTTTATCCAGGAAGATGGCAAATGTCTGTTAAGATCCTCCTGTGTGCCAGTCACTGTGTGAGGTGCAAGGGAGGTAGAGATCGATGACTCTATGCTGTCCAGGAAGAGAAGTGGTGTTATTTTCTCCTGACTGATTAATTCTATTACAAACATTCTTTTTGTTAATTTGGGGGGGGGGTTGCATTTTCTCCCCTGAACTCAGTATGCTTATATTGTACTCAGTGCTTTGGTTTATTTTCAACAGGATTTTGTTTGTTTTTCACAAAAATGGTCATTCGAGCTATAAGGCAAAAGTGCAGCCCCCTAGGCTGAATGGTGCAAAGACCGGCGTGTTTTCCACACGAAGCCCTCATCGTCCCAATGCCATAGGACTAACCCTGGCCAAACTGGAAAATGTGGAAGGTAACCCATTTCATTTCTACTATTTTCTTCTCTTTGTTACCTCAAAAAGTCTTGTAAAGCCTGGTGGGCTGGTGCAGGCTTGCAATCCCAGGTCTTAGAGGCTGAGGCAGGAAATACATTAATACATAGTTTTGTGTAATGAACGTAGTGTCACTGCTTGCTGCTATCCACATTTACACTACTGATGGTAAACTCCTGAGAACCCCGAGATATTGAGAAACAGATGATGATTGAAAGAATGTTAGCTTTAAAACACTAGGAAATAAGCCAGGCATGGTGGCGCACGCCTGTAATCCAAGCGACTTGGGAGGCTGAGTCAGGAGGATCGCGAGTTCAAAGCCAGCCTCAGCAACTTAGTGAGGCCTTAAGCAACTCAGTGAGACCCTGTCTCTAAATAAAATACAAAAAATAGGGCTGGGGATGTGGCTCAGTGGCCGAGTGTCCCTGAGTTCAATCCCTGGTTCCAAAAAAAAAAAAAAAAAAAAACACTAGGAAATAAACTCTCATGGGGTGCTCAGAATTTGTTTTTATCACTCACTTATCCAAAAACATTAAATTAGCTGGGCAAGGTGGTGCACACTTGTGATCCCAGCATCTGTAAAGGCTGAGGCAGAAAGAAGGCAAGTTTGAGACCGGCTCAAAATAAAAATAAAAAGGACTGAGTATGTAGTTCTGTGGTAGAGAGATTAAATTCCCAGCACTACAGGAAGAAAAAAATATTAAATTATTTTTAAAAAATTTACACACTTCATAATCATTAAATTAGTAACCAGATTTTCTCAGACTTGGAATGCATTACATATAAAATGATTAAAAATTAATTTAGGGTTGTAGCTCAGTGGTAGAGTAGTTGCCTAGCATGTGTGAGGCACTATTGATTCTCAGCACCACATATAAATAAATAAAATAAAGATCCATCAACAACTAAAAAAATATTGAAAAAAAAATTGGAATCTGGTCACGGTAGCACACACCTGCAATCCCACTGGCTCAAGAGGCTGGGGCAGAAGGATTGCAAGTTTGAGGCCAGCTTCAGCAATTGAGGACCCAAGCAACTTAGCAAGATCCTGTCTCAAAATAAAAAATAAAAATGAAAAGGAATAGGGATATAGATCCGTGGTTAAGCACCCCTGATTTAAATCCCTAGTACCAAAAAATAAAAAGTAAAAATTAACTGGATACATTCAAATGTAACACATAGTTACTAGTCATACTTACAGACCTGGTAAGCGCACGGTGGTGGTATCACATCTTCCTGAGGCCTTGGGAAAATGAGCAGCATGGCTGCTGCACAGCATCACCTCTGCTGTTGGCAGGGCCTGTGCTGAATCACACTGAGGTATCGAACATCTGGCAGACTGTAGAGGTGCAAGGTGCCTGTGTAGAACACAGGATTGGCTTTAACTGTGTGTCCCCTATAACCCCCAACATGTTTTAGAAATCTTCATGTTTTTAAATCACTCTGACTCAGTAAATATGATTTAGGCAGAAGATAAAAGAGCCAATAGACCAAGAGCCAGGAGACCGTTTTGTGCTTTGGTGTTTGTAAAATGGGCAAAGGAGAAGAACCTGCCCTCTCTGTGACTCCACAAGACTTTTTTTTTATAATCTTCTGAGACAAAAGCTATGAGAGTCATTTTTGGCTATTGAGCACTAAATAAATAAGAGTGGTTATTTTGCTCATTTTTTTCTAGAACTTGAACTCCTTTGCAGGATTATACTCAACCAGGCAGAAGTGAGTAGGTTTTTAAGGAAATTTGGTAGCTGATCCACCTTGAGTTTTTCTAGTTTGTGATGGTTTACCAAAGTGGATAATAGTATTGGAACATTTTTATGATCATTCAAGCGGCCCACACATATTTTCTAGCACTGAATGTGTGCCAGGCATTGTTCTAGATGCTAGAGATACAGTGACCACCAAATAAGATAATCCCTGCCCTAAAGAGCTTAGCACTCTACTAGGGAAGGTCAAATCAGAAAAGGCATGAGGCCAAGTCCAAGAACCAATTACAAATAATGTAGGGATGGAAAAGGGAGTGATTCCTTTCCTGTTCACCGTGGTGGCTGACACCCCCGTAACAGAAGATGGTTCATGAGAGAGAGTATAATAAATGTATTGAAGTACACAGGGAAGATCACAGCATGGGAGTCATACACAGAACAAGTCTTCGTGAACTCTTATTCTCTGCCTGCCTTTCTCCTGCAGGCATTGTTAGGCATAATTCATCATTTATAATGTCCAAAGTCGTCTTTTAAAAGTTTCAAGCTCATTTATAGTAAGCATGTTTTAGAAACCAGAGTCCTTGGATAGTCATGTTTTTCTCAGAGGGAGACAGAATCAAATATGATCCCATGCAGTGTTTCAGTTCTTGTTCAGGCAGTTTACCAAGGGTCAGGTTAGTAGACAGTCCAGTAGCAGGAAGTGAACAACAGCTGTCCTAGGACACCAGGAGACTGACTTGTTAATTTTGTAATAGTGAGTTATGTGCATACTACTAGCTTGAGTCTTGATGAATATGTTTCTCTTGCTGTGTAACAAATCACCAGAAACACAGCAGTTTAAGCAGCACATATTTATGATGCGTTTGAAACATTGCTATCTTTTTGTGGGTCAGGAGGTCACCTTAGCTGGGTCCTCTGCCTTGGGCTCCCAGGGGTACAGTTTGGTTCTCAGCTGGGATGAGTTCTTCTCTGGAGACTTGATTGTGAAAGAATCTACATCTAGACTCACTGAGGTTGTTGGCAAAATCCATTTCCTTGTAATTGTATGACTGAGGTCCTGCGTTTTGCTGGTTATTCACTGGAGGCCACCTTTATCTTCTAAAGGCTGCCCACATTTCTTTTTCTTTTTTTGAACCAGGGATTGAACTCAGGGGCACTCGACCACTGAGCCACATCCCCAGCCCTATTTTGTATTTTATTTAGAGACAGGGTCTCACTGAGTTGCTTAGGACCTCGCTAAGTTGCTGAGGCTGGCTTTGAACTCGCGATCCTCCTGACTCAGCCTCCCAAGTCGCTTGGATTACAGGCGTGCACCCCCACGCCCGGCTACTGCCCACATTTCTTAGAGGCAGCTTGCAGTTTTTTCCCACGTGGATTTTCCCAACATGCCTGCATATTTCGTCAGGCTGCAGAGAGTCCTTCAAGTGAGTCCACCAGCAATCAGGAGTCTTAGGAAAACAGAGGCACTGGAGTGTATCAGCTCTTTGGCACATTCTGTTGGGTAGAATCAAGTCACAGTCAAGAGGAGGGATTACACGGGGGCTTAAGCACCTGGTTGTGGGGATCCTGGAGGCCACTTAGAGTGTGCGTGTCACCATGGAAACCCTCCTTGGCCCCAGTGATACATCGAGCAATGTCATGTGCCTGGAACAGCTTTAAGCACCAGCACTACAAAGATGGGTCAGCGCCAGCCCATGCTCTAGGGGCCTGCCTGCTGTCTAGGGACAGAGACTCCAAGCAGGCCATTGCCACTCTGTGTGAAGAGGGTTTGCTTATGTCTGGGAGTTCCTGAAAGGTTCTATGAGATGTTCTATGAGAACCTTGAAGAGCAGCTAGGATTTTGGCAGGTAAAAAAAAAAAAAAAAAAATAATAAAGGATGGGTTTCCAGTGTATGTAGACAGAAGGTGTTGAGAACCTGGTATGGAGAGAAGCATGGTGAGCCCAGTGATGCCTAAGCAGACACGTAGGAGAGACGATTTGGGGTTTGAGCGTATCCTCCAATTATTTGTACTGTTCTTCTCTATGAATATTTTTAAGAGGATTTTTTCATCTCACAGGTGGAGCTGTTTACCTGTCTGGAATTGATATGATACATGGCACACCTGTACTGGACATCAAGCCCTACATAGCTGATTATGACTCACCACAGAATTTAATGGAGCCTTTAGGGGACTTTAATTTACAGAATAACCAACCTACACCAAAAACCGTGTCCCAGTGTGAAGGTAGGAATGACAGCTGTGATCAGCAACAGCTCTCAGGGTGCAGTGAACCCCAGCCCCACTGCGGCACTGAGGAGGAACCTCAATGTCCCGAAGACAGAACTTCAGAGGAAAACTATCTGAAATGTGACGACACAGCAGAAGGCCCACAAACCTTGCCTGAGCACAGAGAGAGAGCAACGGATTTTGATTTGGAATCAGGAAATGATCAGAGTCCTAGTGTGGCAGAAGAACAGATTGTCCTGCGCGGCCTGGAAAATAGCTGTCCAGAGGAAGGTACAGATGAGGGGCCAAAGAGTGAGGAAGAAGCAGCAGTCTCGCAGGGGAGCAGTACAGATATGCAGCCTGCCCCTCCTCCCTGCAGGGCCAGGATGGCCGGCAGAGCTCCCCACAGTGTGGTTCCTGCCTGGGTGAGAGAGGCCCCTGCAGCCCCTTTACAAGTGCGGTTTACTCCTCATGCAGAGAAGGAACTGGGGCAGCTCAGTTCAGGAGGTGAACCAGGTACCCTCAGTTTCTTGTTTCTGAATGAGATATGAGCTTCCATTTACTATCAGACTTAGCCAGGTTTGGTATTTCCGGGGGCAACTCTATGGAGTATTTGTAGCGTGACCGATTTTTAAGAAACAGGAGTATATATTTGGGCAATACTAGTGTATAACGACTTTTGTTTGAAACCTGTGTGGTCAGCATACTTAGTTCCAGACAGGTACTCAGTTCAGTTTTTGCAGAGAATGGTTGCTGTCCCTCAAGGCAGGCATGATTCACAACCCTTTCTTCCTGGTACAGTCATTCTTTGACTTTGCAAAAGTTCAGAAACTGAACTGTATTCACACTTAGGTACACCATGTTTCTCATCTGTTTTACTGACTAGAGAGATGTTGCATTTTGTTCTAACAGTCAGGTAGCTGATAGATGAGCCTTTAGCACAGAGGACTTCAGAGCCCATGGTGTGAGGGGAAGAGAACTTGCCTGCATGAAGTCCCAGCAGTAGAGGCTTGTACTTTTCTGTAGAAGAGAGGGCGCAGGAGTTCATTTAACACACTGTTCTTGACACATGTTATTTGGTTTCATCAGCCCACAGCAGATCCCAGGTAGCCATCTAGAATGAAGGACGGGGCTGTTCAGAAGTAGGAACAGTGATGACAGTGAGAAGTAGCCTGTTGTCAAGAAGGTGTCAGCCAACAAAGGGAGAAAGCTGTTCCTTGTGTTTCATCACAGTAAAGACCCAACATAGTCAAAGAAGGAAATGCTTTCATTGATTCTCTGGTTGTTCACTGAACTTGTAGGCACCAGGCACTGTTCTTGGTTGTTGGGATATATCAAAAGATCAGAAGCGGTTAGGGGATTCCCTGTCTTCATGGAACTTGAGAAGCAAACTAAAAGCACGTTGTACAAAACCTAGAAAAACATTATATGATGCTAAAAGGCTATAATGACTGTAGGAAATGTAAAAAAGAATAGAGCAGGCTCAGGGTGTTACGATTTTATTTATTTATTTATTTGTTGGTACTGGGGATTGAACCCAGGGACACTCGGCCACTGAGCCACATCCCCAGCCCTATTTTGTATTTTATTTAGAGACAGGGTCTCACTGAGTTGCTTAGGGCCTCGCTAAGTTGCTGAGGCTGGCTTTGAACTCGTGATCCTCCTGCTCAGCCTCCCAAGTGCTGGGATTACAGGCGTGCACCACCGCGCCCACCTACAATTTTAAATGGGTGGCCAGAGTAGGTCTCACTGAAAAGGCGCCTATGAGCAGAGGCTGAAGAGGTGAAGAAGTAAGCCAGCCTTCCAGGGGAAGGTTGTGCCAGGCTGTGGGACAGCCAGTGCACAGCTCCACAGTGGAAGGCACGTGACATGGCCAAGGCTGTGTGGGAGAGTGGACTGCGGATGGGCAGAGCGGAGGAGCTGAGGTCAGAGAGGCTGCAGGGAGAGGTGGAAAGCAGAGGAACTTGACCTCAGTATTCCAGACAGCAGGGGTCATCTCGGGGGTCAGGTCACTGCCTAGTTGGGTAATAGGTGATTTCTGGAATGTCAGTGGCACGCTGGAGTTCCTTAATCAGGCAGTGATTCCATATTCAGAAAATGAAGGCTTAAAAAACCATAGACATTAGATTTCCCCAGCTTTACAAGGAGAGAGAGAAGAGAGAGGGCAGGAGGGTGTTGAGAATGGAGCCTGAAAGAAGTCCTCTGAATTGGAAGAGTCTCAAAACTGGGACTGGTGATGAATGCCATACCCAACTCTGGAGGTTTCCCTCTTTCTTCCTGTCAGGGCCCAACGACACCGTGGCACCCCTTCCTCTGGATGAGGCAGCAGGTGCTCTCCACAGGGCACCCCCTCACCTCTGGAGACAGCAGCCTTGTGGATGTGAGCTGCGGGCCTCTCAAGGGCTGTACTCTCCCCCTTTTTTCCTAAAGCTTTATTCTTCTGTTGTTGTTGTTCTGTTTAGTTATACATGATGGCAGAATGCATTTTGATTCAATGTACAAAAGTGAAGTACAACTTTTCATTTCTCTGGTTGTGTACAATGTAGAGTCCACACCATTTGTGCAATCATACATGTACATAGAGTAATGATGTCTATCTCATTCCACCATCTTTCCCACCCCATGCCCTCTCTCCTCCCCTCATTCCCCTCTGCCCAATCCAAAGTTCCTCTCTTCTTCCCTTCCCCCAGCCCCGTTATATATCAGCATCCACTTATCAGAGAAAACATTTGACTTTTGTTTTTTTGGATTGGCTTATTTCACTTAGCATGATATTCTCCAACTCCATCCATTTTCCTGCAAATGCCATAATTTTATTCTTCTTTAAGGCTGAGTAATATTCCATTGTGTATATATACCACAGTTTCTTTATCCATTCATCTGTTGAAGGGCATCTAGATTGGTTCCACAATTTAGCTATTGTGAATTGAGCTGCTATGAACGTCGATGTGGCTGTCACTGTAGTAGGCTGATTTTAAGTCCTTTGGGCATAGGCTGAGAAGTGGGATAGTTGGGTCAAATGATGGTTCCATTCCAAGTCTAAAGTTTTATTCTTAACCAAAGCTTTTGATTTTAAAATTGATTATCTTTTTAAAAAGTTGCATTCATCACTGTATGCAGTTGCTGGGGGTGGAAAGTCAGTTGGAAAAAGATCTTGGATTGGAGCAGAGGAGTGCTGTTGGGAGGTACTTTACGTTACACTTGTCCCTTGTCAGGTGCTACCTACTGTGGAAAGTTCTATTTTTCCAACTATCGTACATGTATCTGAAGTGTTTCAAATATACCTTATTGATAAAAGTGGTTAAAAAGAGAAATTCTGCAGCAAGATGGGCTGATGGGTACCAAGCAGCAGGGATTAAGGCTGGTACAGAATCAGAGGTGACATGAGGACGCTCAGCACCGAGGAGAGTGAGAAAGGGGTGGGCTGGCACCAGCACAGAGGTCTGGGCAGAGGCCGTGGGCTCAGGCAGGGGTGAGTGTGAATTGGGTTTGAGGGCAGGAGATGTGGGAAGGCTTCCTGAGCTGTTGGGAGGATGGGATTAGTGGGCCAGGAATGGAGGGCAGGGCACTCGCACCATGTTGGCCAAACAGATGCCCCTGAAGCGTTGTTGTGGGGACTGTGATGAACTCTTTCTTAGGCGGCCTTCACAGTTATTTGATGTGCCATGCAGCTGGGAATGCAGCAGTGTGATAGAGCACTTGCCTAGCACGTGGGGCTCTGGGTTCAATACCCAGCACTGCAAAAAAAGATAAGTGAATGATTTTATGAACCATAAAATGAAAGAATCTTGTGACTATAATTGGTCCTTGTTTTTTCATTAAACATGTACTTCATGGACAGGAGATTGCAAGTTTGAGGCTAGCCTGAGCAACTTAGTGAGACCCTCCCTCAAAATAAAACACTTTTTAAAAAGGGCTGGGGATGTAGCTCAGTGGTAAAACACCCCTGGGTTAAATCTCCTACAGCAAAAAACAACAAAATTGAATCCACTCTGTGAAGGACAAAGATTGGCTGCCCCTGCAGGTGTGATTTTGAGTAGGAATGACAGTTTTACAGTACATGCCTTCCTGGAAGGGGCCAGCCTTCATTTGGATGTTTTCATTTAAGTTCGTAAATATTTTATTTTATTTTATTTTATTTTACTTTACTTTATTTTACTTTACTTTACTTTACTTTTTACTTTACTTTACTTTAATTTAATTTAATTTAATTTTTATTTTTTTATTTATTTGGAACTCAGGGGCACTCAGCCACTGAACCACATCCCCAGCCCTATTTTGTATTTTATTTAGAGACAGGGTCTCACTGAGTTGCTTAGGGCCTAGCTAAGTTGCTGAGGCTGGCTTTGAACTCGGAATCCTCCTGCCTCAACCTCCCGAGTCGCTGGGATTACAGGCGTGCGCCACCGTGCCCAGCTGTAAATATTTTATTTTTTAAAAATTGATATGTATTTGAAAAGATATTAACATGAGAGGTTTTGCCCTTTAGAGGTAGGTATCTGCTACCTGAAACATGTCCCCAGGCAGCTTCCTGGAGATGCCTTGAACTGTCTCAGTGTGTCTGTTTCACCTTTTTTCCTAGAACTTTCCTGTCTCCCTTTATCAGGTCCTCTCTTGCCTATAAGCTAGTAGCAGAGGTATGTGTCAGCGTAGTTCACTCTCTTGTGGCTTTTTCAGAATGCTGGGACTGTTAGTGTTTTCTTGACTGTATCTTTGTCATTTGAAAAATGACAAAAGAATTAAAGTCTCCATTGACTGTAGAAAGAATAGCATTTTGATTGACATAAAATAAAACTCACCCCTCCTAGGTAGGTGTCTAATGAAATACACCACCATGATATTTTTTTGTTATTGTTCAGTAAAATAAAAATTGAGGGGTGCACAAGTTAAATCTAATGACAATAAATACGGCTTAAAGGTGAAATTTTCTGTAATGACTGAATAGGTCCAAACCCTTTCCTTTCAGGAGCCCAGCCACAGTCCATATGGAAGCTTACTGTCATGAATTTGACCTGCATGAGTGTTTTTGAGTGTTAAGTTGTGGTCTTTTTGTTGCAGGTGTTGGTCAAGCATCATTTAGGTATTTTCAGTCAGCCGAGGAAGCGAGGCACGCGATTGAGGCGGTGCTGTCAGCTGATCCTCGGTCTGTGTACCGCCGGAAGCTCTGCCAGGACCGCCTTTTCTACTTCACTATAGACGTAGCACACGTCACTTGCTGGTTTGGCGATGGCTTTGCGGAAGTTCTCAAGATCAAGCCAGTTTCTGAGCCCCTGTGATGACTGACCCTGCAGAGTGCTTGATGTCTCTGGGATCCTAAGGGGCCTCCATCACGTCTGAGACCGCCTTGTTGACCTCTGCGTGTGACTTCTGGGTTTTCTGTTCAAGCTAATGAAGGGTCTTCTTTGCAGAAAGAAGCAACACTTTGTGCTGTGGTTGATTGGGACTGTTCAAAATATTTATTTGGAAAAATATTAATAAATTTAACTATGGAGTAATCGCCAGATGCTTTTTGACCTGCCAATATTGAAGAATCCAAAGGTAATGCTGTGTCTGTGGTTTCCTGTAGAAACTGGTTGTTCTTTGCATTTGGTCAAATTAGGCAGAGATCATTCTGGCAGACACGTTCAAGTTAGAGTTGATCTGTTGCACAGTTCCCATGTGTTTTCCTGTCTGGAAGAGCCTGATCTCTCTCTTTTATTCTAAAACTGAGCTACAGCATCTTAAGAACCTAACACATAAATAACAAGTGATTATAGAGCATTTTAGAGATGAAGCCTCTGTGTTTCAGAGACTTTGTGTCAAACACACACGTATATATTTAATCCTGATTCCAAAATAAAGACTCTGAGATTTCTTTAATATCAGGAAAGAAAATCACTGGCCTGGCATGGTGGTGCACGCCTATAGTCCCGGTGTCTTGGAAGGCTGAGGCGGAAGGATCTCAGGTTCAAAACCAGCTTCAGCAACTTAGCAAGGCCCTAAGCAACTTAGCGAGTGAGACACTGTCTCAAAATAAAAAAGGGCTGAGGGTGTGGGTCAGTGCTTAAGCACCCCTAGGGGTTCAATCCCCAGTCCCCCCCCCCCCCGCAAAAGAAAGAAAAACTAAAGAAATCTTTACTGGTTTACTTACTTATTTTGTGATTTCTCATTGAGAACCTACCTTGGGGTCTTGGTGATAAAATGAGACGGATGAAATAAGATGCAGTTCTTTTGTAAATCATGGTTTGTAGAGGAAGTAATACAAAAGCAAATTATTGTATGAGTTTAATAAGTACAGTAATTAAGTCTGTGCACAGTTCCTGTACCATGTAGGAAGGAGTTGTAAGAACGTATTGTCTATTGGTGGTTTAACAAGGTGATCCCAGGTAACCCAAGATTTACGATCAGTGTAGCCAGATTAGATACCTATTAGTGTAGCCAGATTAGGCACCTCTTAACCTGACGGACTTTCCTAATCACACCTGTGAATCTTCAAGCTGATTGGTCACGGTGTTGAAATGGTGCTGCTGCCTGTGGATGCTTGTGCGGTTGTCTGTGGCTTGTAGCTGTTGTCTTTGATGTTCTTTAGACTGTTTGGGGAAGTATCTTTTTTTTTTTTTTTTTTTTTTAAGTTTTCTTTTTATTTGTCTTCCTATTACCACTTTGTATTTTTATGATACACTTATTTTTTTTTAAAAAGGTGAGGGGCAAAAATAAAAACCAGAAGCTCACCTACAATTCGTCTTTATGTCCAGGTTCAATTATTTCTCTTGGGGAAGTATCTCAAATTTGATTTTTTTAAGCTTTTCATTTTGAAATATAGATTCCCAGGAAGTTGTAAAAATGGTGCGGAGGTTCCCTGTAGCCGCCACCTAGCTTCTTCCAGTGGTAACATCGCACCTTAGTATCAAAGCATAGAAGTTGAAATTTTTAGTCTGTCCTCTAGTTTGATTTTGATATCATTTCTCATAAAAATCATTTTGAAACTGAATCATGGCTTGAAGCCCAAGGCGTTGATGTTTTATAGGGAATAATAACACTGGGGATGATACCAACCAACCTTCTGATAAGAGAACTGTTCAGTTGTTTGGGGTTTTATTAAATGTTCTGAGGAGTTTAGAACTAAAAAGTGTCTTAACTAGCCTCCAGCTCAGCTTTCTGCAGTTCCTGAGTCTTCCTCAGCACTCAGGGCTGACCTGCCAGCCTCTGCTTAAGCAGCCTCAGGGAAGAGGCCTTCACCCCCTATCCTGTGCAGCTCATTCTGTTTGGACAGTGCTCATTATTAGAATTTTCTTCCTTTATATGAAATCAAATCTGCTTTCTGTTAACTCCATCCACGGATGGGGCCACAAAGAAGAAGGCTGATCGTCCTCCCAAGTGTCCTGTCAGACCATGCCGAAGCTGAGCACCTGTTTTCTTCTGTTTCTCACATAACATGACCTCAAGCCTCTCCCCACCCTCTGTCCTTTCTGTGTCCACTCTGAGCTTTTGTCCCTGTGGGTGTGCACTTCAAGTATTCTCTGGTGAGGAAATGTGGGTCTCTAGTTTGTGAATTTCCATCTGCAAACGAGAAGTACGCCAAAGCACAAGTTTGAAATGAGCTTATTTCTTTTTGTCTTGGAAACATTTTTAAAAGAACAAGAAAGGGAAACACTTCTCTACTAGGCATAAACGACACCCGCCTAATTTTCAGCCTTTGCCTTTTGGAACCTGTAGGGGGAGCCCCTGATGGTGGATGTTTTTCACTAGTTTGAAGGTAAACAATTTCAAGACATTCAGGTAACTTGGTTTGGCACACCTTTCCAGCTTTCCAGCAATTTCTGATGCATTTCAACATATAGGAAGAGATCAGAAGGGTGAGTGGCATTTATTAAATTTTTCTTGAATTGTAACTTTGTTGAAGGGTTGGGATGGATTCTTCCAGCAGGTGGAGCTGTGTATAACCAGGCAGACTCATTCGCTGATGCCCTGAGCATGCCTGTATGAAGCCTTCACTCTGCCTGTGTGTTTTTGACTTTTTTTCTTAGAGGAAAATGAGGATGAAGACATGAATCAAGCTCTTGTTGGTAGTTTCCTTTTTATGATATGGTCCCTAAAAAGGCAGATGAGGACTCAGTACTAATGAAGTCTGCATTGATTGCTAACCTCTGTCATGTCCTTGGCACTGAGCCAGGTGCTTTTCGTGCATTGACTGGAGGTTAAGTAATGAACTCAAGGTCACACAGTTGGTCAGCATGCAGGTAGGATGTCGGCCTGCCCAGTCTGCCCGGAGTGCTCCCTTCTCCACTTGGTTCTACCACCACCCATAGTACAGCTGTGGATCTGTGTGGGAAGCAGGACAGGAAGTTGGAAGAGCACTAGGTTTGGCCTTGGAAACTTCAAGTGCTGTTTTCTGCTCTACCATGTGCCAGCTGCCTGACCTTGGGTAAGTCACTGCATCAGTCTCCAACTCTGAAACCTTACAAGGTTAATGCTTAGGAAGGTATTATTTAATAGCTTCAATGGTCTGTTAACTTAGATAATGTTTTTGTTGTGCTTACATGATACCTCCTTTCAAAATACTAGCTTACTAGGGTTGGGAATATAGCTCAGTTGGTAGAGTGCTTGCTTTGCAAGCACAAGGCCCTGGGTTCAATCCCCAGCACCACAAAACAAACAAACAAACAAAAACTAACATATTGTATTTCTACTTGTAATTAAGCCAGATAATTGCATTGCCAATGTCATCTTTAATTTTTGAGGATATTTAAAATGATTCAATCCTATTAATTGCCCTTTTGGTACTGGGGATTGAACCTAAAGGCATTTTACCACTGAACTACAGCCCCAACCCTTTTTATTTTTTAATTTTAGACAGGGTCTCACTAAGTAGCCTAGGGCCTGACTAGGTTGCTGAGGCTGACCTCAAACTTTCAATCCTCCTGTTCTAGCCTTCTGAGTCACTGGGATTATTGGTGTGTACCACCATGTCTGGCTATTTCTAACAATTTTTGATTTATAAATTCTTCCACCATCTTAATTAAAGTGTAAAGGTTTAGCCGGGCGTGGTGGCACACGCCTGTAATCTAAGCGACTTGGGAGGCTGAGTCAGGAGGATCTTGAGTTCAAAGGCAGCCTCAGCAACTTAGCGAAGCCCTAAGCAACTCAGTGAGACCCTGTCTCTAAGTAAAATACAAAATAGGGCTGGGGATGTGGCTCAGTGGCCGAGTGTCCTGAGTTCAATCCCTGGTTCCAAAAAAAAAAAAAAAAGATTTATATATGCCCCAGCCACAAGAGCAACTGGCAGCAGGCAGCTGTGAGGGGCACCTGGAGGCAAGGCCCCGACCCTGGAGGACCTGGCTGGCTCCAAAGAACCAATCCCAGCACCAGGCTCCACTGAGGGATCAGCAAGTGAAGGAAAACCCACAAAAATACCCTGTAAATCTCCACAGCCAGAACCAGTGGAGAACTCCAACACCCTCAAAGAGACAGCCCAGGATGAGGCTCAGGGATGCACCTGTGACCCAAGAGCTCTCAGTGCAGGGACATCAAGGGGACGCATGCACACTCACCAGGAACCCAAAGGGGATAGTAAAAATATCAAAGTGATCAAAGAACCTGTAAAGCGGAAACTGGATTCTATGGCAGGTGCAGCTGGCAGCAAGAGATGCAGAGGGGCCCCTGAGGGCAAGGCCCAGCCCCTGGAGGACCCCGCTGGCTCCAAAGAACCAATTCCAGCACCAGGCCCCACTGAGAGACCAAGAAATGATGCTCACAGCTTGAAGAGCACTCCAAAGCAACCTACTGAAACATCAAATCCTCTGACGACATGCAAAAGAGTCCTTAGGGCCTCTAAAGCAAAGCCAGTGGAAGGCAAAGTGGGCAACAGACACCCGGCAATGTCACTAAGCAGAAGCAATGTTCCCCTGCCCAAGGGCGAATCTGGAAAAGACGGACTTCTGTCAGGACTCTGGGGGCTGTGCCCAGAGACTGCTGCAGGACGCTGCGCAGGTGAAGGCTGTCCATGGGAAAAGGAGGCTGCTCCCAGGGAGAGGCAGATCTCCTGGGCCCTTGGTAATGAATAGGGTCTAAAAATTTTAATAAATAGAATTGAACCTGTGGAAGAGCACAACACTAACAAGGAAACTGAAAAAGGAACACAAAGCAGAAGACTCTGCTCCTGAAGATAAGGGAATGTTGCTGCGAACAGACACCAAAATAAAACTGAAGGAGAACAGCAAAGACTGGAGATGACTGTATCAGCAGAAAATGTAAGAATAAAGAGACAGGAGGAGAAGCCCAGGAAGACCTCCAGGAGATGGAGCTGCGGAACCCAGATGATGGAGAGGAGGAACCTGCATCTAGGGGCAAAGTCAGGAAAGGAGAATGTGCTTGAGATCGGGAAGACAGAATCAGATTTCCCAGTCTCACACAGCAGAGGAGGAAGTGAGGGAGAAGAGCTTGGCAATCGCCACGAGGAACCAGCAAGAGAAAGCGGCAATCGCAAATCCAGACTTCAGGTGACCAAGGTCGTGAAAGCAGGGCACGCAGCTCGACTGGAGAGTGGATCTCAGTGGAGAGTCACTCCTGGTGCCAAGAGATGTGCAGAAAACCTAAAGAAGGGTGAGGACACGGTATGCACCAAGAAAATAAGAAGCGGAGGTCATCAGGACAGTGAAGGTATTTAGCAAAGAAATTTAAGAGGGAAAAAATATAATAAAGTTAGTGATGAATTTTTAGTATAATTTTTGATACCAGTATAAAAATGAATTCTGCAAATAACAATATGGGTGTGTTTATGGGAAGAAAGCTCAGAATTTTCCTGGTTTGTCTTTAGAACCCTGCATGGGGTCCTCAAGGGGCATTGCTGGCCAGTACCTGAGCCGTAACAATTTATGTCTGGGGCAGGTGGCAAAGCATGTTTCCTCTGTGTTGCAGAGTAAAGCCTGCTTCCTGAAAAAAAAAAACAAAAAACTGATGTATGTTCTATCAACTTTGTGAGATTCATGCACATCTATCTGTGACCACGACTGAGACTGGCCTATATTATGTCCTTGTGTATTGCTTTAGTTGGGTTTTGGTAACAAGGTTTTGCTGGTCTCATAAAATAACACGGATTTATCTTCATTTTTCTTTTCTCTGGAAGACTCTGTAACATTAGAATTTGAAAAGCGTCTTTGATAGATGGCACTTGCTGGAGAAGCCATGTAAACCTGTTGTCCTCTTTTTTTTTTTTTTTTTGGAACCAGGGATTGAACTCAGGGACACTTGGCCACTGAGCCACATCCCCAGCCCTATTTTGTATTTTATTAGAGACAGGGTCTCACTGAGTTGCTTAGGGCCTCGCTAAGTTGCTGAGGCTGGCTTTGAACTCACAATCCTCCTGACTCAGCCTCCCAAGTCGCTTGGATTACAGGCGTGCGCCACCACGCCCGGCTCTGTTGTCCTCTTTATGGAAAGATTTCTGTTGCATTCAATAAAGGAATTCAATTCAATTTCTAATTACGTTTTCTTGAAGAAATTTCTTTCTTGCTTTGACTTTTGTCCTTGTATTTGCTGAAAAGTCAGCTGTACTCCCATGAATGACACCCTCTCCCAGCCCTCTGCTGTCTTGCCTGACTCGATAGCAGACTTTAGGGGATATAGAGATCCCTAAAATACAATGTATGCATGGCTTTTTGGAAAACTTCTTTTACAGAAATATTTTTTTATTCCTTTTAGCAAGCCATATGATGTTTTGTTAAGGGCGATATCACAGAGTGCTCCCACTTTGAGATTAATTTGACATTATGCCAGATGCCCAAGGCAACTTCTTTCTTGTCCTCCCACCCACCCGGGGTTACATGGATACACCAACCCCTTTGTTGTGTGTCCCGTCACCAGCTCTAGTCCTTAGCTTGCTTTCTCTTCCTCCTCTCCTGGTTCTAGCCCAGGTATTGTAGGAAAACTGCATTTCTTTTATAAGAAAGTTAAATTGCGATCATGATTCGAGGTTATTAAAGCAAGCTCCACCTCTGTGACAGAGAAGAGGCAAGTCATAAGTTTTAAAGCTCATTTAAATATAATAAGGATCTTTTTGTTGTTAAAAAAAAGTCCCCTAACATAGGTCAGTTGTAAAATGCTCTCCAGCATCTCCTCCATTCTCAGGGTCTGCCTTTGGAGCTCCCAGCAGGTGTGATTGCCAAAGGAGTCGAGGTTTAGGTTGGTGTGTGTGTGTAGCTGTGCCCAGCAAGCAGAAAAGCCATCTCCATGTCCCTGGTGCAATAACTCAGTGACATACTCTGTTTTTTGGTGGAGGGGATCGCGTGGCATGTGAATTCATGCCATGTCAGCCAGTCACAGTTAAGTCAGTGTGTTGTGCTGTGCTGTCAAAAACCTGGAGAAGAGGCGACACCTTACCCACCTCTTCTGTCCCCGGGGTCACAAGGTTGCCACTTCACTAGATTCTTCACTACTGTGTGTCATTCTTCCCAACTCCAGATATGTAAAGTATTTTTATTCCATGTTAATTTTTGTTTTAAAAATCACATGTTAAATGCTGAAAAAATGTGAAATAATTTTTCACATTAGTCTTTTACAAGGTAATTTAAAATATATTATTTCACTTGGTAGCTCAGTAACATTCTGGATGGTGTGTCTGGGAGATAAGCTGGGGCCTAAACACCATTTGGAAGCAGAGTCAGCAAACTGCTAGGCCAACTGCGGCCCACAGTATGTTTTCCTGTTGTCTGAGAGCTAACATTGGTCTTTACATTTTTAAAGGATTGTAAACAGAATACAAAAACAAAACCCCCAGAAAAGTACACAACAAAGACTAGTCTGCAAAGCTGGAAATATTTACTAACTGATTCTTCTCAGAAAAACTCCTGACCCCTGATTTAGAACATTATTTCTCTGAAATGGTGTTTTGAATCCCAGAAAGGTTATTTGCAAATTATTAGGTTATGACATACTTATTTTTGTATTGCAGATTGAACTCAAGGATGCATTACTACTGAGCTGTATCTCTAGTTCCTTAAAAATACATTTTTTAAAATTTTGAGACAGGGTCTTGCTAAGTTGCTGAGACTGGCCTTGAACTTCCTATCCTCTTGCCTCAACCTGGGATTACAGGTGTGAGTCACCACACCCGACTTTAAAATATTCTTGACTATTTATCTGAACTTAATATTTCTAGATTATGCAGGTAATCACAGAACAACTTTTTGATCAATTAATCCTCAAAATGTCTTTAGAAAGGGAAAAAGAAAAGTGAGAGGGGGCAAGCTTCGGATAAATAGATTATCATAGTAAAGGCTAATTGTGTTTTCTTCTCAAGGACAGTGAAAAAGTATATCTGTACAAGACTCATTCTGACATAGACACCCATTAAAAAAAGAGGATTACAGCCAGGCACAGGGGCGTATGCCTGTATCTCCCAGCAACCTGGGAGGCTGAGACAGGAACATCACAAGTTTGAGGCCATTCTGGGCAGATTAGCAAGATCCTTTCTCCAAATAAATGATAAAAAGGGCTGGGGATGTAGCTCAGTGGTACAGCACTCCTGGGTTCAATGCCTGGTATCACAAAAATAAAAATAAGGCAATCTCCTATGAAGGTTTCGGAGCTACCTCTCAAATGGATGAGCAATCTTGTTTGTATCATAAGTTCCCCAAAGTGACTGCTGCAATCGTGAATTGCCCAGCCCCAACTTGTGCCAGTCAGAGATGCACATAAATTAATGTTTCTGTGAGAAACTATGCCAGAAGTAGGCGTTTGGCCTGGAGGAGGAGTTGTTTTAGATTAAAAAGACACATGAGGATGCCAATGACTATGAGGATGGTGCTTGTTCAAGCTTTGTCCTGGAATTTGGCCTAAGGTCAGCTATCACTGACCAGGAGCTGGAAAGACCTCTTGAGGCCTAGGTAGACAAAAGGAAACCGGCTTCTTCCCAAGGACACAAAGATAAGGTTGAGGAAGAAGTCCTGGAACTCAAGGCCAAGTTTACCCAAAGCTTGTCCTCTTCTAAACTCCTTGACCCCCAGGGCTAGCTGGAGGACCTCACAGGGTCTCTGCCTATCCTCTTATAGTTTCCTCTTAAAGACCAACACTCAAAAGACACAAAACAAGCAGACAAGCAGCATTAGAGGCCAGAAAGCAAGGTCACCAAGAAATACAAAACTGAGCCAGCTGTGGTGGCCCCTGTCTATAATCTCAGCTCCTTGGGAGGCTGAGGCTGGAGGATTGCCAAATTCAAGGCCAACCTCAGCAATTTAGCAAAAGCCTGTCTCAAAAATGATAAAAAAAAAAAGGTCCAAATCTTCATCATTTTGGCTTAGGACCAGATTTCCTTAACATCACTCCCACAGCACAAGAAATAAAAGCAGGAATCAATAATTGGGACAGAGTCAAATTAAAAAGCTTTTTCTCAGCAAAGGAAACAAATCAGCAATGTGAAGAGAGAGCCTTCAGAGAGGGAGAAAATCTTTGCCACACACACTTCAGATAGAGCACTAACCTCCAGGATCTACAAAGTACTTAAAAATATTAACACCAAGAATATTAATAACCCAATCAATAAATGGGCTAAGGAAATGAACAGATACTTTACAGAAGAAGATCTATAAACAATCAACAGATATATGAAAAAATGTTCAACATCCCTAGTAATAAGAGAAATGCAAATCAAAACCACCTTAAGATTCCATCTTACCCCAATTAGAATGTCTTTTATTAAGAATATAGGCAACAATAGGTGTTGGCGAGGATGTGGGGAAAAGGGTACACTCATACATTGCTGGTGGGATTACAAGTTAGTGTAGCCACTCTGGAAAGCGGTGTGGAGATTCCTTAAACTTGGAATGGATCCACCATTTGACCCAGCTATCCCACTCCTTGGCCTATACCCAAAGGACTTAAAATCAGATTACTACAGTGATGCAGCCACATCAATGTTCATAGCTGCTCAATTCACAATAGCTAGATTGTGGAGCCAACCTAGATGCCCTTCAATAGATGAATAGATAAAGAAACTGTGGTATATATACACAATGGAATATTACTCAGCCATAAAGAAGAGTAAAATTATGGCATTTGTAGGTAAATGGATGATATTGGAGACTGTCATGCTAAGTGAGATTAGCCAATCCCCAAAATCCAAAGGCCAAATGATCTCCTGATAAATGAATAATGATGCATAATGTGGGGTGGAAGGGAGGCAAGAATGGAGGAAGGATAGATAGCATAGAGGGAAGGGAGGGGTGGGGTCGGGGTGGAGGAGTAAGAATAATAACAGAATGAGATGAACATCATTACCCTGTGTACATGTATGAATGCACAGATGATGTGACTCTACTTGTGTAAAACCAGAGAAACAACAGCTGTACTCCATTTGTGTTCAATGAATAAAAAAAAAATGATAAAAAAGATTGGGTTTGTAGCTCAGTGGTCTCTAAAGCACACTTACAAAATGACCAAAATAATCAAATAACCATCTATGTTTTCTCCTCAGAAATCCGTGTCCAAACCAAAGAGCAACAATAGAACATAAGGAAATTCCATGTCAAAAACTTGAGGTCTGAGCCGGGAGCAGTGGTGCATGCCTGTAATCCCAGCGGCTCAGGAGGCCGAGACAGGAGGATTGTGAGTTCAAAACCAGCCTCAGCAAAAGCAAGGCCCTAAGCAACTCAGTGAGATCCTGTCTCTAAATAAAAATACAAAGTAGCACTGGGGATGTGGCTCCGTGGTTGAATGCCCCTGAGTACAATCCCTGGTACCAAAAAAAACCCAAAAAACAAAAAACAAAAAGCGAACAAAAACAAAGACAAAAACTTGAGACCTGAACCAGAAGTGCTGTCAATGTTGAGGATTTTGCAGCCACATCAATGTTCATAGCATCTGAATTCACAATAGCTAAGCTATGCAACCAGCCTAGGTGCCCTTCAACAGATGAATGGATAAAGAAAATGTGGTACATATGCACAATGGAATATTACTTAGTCATAAAGAAGAATGAAATTATGGCATTTGCTGATAGATGGATGGAACTGGAGACTATCATGCTAAGTGAAATAAGCCAGTCCCAATAAACCAAAGACCGAATGTTCTCTCTAATATGTGGATGCTAACGCACAGTATGCAGGGGTGAGGGAAAGAGAACAGAAGGTCATTGGATTAGACAAAGGGGAATGAAGGCAAGGAAGGGACAGGAATAGAAAGACAGAATAAATTGAACGTAACTTTCCTATGTTCACATGAATATGAGACCAGTGAAACTTCACATCATGTACAACCACAAGAATGGGATCCTAATTAGAATAAGTCATACTCCATGTATGTATAATATGTCAAAATACACTGTACTGTCATATCTAAAAGAGCAAATAAAAATTAGAAAAAAAATGTTGAGAATGGAGATTATGTAATCCATTTAAAATGAGTGTTTGGCAGAGACTGAGGCAAGAGGTTGCAAGTTTGGGGCTAGCCTGGGCAACTTGGTGAGACCCTATCTTAAAATATAATTTTAAAAGGGCCAGAGCTATAGCTCAGTGGTGCACTGTCCTTGGGTTCAGTCTCCAGTTCTTCTATTCCTACTACTACTGCCATACTGAACATGAAAATCGGTGTTCCTTTTTCTTTCTTTCCTTTTTTTTTGATACTGGGGACTGAACCCAGGGGCACTCCACCACTGAGCCACATCCCCAGCCCTATTTGGTATTTTATTTTGAACTTGCAATCCTCTTGCCTCAGCCTCCCTAGTGCTGGGAATACAGGCGTGCGCCACCACGTCCGGCGGGCAGTATTCCTTTTTTTCTTTTTTCCAGTACCAGGGATTGAACCCAGGGGCACTAAATCACTGACCCACACTCCTAGTCCTTTTTAAAAAAATATTTTATTTTGAGACAGGGTCTTGCTAAGTTGCTTAGGGCCTCACTAAATTGCTGAGGCTGGCTTTGAACTTTCAATCCTCCTGCCTCAGCCTCCCCAAGCCACTGGGATTACAAGCATGCACCACCATGCCCAGCTCCAATGAGTGTTCCTTTGGGTGCTGAGGGTTGGAACTGAGCTCAGTGGTAGCATGCTTGCTTAGCATGCACGAGGCCTTGGGTTCCATCCCCAGCACCACCAATATATAAAACAGTGTTTGGTACTCCAGTTAAGCATCATGGATCCAAAACACTTGTGTCTCTTCTATCCCTCTCAATTTTCTGCTGAAAGTGATAAAACAAGAAAGCACAAGCCCTGAGGCTGACTAGAAGGGCAGAGAGCATAGGGAGACAAGGAGTGTCAACAAACCCTCGGAAGAGGGAGGAGAGGTAACTGCCTTTGCAGGTCTACCAGTGCTACCAACCTCAGCGCCTGCAGAGGGGCCAGGGGAGGTGAGCCAGCACACCCACAGACCCCCGCAGGCAGGACGTGGACACACCAAACTGAAGTGGGAAGAGTTGTGGAGCTGGAAAATGAGGGATATGAGGGATGGGTTAAAGGTCTGGACAGATTGCACCCACATCCAGGCACCTTCCTCCCTGTGTCTCATCCCCAGCCCTCTAGGTCTGTTAGGAAAAAGTGAACTTGCAAGTGAGTGTTCATGCTCAGGGGATGTTCACGCAAGTGCAGGGGAGTGGCGGAAAGGCACTGAGTGTGCGCACGGGCAGCAGAGCTTCCATGTGTGGCAGGAGTCAGACCAACCTGACCCAAGACCCCTGGCAGCATCTGCCCTGGGAAAAGTGGACCTCCAGATGTTAACTCATCAGTTCTCCCCACAGAATCTGCTTGCTCTGCAGTGAAAAACCTCCCCTTCACTCCAGAGTCTCCCATGTAAGGCTTGACTTGAAGATAAGCAGAAACCAAAGATGACCAGACATTTAAGGAAAGTGTTACAGGCTGGATGTGGTGGTGCCCACCTGTTGTCCCAGTGACCTGGGAGGCTGAGGAAGGAGGATTGAAGGTTTGAGGTCAGCCTCAGCAAATTAGGCCTTAAGCAAGTTCATGAGGCCCTGTCTCAGGAAAAAAAAAAAAAGAAAAAAGGACTGGGACTTTAGCTCAGTGATTAAGCACCCCTGTGTTAAAAACAAAACAAAACAAACAAAAAACAAGAGTGTGAGTGCTCCTATCTTAGACATCGAGTATCCTTTCATTTGCTTCTTGGCCATTTATTTCTCTTCACTGGAGAAATGCCTATTCACTTCCATTACTTATTTTTCTAGAGTGGTTTGTCTTTGTTGTTGTTGTTATTGAGTTTAAAGAGCGAAAAAATGTGTATTCAAAAAATTTTTTAATTTTTAAATTGTATTTCAAATACTTTTACTAGATAAATGATTTGGACATATTTTTCTCTCATTCTGTGGGTTGTCTTTTTACTCTTGATAGTATCCTTTTTAGTTTTGAGAAAATCCAATTAATCTATTTTTCTTTTGTCACCATGCTTTGGTGTTGTATCTAAAAAAACTGTTGAAGTAAACAAACAAACAAAAACGGTTGTCTAATGAAGTGTCACAGAGATGTACATCTGTAGAGATCCAGGATGGGAGAAATGATTAGGGAGAGAGATTTTAAGGAAACAAAATAAGAAATGTCCTAGAATTGGAGGATTTGAGTCTCCAAAAAGAAATGTTCTTGCCCAATAAGATACATCATTGTGAAATTATAGAGAATAGGAGACAGACAAAAAAACCACCATGCCTGGATCAGTACTATTTTATTTTTAAAACTATAAATGTTACTTTGAAAAAAAAAAGTTTAAGACACTTTTTCCTCTTGCATGCCTGTCTCTCAAAGCATCTGTGTCCCCAAGGGCCCACTCATCTCTTATAAAAGAAAAGTGGTCATTTCTTAATCAGATCTGTCCTTCCTGTTTTTCCCAAGAGACAGGCATAAGTTGGCTGGAGGTAATCATGTAAGGAAAAAGTCTGAAGGGCTGGGTGCAGTGATGCACACCTATAATCCCTGTGACTGGGGAGTCTGAGGCAGGAGAATCTCAAGTTCAAGGTCAGTCTGGGCAAATTAGTGAAACCCTCAGCAACTTAGTGAGACCCTGTCTCAAAATTAAAAGGGCTGGGGATGTGGCTCAGTGGTAAAGCAGCTCTGAGCTTAGTCTCTGGTACAAAAAAAAAAAAAGAAAGAAAAAAAAAAAAAGGCTGAATGGAACAGCATTCCGCCCCCTCTGCCTGCAGCGGGCCGGCGCTCATCCCTCCCACGTGTCCGGCAGCGGATCTGTGCTGCGGCACGCAGCGCTTCAGTCCTGAGAGGCTGGCCGGGCGCCAGGGCCCGTGTACTCACCGCTTGAGGAAGCCAGAGGAATGCCTGCAGCGGATGAGCGCATTCCCATCGAGTGTGCACACGGCGGTGAAATCACCGGAGCTTCCTGCGAGGAGGAAGATGCTGCGACCCCCGGTCCTGCAAGAAGGGGCTCGTGGGTCTGAGAATGGAAACCGGCTTCCCAGAATGCAGTCCTTCCTTGCACTTGACTCTCTCCAGGGTCGGTTCCTCTGGAGTCCAGCTTTCTCTTTTCCTTTGACTTTCAACGTGGTGAGGCTGCGTTTGGAAGAAGAGGTTTTCTTACATCTTCACTTGCTCAGTGATGGAACGGGCTGCTGTGGGAAGGTATGGGTTCCCCGCCCCGGGTGCTGGATCACTAATTGGCAGGGATGTGGGGAGGTGAGGAGGACTCCTACCCCACGATGCTATGAGACTTTGTGCCCATTGTCCCTAGGACGCCGCCAGAGGTGCGCAATCTGATGCGGATTTCACAACACAGCTTCTGAGGCTAGTGATGCAAGTTCATTCAGGAGAAAAGCCTGGCTGGAGCGCTGGACCCCAGGCTGTTGAGGTTGGGAGGCCTGACTCACGCTTCACAGCCTCTGCCAGCGTTTCCGAGGGAAGCAGTCCTCTGCTCATCCCCTCAAGGCAGGCGCCTGGACTTCAGCCCTTCTCTATTTCCTTGCACATCCCCCCACCCTGGGAAATCTCAGCCACACCCCTGGCTTCAGCTCCCACCTCTGTGATAACTCCTAACTCTGTTTTCAGCTTTGACCTCATCCCTGAGCAACAGACCCACAGAACCAACTGCGTAATGGACATCTCTGTCATCCTGTCCCACATCTTAGACACCATGTGTCCAAAACTGGTAGTTCCTCCTGCTTTCCAATCTAGCATCCCTCCCACAGTCAGACGCACCTTATAGCAACCTTCCTCCATCTCCCCCTGAAGCCCATTTCTATTTCCTGTCCAAGTTTACATGTTTCACCTATATGGTGCTTTTTACCAGATTTTTCTATTCCAGCTCCACTGGGCTTGGGCATTAGTGTCTGGCCTAGTAATTGGTCCCATTGGCCCTCCCCTCCTTCTTCTCTGACCATCACACTCCATCCTGCTGCCAGAGTGAGTAGACCTCAACCCAGCGGGGACTCCACCTCCACCAGGTGTTGCTCTCCTCCAAATAATGGCAAAACATAAAAAGATTGACAATACCAAGTGTCCACGAGGAGATAGAGCAACCAGAACTCCTGTGCATAGATGGGTGGGTGTATAGGTGAGTAAAACAACTTTGGGAAACTCGTAGAATCTACTCAAGTAGATATATGCATGCCCTGTGACCCAGCAATTCCACTCCTAGACGTGCACCCAACAAATACACATCCACATGAATGTTAAAAGACATGTGAAGCCAGGCATGGTGGCACACACTTGTAATCCCAGCACTTGGGAGGCTGAGGCAGGAGGATCACAAGTTGGAGGCCTGCTTTAGCAACTTAGTAAGATCCTGTCTCAAAATAAAAAGTGAAAAGGGCTGGGGATCTAAAACAGTGGTAGAGCACCCTGGGGCTCAATCTCCAGTAACACACACACACACACACACACACACACACGCACACACACACAAAGGCATGTGGGAAAAGGTTTAGAACCCCAAGCTGGAAACTATACGATGCTCACTAATAATCATGGTGTATCCAGGTCATGGGGTGCTGAACAGCAATGAGGAAAAAGATACATTTATGTGTAGCAACAAGAATGAGTCTCACAAATATGATGAATGAAAGAAAATGGCTTATTATCAAGAACACAAACAATAATAGATGCTGATATGGCTGTGCGGAAAAAGGCACACTTTTACATTACTGGTGGAATTGCAAATTGGTACAGCCATTCTGGAAAGCAGTGTGGAGATTCCTCAGAGAGCTTGGAATGGATCCACCTTTTGGCCCAGTTATCCCACTCCTCAGTTTATACACAAAGGCATACTACAGTAAGGTAGCCACATCAATGTTTATAGAAGCTAAATTCACAATCACTAGACTATGGAACCAACCTAGATGCCCTTCGACAGATAAACAGATAAAGAAGTTGTGGTATATATACACAATGCACCCAACTACTCAGCCTGAATAAGAATAATATTATGGCATTTGCAGATAAATGGATGGAATTGGACAATATTATGCTAAGTGAAATAAGTCAATCCCCCAAAACCAAAGGCCAAATGTTTTCCCTGATAAGTGGATGATGATGTATAATCAGGTTGGGGGATGGGGATGAGAGAAGAATGGAGGAACTTTAGATTATGTAGAGGGAAATGAGAGGTGGAGGGGACGGGGATATGAAAAATGGTGGAATGAGACAGACATCATTACCCTATGTACATGTATAATTGCATGAATGGTGTGAATCTACATCGTGCACAACCATAGAAATGAAAAGTTGTACCCCATTTGTGTACAATGAATCAAAATGAAAAAAAAAAGAAGTCATGCACACTATGATAGAGAAAACGAATCTATGGTGTTACTCAGGATAGTACTTTCTCTTATATGTAGATAGTTCCTGAAAAGGGGCTGCATGGATTTCTGGAGTGTTAGTCATGACTAGTTTCTTGATCAGAATGCCATTTCCACAGGTGTAACCAGTGTGCGAACAGTTTTGCCCTTTCCTGTGTGTATGTTATACTTCCATAAAAATTTTACTAAAATGCAGCTCCCCACACATGCGCACCAGAACAGAATCTCTCCCGCAGATCCTCACACCAGAGGAGGAAGTCCCACACCCTGGAGGAATACTCGAAGCTCTCTATGATAATGGCCCTAGCCCACCAGGCCGCCACTTTCCCACCCAGGGCCTGTGCGCTATCAGTCAAGACCACTCCCCGTTCTCCTTGCGTGTCCCTGTGCCCTTGCTTTTGCTGTTCCTTCCTACTGGAATTTCTCTTCTCTACTAGAGAGGGGTATGTCTGAAGATGCCACCTCCTCTCTGAGGCCTCTCCTGATTTCTCCAACTTCTTCCAGTGTGGTGTGATCATGACCTTCTGCATTTCCCTGGGTCCCACGTGTTCTTCTGACTGAAGGTGAACCTCAGATGTGGAAGGAATGTTGTCTCGTTCATCTCCTGGGGCCAGTGCTGTGGCTGGTGGGGCACTGGTGCTGCTGAATGTCTGGCAAATGTTTGAATGTGCGCTCTGAGTTACGCCGTGGGTAGTACTGCCAGAAAGCAAGACACCCAGCATGCCTGCACCCAAGCTTTTGCCAAGAGCCAAGTCCCTTTGGAAGTAAACACATCCTGCAGTTCTTTATTGGTTGCTGACAGCCAAGTAGATGTAAATGTGTTCTGCAGCACTGTGGGCGTGTCCAATTAGGCTCGGTCAGACCAAGCAGCCCTGCTAACATGAATAAGTCGTGCAAATATGTGGTTAATGACCATGTCGCTCCGTGTCAATTCTTAATCCCAGATAATTAGCAGATAGATAATTGGTGGAAGAATGGGAGGTGCTGATGGATGTCCCATCACTTGGGTGAAGCTAATGATCCTCTGTGGATTAAGACCCGCCCTCTGTAAGTGTTGATGGCTCCTATTTGAAATGCTCCTTTTGAAAGGGCCTTGATCCAAGAAGAGGTGTCAGGAACTCCAGCATGGGGCGTGGGCCTTGGGACTCATTCCCTGAGCTGCTTCCGTGAAGGTGGGTGGATGGGCCCGGCTGCCAGCCTAGTGCAGGCAGCTGAGTCCTGCACTGCTCCTGACTTGCTGGCTGTTCCCCTATAGGTTCTCTCCTCTCAGTTTTGCAATGTGTGTATGGCAGAGGGTGCGGTGGGCATGCTGGTGTGAGAGCATTTTGCAGATAGGAGTTTTCCTTGCCTATCATTCGCTGCCATTGAAATGATTTGGGCCAGGCGCAGTGGTGCATGCCTAAAATCCCAGCAGCTTGGGAGGATGAGGCAGGAGGATTGCGAGTTCAAAGTCAGCCTCAGCACCTTAGTGAGGCCCTAAGCAACTGACTGAGATGCTGTCTCTAAATAAAATATTTAAAAAGGGCTGGGGATGTGGCTCAGTGGTGGAGAGCCCTTGAGTTCAATCCCCAGTACCTCCCCACCCTCAAAAAAAAAAAAAAAAGAAAAAGAAATGATTTGGGTGGTTTTACTGGCTTGGATGATTGGGTGCTGTGGAAGGGACAGTTTTGGGGTGAAAACAGACCCCTGCGACATGAGTGGCAGTACCATGTGTTACCCAATGCAGGGCCACCCCGCTGCCCACCAGGATGGGTACACCTGGACCCACAGCATTGAGCTGCCTCTGGGAAGGAGCTGCTCAGCAGGGCTCCCCTTCCTAGGTCCCTTTGCTCTAGCCGGGGGCTTTGGGAATGGTTCTCACCAAGGCAGGTGAGGGCAGGGGATGTATCACGCCTGGGCCTTGCCTTGAGGAACAGGATGCCTTCTTCACACTCTCGCCCTTTTGCTGCCTGGATTTAGAGTGAGACAAGGAAGCGAGGGCATGGGGGAGCAGTCACCTGGGGAGCAAGACTCTCCAGATGGGGGCCTATGAGCAGGAAAGGAAATCCGTTGTGCCAAAAGTGTGAAATGCTGGAGTTTATCTCTTTACAAAAGTTAGCGTTTCCTGCCTGGAGCGGTGGCGCATGTCTGTAATCCCAGTGGCTCCCGAGGCTGAGGGAGGAGGATCAAGAGTTCGAATCCAGCCTCAGCAAAAGCGGGTCTCTAAGAAACTCAGTGAGATCCTGTCTCTAAATAAAATACAAAACAGGGCTGGGGATGTGGCTCAGTGGTTGAGTGCCCCTGAGTTCAATCCCTGGTACCAAAAAAAAAAAAAAAAGGGTTTCCTAAATTGACTTAATCAGCAGAAATCAGTTTGTTTCCATGACACTGATTCTGAGAACTAAAGAGGGAAATCCAGTTCCAGCCAACTACCATTTACCAAGCACCTGGTGTGTATCAGGTAGGCACCAGGCTGAGGTTGAGAAATCGTGGTCTGGTGGATTGTTCAGAACTAAGGAACAGAGAGGAACCTGTGAGGGGCTCTAAATTTATAAGGAAGATAAGCACAACAGCAGTGTTATTATGGGGTAAGAAAGATCCATTTCTATTGTGGGTTCTGCAGAAGCCTTTGGGTGATTAGAGGAGTGAGCTACGGTTGGACTGCCCATGGGTCATGTGGGGACCAAGAGGCAGCTATGGATTCTGTCAGAGCAGGCTGACTACGTGGGCGGGTACTGGGAGAACAAATGAGAAGACACATGGTAAAGGGTAAAATTTGGGCCAATGACAATAGTTTTAAGGAGATGAATTAAACATTAGAGGATGATTGGGATTCAGAACTTTCCATCTTTTAAACTCCCCAAATAATGTTTTTGCTTGCTGGCAATATTTTTGTGCTGAACACACAGAATTTCTTGTTTTCAGAAGTTTTCCTTATGGTGAAGTAGTATCACCAGGTTGCATGACTCCAAGGACCACATTCACGGTGTCCCTTTGGGGTTCCCAGTTACATAGATAGCCGTGTGCACGGTAGCCCCGAAGCCTCGCATCCTGGAAGTCCTGGGTTCAGCAAGCTTCACACGTACTGTTGGAAAAGCCATTCCTGCTAAGAGGATGGAAGCTCTGGCATGGGAGTGAGTGTACAGGAAGGAGTATTGGACTGGGCGGCAGAGACCCAGGTCCACAGGCACTTAGACCAAGCCTCTCTGAGCTTCAGATGTTAGTAAGGAACTGATAAGACCTGGAACCCAAGACGTCCGATTCCAAGTCCAGTGCTCTTTAAAAAAAAAGTCTTTGATGAAATACATCATTCGTATAAAAGAGAGATTAGATACAGCATTTCTCCTCATCATTGTCTTATCTTCATCAAATAAACATTATTTTTGGTACTGGGGATTGACCCCATGGACACTTAACCACTGAGCCACATCCCCAGGTGTTTATATTTTGAGACAGGATCTCACTAAGTTGCTGAGGCTGGCCTTGAACTTGTGATCCTCCTGTCTTAGCCTCCCAAGTTGCTGGTGTTACATGCGTGCACTACCACACCCAGCTCAAATGAGCATTCTTGAAACTCTACCCTGCCCCATTTAAGACATCAGACATTATCATAGGTCCCTTGGTGTTCATCTCCTCTGTTCCTTTCTAATTCCTCCCTGCTTGAGATAAACACCAACCAGAATTTCATGCTGATCATTCACATGTGTTTCCTCATAGGTTTTCCATGATGATATGGAGGGCTGGCCTTCTGCCTTCTGCTCAGGTACAACATTTCCTAGTATTTGCAGCCAGTGGATTGCCTGTGCTGAACTAGAGAGCAAATATTTCTACCAGTTCTAGAGGTATGAATCCCTGAACCAGACAGGTATCAGCCAGGTTCATCCATTCTGCATTTCTTATGAATGGAATCATAAGGCATGTATTCACTGGTAACTTTTTCTATGCTCAACATTTATTTTCATGATTCCCATGCATTTATAAGAAAAAATACAAAGAGCTCCTGTGTTTCCTTTACCCAGTTTCCCCTAATAGTAACACTGTGTCAAACAATACAGTATTGCAACTAGGACAATGACATTTATTTTCATTTTTATTTTTTGGTACTGAGGATTGAACTCAGGGGCACTCGACCACTGAGCCACATCCCCAGCATATTTTATTTAGAGACAGGGTCTCACTGAGTTGCTTAGCACCTCGCTATTGCTGAGTCTGGCTTTGAACTCACAATCCTCCTGCCTCAGACTCCTGAGCCACTAGGATTACAGGTGTGTGCCACTATGCCCAGCTAGGATAGTGACATTTATATAGTCAAGATCAGAACATTTCAGCCACCACAAGGACACCTCAGGTTGCCCTTTTATCTTCATACCTGCTCCCTTCCCTCCTGCACCCTCTCTTTAACCCTTGGTGATGGCTAAACTGTTCTGTTTCTATAACTTTTTCAGAACAGGAATGTTATGTAAATAGAACCATAAATCATGTAATCTATTGGAATCGGCCTTTTCACTCAGCATCATCCTCTGGAGACTATATATAATTGTGTGATAATAATTCATTCCTTTTTATTGCTAAGTAGTATTCTGTAGTATGGATGTACCATAGTTTAACCACTCATCTGTTGAAGGACATCCTTTTTTTTTTTTTTTGACATTATGAATAGAGCTGCTACCTGGGTACTGAACTACATGCCTGTAATCCCAGCTACTCAAGAAGCTGAGGCATAATGATCACAAGTTTGAGGCCAGACTGGGCAATTTAGTGGGACCTGTCTCAAAATAAAATAAAAAGGATTGTAACTCAGAGGTAGAGTATTCCTGGATTCAATCCCCAGTACCACACACATACACACAAACACAAATCGGTTGAATATATTCATATGGGAGCCTGTACTTAGTTTCACTGATTTATGTTTCTGTCCAATACACATCGCCTTGATTTCTGTAGCTATATAATAAATGTTGATATTGGGTCAAAGATTCTTTATTCTATTTTTAAAATTGCTTTATTCTAGCCCCATTATCTATCTATCATCTATCTGTCTATCTATCTACCTATCTATCTATCTAATCTATCTATGTAAAGATATAAAATAGTCTTATCTATGTCAACAAAAGCTCTTACTGAGATTTTTTTTTTTTTTTTTTTTTGCGGTGCTGGGGATTGAACCCAGGGCCTTGTGCTTATGAGGCAGGCACTCTACCAACTAAAATCCCCAGCCCCTCTTACTGAGATTTTGATAGAAATAGCATTAAACCTACATATTAATTTGGGGAGAACTGACATCCTTACATGTGTTTTCCAATCATGGACATGGTATGCCTCTCCATTTATTTAGATTTTCTTTTATTTCTTTCATAAATATTTCATAGTTTTCAGCATGAGTGCTATACATGTTTTTTAGATTTACACCTGATTTTTTGCTTGAGTAATTGTAATAGTATTATTTTCTTCCTTCCTTCCTTCCGCCCTCCCTTTCTTCCTTCCCTCCTTTCTTCAGTGTTGGGCATTGAACCCCCAGGCACTCTACCACTGAGCTACATCCTCAGCCCTTTTAAAATTGTATCTCTTTTAAATATCTTTTTTTAGTTGTACATGTACACGATGCCTTTATTTATTCATTTTATGTGGTGCTGAGGATGGAACCCAGTGCCTTACGTGTGCCAGGCAAGCGCTCTACCCCTGAGCCACAACCCCAGCCCAAAATTGTAGCTTGAGGGTTTTGGGCGGTAACTCAATGGCAGAGCACTTGCCTGGCATGTGTGAGGCACTGGGTTTGATTCTTAGCACCACATAAAAATAAACAAACAAAATAAAGGCATTCTGTCCATCTATAACTACAAATTTAAAAAAAATTATATCTTGAAACAGGGTCTTGCTAAGTCCCCAAGGCTGGCCTTGAACTTGTGATCCTCCTACCTCAGCCTCCTGAGTGACTGGGATCACTGGCACATGCCACCATGCCTGCTTTGGTATTATATTTTTAATTTTGATGCTCAAGTATTTATTGTTAGCACATAGAAATATAATTGATATTTGCATTTTATCTTGTATCCTATGACCTTCATGGACTCACTGATAGTTCTAGGGAGCTTAGTTATTGTTATTTTAATTTCTTCTTTTCAAATCTGTGTGCTATTTATTTCATTTTCTTCCCTTTTGCTCTGGCCAGATGGTCCAGCACCATGTTGAACTTGTGGACATCTTTGCCTTGATCTTGATCTTAGAAGACAACATTAAGTCTCTGTCTTTTTTTTTTGGACCCGGAGATTGAACTCAGGGGCCCTCAGCTACTGAGCCACATCCCAACACTATTTTGTGTTTTATTTAGAGACAGGGTCTCACTGAGTTGCTTAGGGCCTCACTAAGTTGCTGAGGCTGTCTTTGAACTCGCGATCCTCCTGCCTCAGCCTCCCAAGTGCTGGGATTACAGGCATGTGCCACCACACACGGCTCCCATGGATTATTATTATTAGCGTGCTGTATAGTTTCCAAGTGTTTGAAGATTTTCCTGTTATCTTTCTCAGAGAAATTCTACCTTTTTTTTTTTGGAACAGGGGATTGAACTCAGGGACACTCAGCCACTGAGCCACATCTCAGTCCTATTTTGTATTTTATTTAGAGACAGGGTCTCACTGAGTTCCTTAGTGCCTCGCTAAGTTGCTGAGGCTGGCTTTGAACTTGCAATCCTCCTGCCTCAGCCTCCCGAGCCGCTGGGATTACAGGCGTGTGCCACCACGCCTGGCAAATTCTAACTTTTGAGAATTCACTCTGCAAAACTTCAATTGTTTTATGGACCAGAATATGGTCTATTCTGGTACATGTTCCATCAGTACTTGAAAAGTATGTGTGTTCTGCTATTATTGGGTGGAATGTTCTAGAAATGTTAGTTAGATCTAGTTGTTGGTATTATTGAGTTAGATATTCTTACCAATTTTCTTTTTTTGTAGTATTATTTTTTCATATTTTAATTGGTACATTACAGTTGTACCTAATGGTGGGATTTGCTGTTACATATTTGTATATGCACGTAATGTAACAATATAAGTCGGCCAATCTTATTCCTCAGCATTTCCCCTTTCCTTTTCCTCTTCTCTCTTCCTGGTCCCTTTCTTCTAATCTACTGATATCCCTTTAATTTCCTGAGAGCCCCCTGCCCACTTTCTTTGCCTTTTTCCTCTCTAGTTTCCTTATATGAGAGAAAACATATGACCCATCACTTTCTGAACTTGGCTTATTTCACTTAACATAATATTCTCAAGTTTCATCTATTTTCCTGCAAATGTCATAATTTCATTCTTATTTATGCTCAATAAAACTCCATTGTGTTTATTTACCACATTTTCCTTATCCATTCATCCATTGACAGACATCTAGGCTGGTTCCATAGTTTGGCTATTGTGAATTTTGCTGCTATAAACACATGTATGCACGTATCACTATGCTGACTTTTATTCTTTTTTTTTTTTTGTTACAGGGGCCTTGCCTAATTGCTGAGGCTGACCTTGAACTTGCAATCCTCCTGCCTCAGCCTCCAGAGTTTGGAATTATAGGCATACAACACCATACCCTGCCTGACTTTAATTCTTTAGGATAAATACTGAGCAGTGGTGTAGCTGGGTCATATGGTGATTCTATTTCTAGTCTTTTGAAGAACCTCTATACTGATTTCCTAGTGATTGTACTAATTTACAATCCCACTAACAATGTAAAAGTGTTATTTTTTTCTCCACATTCTCTCCAGCACTTATTAGTGTTTGTATTCTTGATGATGGCCATTCTAACTGGAGTGAGATAAAATCTCAGTGTAGTTATTTTGACCCAGCTATCCTACTTCTTGGTATATACCCAAAGGACTTGGATTGAACAGTTGAATCTCCAAACTGCTTTCCAGAGCTTTTTTTGTTTTTTTGTTTTTTTGTTTTTGTTTTTTTTTTTGCGGTGCTGAGGATTGAACCCAGGGCTTTGTGCTTGTGAGACAAGCACTCTACCAACTGAGCTATATCCCCAGCCCTTTAGTGTAGTTTTGATTTGCATCTCCCTAATTGCTAACAGTGTTGAATATTTATTTCAAACATTTGTTTGCCATTTGTATTTCTTCTTTTTATAGGTATCTGTTTTATTCATTTATTGAATGGCTGTTTGTTTTATTGGTGCTGCTTTTTGAGTAATTTGTATGTGCTGATATTAATCTTCTGTTAGAAGAGTAGCTAGCAAAGATTTTCTCCCATTCCATAGTCCTCCCTTCATTTTCTTTATTTTTTCCTTTGCTGTAGATGCTTTCTAACTTGATGCCATTTGATTTATTAACTATTAGCATTACTTCCTGAAGTTTAGAGGTCCTATTGAGAAAGTTGTTGGCTTGTGCCTATGTGTTGGAGTATTGACACTGGTTTTTTTTCTTCTAAGAGTTGCATAGTTTCTGGTCTATTTCCTAGGTTTTAGATCCATTTTGATTTTACTTCTGTGCAGGGTGAGAGAGAAGGATCTAGTCTCATTCTAATATGGATAACCAGTTTTCCTAGCACCATTTGTTACTGTTTTCTCAGTGTTTATTTTTGGCACCTTTGTCAAGAATCAGATGACTGTGTCTGTGTGTGTCTGTCTCTGTGTCTTCTCTTCTGTCCCTTTGGTCTATGTGTCTGTTTTTATGCCAGTACCATGCAGTTTTTGTTATTATAGCTCTGTAGTATAATTTGAAGTCAGGTATTGTGATGCCTTAGTTTTTTTGTTTATTTGTTTTTTTGGCTTAGGATTGCTTCGGCTATTCTGAATCTTTTATTTTTCCAAATGAATTTTATGGACTGTTTTTTCTAGTTCTATGACGAATGTCATTGGTATTTTGATGAGCATTGTGTTGAATCTGTATGTTGCTTCTGGTAATACGGCCACTATGACACTATTAACTCTGCCTATCCATGAACATGGGAAGTGTTTTCATCTTCTGACGTCTTCTTCAACTTCTTTTTTCAGTGTTCTATAGTTTTCATTGTAGAGGTATCTCACCTCCTTTATTAGATTATTTATTCCTGGGTGTTTTTTTTAATTTACTTATTGATTCATTGAACACAAATGGAGTACAGCTATTGTTTCTCTGGTTGTACACAAAGTAGAGTCACACCATCTGTGCGTTCATACATGTACACAGGGCAATGATGTCTGTCACACATTCTGTTATTATTTTTACCCCCCACCCGCCCCCACCCCTCCCTTCCCTCTATGCTATCTATCCTTCCTCCATTCTTGCCACCCTTCCCCCCCGCATTATGCATCATCATTCATTTATCGGACCTGGGTGTTTTTTATTTTTGTTTTTGAGGCTTTTGTGAATGGGATTGTTTACCTGATCTCTTTCTCAGCAGCAGATTCATTATTTGTGTTTAGGAAAGCTATTGATTTTTTTTAATGTTATAAACTGCTACTTTGCCAATTTTGTTTATTAGCTCTAGCAGTTTTTGGGTAGGACTTTTGGATCTCCTAAGTATAAGATCATATCATCTGCAAACTCCTTAGTACTTTCAATCGAGTTGTTCTGTCTGTTCTTGAGAGTTGGGTGTTGAAGTGACTAATTACATTTGTGGATTTGTCTCTTTCTCTTTTCAGTGCTATCATGTTTGCCTCATATAATCTGCTGCTCTGTTATTTGTTGCTGTGTGTTTAGGACACAGCACATTTAGAATGGCTATGTGTTCTTTGCTTTGTGTTCATTTCTTTTGTTTTATCATTACGCAATGTTCCTAGTAATGTTCTCTGCTCTAAAGTTTACTTTATTTGATGCTAATGTAGCTCCCCTGTTTTCTTTTTTAATAATGTTTGTATGACATATATTTTGAATCCTTTTACTTTCAACTTGTATATAGTATTACATTTGAAGTTAATTTCTTGTAGATAGCTGTATTAGTTTCCTATAGCTGCCAAACCAAATTATTGCAAACTTGGGGGATTAAAACAACACACACTTCTCTCACAGTTCTGGAGGTCAGAAATCCAAAGTCAATTTTGCTGGGCTAAAATCAAGGTGTTGGAGACTGGTTTCTTGTGTAGGCTCCAGGGAGAATCTGTTCCTTGCCTCTTCCAAATTCTAAGGCTTCCAGGACTCTTTTGCTCACGGACACATTTCTTTGATCACTTGCTTTCATCATTACATCTCTTTGTGTCAAATTTTCTTTTTATTATTTATATTTTATTCTTTTTAGGTGTACATGACAATAGAGTGTATTTTGACATACTATACATACATGGAGTACAATTTCTTCTAATTAGGGTCCCATTCTTGCAGTTGTACATGATGTGGAGTTACACTGGTTGTGTATTCATATATGAACATATCATTCTAGTGTCTTTCCTAATCCCATTCTCCCTCCCTTCCCTTCATTACCCTTTGTCTAATCCAGTGAACTCCTATTCTCACTCTCACCCTTGTTGCATGTTAGCATCCACATATCAGAGAGAACATTTGGCCTTTGGTTTTTGGGGATTGGCTTATTTCACCAGTTCCATTCATTTACGTGCAAATGCCAAGATTTCATTCTTCTTTATGGCTGAGTAATATTCCATTGTGTATATGTACCACATTTTCTTTATCCATTCATCTATTGAAGGGCACCTAGGTTGGTTCCATAGCTTAGCTATGGTGAATTGAGCTGCTGTAAACGTTGATGTGGCTGTGTCACTGCAGTATGCTGATTTTAAGTCCTTTGGGTTTATACCAAGAAGTAGGATAACTGGGTCAAATGGTGGTTCCATTCCAAGTTTTCTGAGGAATCTCCAAACTGCTTTCCAGAGTGGTTGCTCCAATTTTCAGTCCCACCAGCAACGTATGTATGTACTTTTCCCCCAATATCCTCACCAACACTTATTATTGCTTGTATTCTTGGTAATTGCCATTATGATGGAAACTCAGTGTAGTTTTAATTTGCATTTCTCTGATTGCTAGAGATGTTGAACATTTTTCATATATTTGTTGAATATTCATATTTCTTCTGTGAAGTGTCTGTTCAGTTCTTTAGCCCATTTATTGATTGGGTTATTTATTTTTTTGGTGTTAAGATTTTTGAGTTCGTTATATATCCTGGAGGTTAGTGCTCTATCTGGTTACAGGTGGCAAAGATTTTCTCCCATTCTGTAGGCTGTCTTTTCACATCTTTGTGTCAAATTTTCTTCTGCTTCTCTCTTATAAGGACATTTGTGATGACATTTAAAGTTATCCATATTATCCAGAAAAATCTCTCTGTGTCAGGATTCTTAATTTAATCACATCTGCAAATTTTTTATGCCATAAGGAACTGTCTTGGGCTCCAAGGATTAGGATATGGATGTCCTTGGCGACCATCAGTCAGACTACTGCAACCACATGTAGTTAGGTGTGGGCTCCACAGTTGGGTGGGGCTCAGAGTTTTCTGTGACATTGCCTGGAGTAGAGCAGCTATTATCTAAAAGTGTTCTTTAAGCCTGCCCTTTCCCCAATGATTTGGTTAAAAAGAGCAAGCGTTTGGAGGCCTTTTGGTCTGTACACTTTGGTGTTTTGTGGCTACCAGTCCCTCAGCACCAAGTCAGCTATTGGAGGCAAAAAGAAACTACATCCATTATTATTTACCCTGCTTGGATAACATATACTTTGGTAATTTTAATTTTTGTATAGTATCCTAGTACTTCCTCCACCTTGAACAGGCCCTAGAGTTTTATTTCTTGACTATTGTATCTCATGCAACCTCTAAGATTGCTCCAAACCTCTGGGATTTTGGCATGTACACTCACAGCAAGAACTGCCACTGGGGCTTGTCATCTCTATGAACTCCTGATTTGATTTTTCTTCATTTTGGCCCTCTGTGGATGTTTGAAACTTTCTTTCCCACTCACCAATGCATTTTAAGATATTTCATCCAGTTGTTTTCATCGTTTCCCTTGAACAGTTTGTTATGGGTGCATGACCCTCTTTGCTGTTGTAACAGGTCAAGTACTTCTTTCACTCAGATGTCTGTACCCATCTTTCTTTTCAGTACTGGCTAGAACCTGGGGTGTTCTACCATTGAACCCATGCAACCCCCCTTTTTTAAAATTTTGAGACAGAGTCTTGCTGGCCTAGAACTTGCAATCCTCCTGCCTCAGCCTCCCGTGTAACTGGGCTTGCAGGTAAGTGCCACCACGCCCAGCAGTTCCCACATTTTGAGTGTCAGTGCTGCCTACCCATGTCCTTGACCTGATACAGTTTGCTTTCCCTTTATAGGGTCAAGGAATCATTGCTGTTCCCACAACAGAAGAGATTGGAGGAACAGACTCTAGAGTCCCCTTGACAAGACCCTGATGACTTATCCTGGCAAGAGTGAGGCACAGATTCTCTGTTATGCCAGCACAGCATCTCTTCCTCTAGTAGCATCTCCTTGAGTTTCTTTGTGTGAACCCCATGACTGATATGTCTTCTGGTCAGCACACCCTGTCCACTCCTGGCCACAGGAGGTATGTAGTACTGGAGAGATCAGTCAGACAGGGTCTGGGGATTTTGGATTGTGAGCTCAGTGGCTCAATTACTGACAGCCTGATTCATGCTGACAATGGAACTCAGAAGAGCAAATCTGTTACCTCCTGGTTTTGGCACCTTTTTAAGACCTGGCTTTCCACTTTCCCTTTGGTCTGTGAACTATCCAATACCTTCCTACACATTCCTGTCACAGCTCAATTATTTGAAGTGCTATTCCATTGCTTGTAACCAAAGACCCCGATCCATGTGTGGTGGGAAGGGCTGCATTGCCTTGTCTCCCTTGGGGCATCCCTTGAAAACCTATTAAAAAATGGGCATGGATCTGGGCATGGTGTCACATTGACTCAGGAGGCTGAGGCAGGAGGATCATAAGTTCAAAGCCAGCCTCAGTTTAGGGAGGCCTTAAGCAACTTAGAGAGAATATGTCTCAAAATAAAAAAATAAAAAAGGCTGGGGGCCCATTCCCTGCTGCTTCCCGACCTTGGTGCCTGCCTGCCCCGTGCAGACTCAGCACCCCAGCATGTTTGGAGTCTGGTGCAGACATTTTGAATTATCCCTGAGGGTGTGGTCACCACCTTTGGGTAGGGCAGCTCCTTTCCGGAAACACCTGCAGGAGACTGGAGATCCTTTGACAGGTACTGAGTTCACTTGGAGATACTGAGGATTGGGAGGTTTGAGTGGTGGATGACTGTGAACCGTAGATTTTTTTTTTTAATTTTTAGCTTTTTATTTCTTCTTTTTTTTTTTTCCTCACTCTATTTTCCTTTTATTTACCTATTTCCTTGGAGTCTTTTTCTCCCTTTTCTCATGTTAAAGACCAACTTCTTTTGATCCTGCTCTCACTCTTCCCTTGATCTGGTACCTCTATTTATTCACTTCTTATCCCATTAATGGTTGCATCCTCCACCCCTCCCCATCCTCTTCATGCACCACTAGAAGTTGTAGAGCTCAAGGCAAGCCTATTGGCTATACTGTAGATAGTAACTGAACTCATCCTGTTTATTATAAAACTGTTAACGACTTTCTAAGGGCTATCAGGTGTAGGGCTGCATATTGTTTGTATTGGGTGCTGCTAATACTGATCTCCCCCTCAAAGGAGAGGTACGGGAAACCTGAAGGGTCATAGTAAGCCCACAGCGGGGAAACTGCATTACCTCAGATCCTCACTGGTAGAGGGGAATATACAGAAACAATATGAAAAAACAGGGGAAGAAAGTGTCCCTAACAAACCAAGATGCTGTTTTGATAGAATCTAATGACAGCATGGCAGTAGAAATGATGGAAAAGGAGTTTCGAATCTGTATAATTAAAACGATCCATGAAGCAAAAGATAAGAGAGCAAATGGAGACAATCATGATCACTCCAATAAATAGTTAAGAGAGCAAATGCAGGAAGAAAAAGAGCACTTCAGTAAAGACATAGAGATTCTGGAAAAAAAAAACAGAAATACTTGAAATGAAAGAAACAGTAAACCAAATTAAAAACTCAATAGAAAGCATCATCAACAGACTAGATCTCAAGGAAGACTGAATCTCAGACAATGAAGACAAAATATTTAATCTTGAAAATAAAGTTGACCAAACTGAGAAGATGGTAAGAAATCATGAATGGAACCTTCAAGAATTATGAGATAATATGAAAAGACCAAATTTAAGAATTATCAGGATTGAGGAAGGCACAGAGATATAAATCAAAGGAACAAACAAACTATTCAATGAAATAATATCAGAAAATTTCCCAAACATGAAGAATGAAATGAAAATCAACTACAAGAGGCTTACAGAACACCAAATGCACAAAATTACAGCAGATCCACACCAAGACACATTATAATGAAAATACCTCACATACAAAATAAAGATAGGATTTTAAAGGCTTCAAGAGAAAAGTGTCAGATTACATATAAGGGGAAACAAATATGGATATCAGATTTCTCAGCCTAGACGCTAACAGCTAGAAGGACCTGGAACAATATATTTCAAGCTCTCAAAGAACATGGATGCCAACCAAGAATCTTATACCCAGCAAGACTAAACTTCAGATTTGATGATGAAATAAAATCTTTCCATGATAAACAAAACTTAAAAGAATTTACAAATACAAAGTCTGCACTACATAACATTCTGAGAAAAATATTTCATGAGGAGAAAGTGAAAAACAACAATGTAAGTTAGCAAAGGGAGGAACTACCCTAAAGGAATAGCCAAATAAAGGAGAAACCAAGTCAAGTTAAAAACCAAAAATAAGCCCAAATGACCAGGAATACAAATCATATCACAATAATAACCCTGAATGTAAATGGCCTAAACTCATCAATCAAAAGACATAGACTGGCAGACTGGATTAAAAAGAAAGACCCAACAATATGCTGCCTTCAAGAGACTCATCTCATAGAAAAAGATACCCACAGACTAAAGGTGAAAGGATGGGAAAAAACATATCATATACACGGACTCTGTAAAAAAGCAGAGGTTTCCATCATTATATCAGATAAAGTGGACTTCAAATCTAAGTTAGTCAGAAGGGATAAAGAAGGACATTTCATACTGCTCAAGGGAACCATAAACCAGCAAGACATACAATTTTAAATATTGATGCCCTAAACAATGGAGCATCTATGTACATCAAACAAACACTTTTCAATTTCAAGAATCAAATAGACCACAGCACAGTAATATTGGGTGACTTTAACGCACCATTCTCACCACTGGAGAGATCCTCCAAACAAAAACTGATCAAAGAAACTATAGAATTAAATAATACAATCAATGATATAGACTTAACAGACATGTGTAGAGTGTTTCATCCATCATCAAGTGAATACACTTTCTTCTCAGCAGCTCATGGATCCTTCTCCAAAATAGACCATATGCTGTGCCACAAAGAAGCCATTAGTAAATACAAAAAAAAAAAAAAAAATAGAGATACTACCTTGTATTCTATCAGACCATAATGGAATACGATTAGAAATCAATGATAAAATAAAAAACAAAAACTACTCCTACATCTGGAGACTAAATAATATACTATTGAATGATGCAATGATAATAGAAGACATCAAGGAGGAAATAAAAAAATTCCTAGAGGTAAACGAGAACAATGAAATAACATATCAAAATCTCTGGGACACTCTGAAAGCAGTACTAAGAGGAAAGTTCATTGCATTGAGCTCATACATTAAAAAAAATAAAAAGTCAACAACTAAATGATGTAACATTACATCTCAAAGTCATAGAAAAAGAACTGATCAACACCAAAAGTAGTAGAAGACAGAACATAATTAAAATCAGAGCTGAAATCAATGATATTGAAACAAGAGAAATGATTCAAAAAATTGACAAAACCAAAAGTTGGTTCTTTGAAAAAGTAAACAAAATTGATAAACCCTTAGTCACACTAATGAAGAGAAGGAGAGAGAAAACTCAAATTACTAGAATTTGTGATGAAAAAGGAAAGATCATGACAACACCAATGAAATACATAACATAATTAGAATGTGCTTTGAAAATCTATACTCCAACAAAATAGAAAATATCGAACACATTGACAAATTTTTAGAGACATATGATCTACCCAAACTGAATCAGGAATAAATTGTTACACAATTTAAACAGATCAATTTCAAGCACTGAAATAGAAGCAGCCATCAAAAGCCTGTCAACCAAGAAAAGCCCAGGACCAGATGGAGTCTCAGCCAAATTCTATATAAGACCTTTAAAGAAGAACTAATACCAATACTCCTCAAAGGATTCCAGGAAATAGAAAAGGAGGGAACCCTTCCAAACTCATTCTATGAAGCTAGTATCATTCTTATATCAAAACCAGACAAAGATGCATCAAGGAAAGAAAACTTTAGACCAACATCCCTGAAGAACATAGATGCAAAAATCCTTAACAAAATTCTGGCAAATTGCATACAAAAACATATTAAAAAGATAGTGCACCATGATCAAGTGGGGTTTATCCCAGGGATGCAAGTTGGTTCAACATCCAGAAATCAATAAACATAATTCATCACATCAATAGGCTTAAAGTTAAGAATCTATGGTCATGTTAATAGATGCTGAGAATGCGTTTGATAAAATACAGCCTACTTCATGCTTAGAACACTAGAAAAAAAAGGAATAGTAGGAACATACCTCAACATTGTGAAGGCTATTTATTTATTTATTTATTTATTTATTTATTTATTTATTTTTGGAACCAGGGATTGAACTCAGGGACACTCGGCCACTGAGCCATATCCCCAGTCCTATTTTGTATTTTATTTAGAAACAGGGTCTCACTGAGTTGCTAAGGGCCTCGCTAAGTTGCTGAGGCTGGCTTTGAACTTGCAATCCTCCTGACTCAGCCTCCCAAGTCGCTTGGATTACAGGCGTGCACCACCATGCCCGGCTGTGAAGGCTATTTATGCTAAGCCCATGGCCAACATCATTCTTTTTTTTTTTTAATTTTTTTTTTATTTACTTATTGATTCATTGAACACAAATGGAGTACAGCTATTGTTTCACTGGTTGTACACAAAGTAGAGTCACACCATCTGTGCATTCATGCATGTACACAGGGCAATGGTATCTGTCACACATTCTGTTATTAATTTTACCCCCCACCCGCCCCCACCCCTCCCTTCCCTCTATGCTAGCTATCTTTCCTCCATTCTTGCCATCTTTCCCCCCCACATTATGCATCATCATTCATTTATCAGAGAGACCATTCGGCTTTTGGATTTTTGGGATTGGCTGATCTCACTTAGCATAACAGTTTCCAACATCATCCATTTACCTACAAATACCATAATTTTATTCTTCTTTATGGCTGAGTAATATTCCATTGTGTATATATACCACAGTTTCTTTATCCATTCATCTACTGAAGGGCATCTAGGTTGATTCCATAATCTAGCTATTGTGAATTGAGCAGCTATGAACATTGATGTGGCTGCATCACTGAGGCAATCTGATTTTAAGTCCTTTGGGTATAAGCCAAGGAGTGGGATAGCAGGGTCAAATGGTGGATCCATTCCAAGTTTTCTAAGGAATCTCCACACTGCTTTCCAGAGTGGCTGCACCAACTTGCACTCCCACCAGCAATGTATGAGTGTACCCTTTTCCCCACATCCTCGCCAACACCTGTTGTTGCCTGTGTTCTTGATAAAAGACATTCTAATTGGGGTAAGATGAAATCTTAAGGTGGTTTTGATTTGCATTTCTCTTATAACGAGTGATGTTGAACATTTTTTCATAAATCTGTTGATTGCTTGTAGATCTTCCTCTGTAAAGTGTCTGTTCATTTCCTTGGCCCATTTATTGATTGGGTTATTGGTGTTCGTGGTGTAAAGATTTTTGAGTACTTGGTAGATTCTGGACAACATCATTCTAAATGGAGAAAAACTGAAAGCTTTTCCTCTAAAAACTGAACAAAGGCAGGGATGCCCTCTTTCACAACTTCTATTCAACATCGTCCTTGAAACACTAGCCAGAGCAATTAGACAGACCAAAGAAATTAAAGGGATACGAACAGGAAAAGAAGAGCTCAAACTATCACTATTTGCTGATGACATGATTCTATATTTAGAGGATCCAAAAAATTCCACTAGAAAACTTCTAGAACTAATAAATGAATTCAGCAAAGTAGCAGGATATAAAATCAATACGTGCCGGGCGTGGTGGCGCACGCCTGTAATCGCAGCACTAGGGAGGCTGAGGCAGGAGGATTGTGAGTTCAAAACCAGCCTAAGCAACTTAGCGAGGTCCTAAGCAACTCAGTGAGACTCTGTCTCAAATAAAATACAAAATACAGCTGGGGATGTGGCTTAGAGGTGGAGTGCCCCTGGGTTCAATCCCCAGTATCAAAAAAAAAAAAAAATCAATAGGCATAAATCTAATGCATTTATATTCATAAGTGATGAATCCTCTGAAAGAGAAATTAGAAAAACCACTCCATTCACAATAGCCTCAAAAAAAATAAAATAAAATACTTGGGAATCAATCTAACAAAAGAGGTGAAAGACCTCTACAATGAAAACTACAGAGCATTAAAGAAAATAAATTAATGAAAACCTTAGATGATAGAAAGATCTCCCATGTTCTTGGATAGGCAGAATTAATATTGTCAAAATGGCCATTCTACCAAAGGTGCTATGCAGATTCAATGCAATTCCAATCAAAATCCCAATGGCATTCCTCATAGAAATAGAGAAAGCAATCATGAACTTCATCTGGAAGAATAGCCAAAGCAATCCTGAGCAGAAAGAGTGAGACAGGAGGTATCACAATTCCAGAACTTAAACTATACTACAGAGCAATAGTAACAAAAATGGCATGGTATTGACACCAAAATAGACAGGCAGACCAATGGTACAAAATAGAAGACACAGAGACAAACCCACAAAAATACAGTTACCTCATACTTGACAAAGGAGCCCAAAACATACAATATAGAAAAGATAACCTATTCAACAAATGGTGCTGGGAAAACTGGAAATCCATATGCAGTAAAATGAAATTAAACCCATATCTCTCACCCTGTACAAAACTCAACTCAAAATGGATCAAGGACCTAGGAATTAGACCAGAGACCCTGCACCAAACAGAAGACAAAGTAGGCCCAAATCTTCATCATGTTGGCTTAGGATCAGACTTCCTTAACATGACTTCCAAAGCACAGGAAATCAAAGCATGAATCAATAAAAGGGATGGATTCAAACTAAAAAGCTTATTCTCAGCAAAGGATACAACCAATAATGTGAAAAGAGAGCCTACAAAGTTCGAGAAAATCTTTTCCACACACGCTTCAGATAGAGCACTAATCTCCAAAATTTATAAAGAACTTATGGAACTTTATATCAAAAATACAAAGAACCCAATCAATAAATGGGTGAAGGATCTGGACAGACACTTTACAGAAGAAAATACACAGGTGGTCAATAAATGTATGAAAAAGTGTTCAACATCTCTAATAATTAGAGAAATGCAAATTACAACAACTCTAAGATTTCATCTTACTCCAATTAGAATGGCTATTATCAAGGACACAAACAATAATAGATGTTGGTGAGGATGTGGGGAAAAAGGCACACTTTTACATTGCTGGTGGAGTTGCAAATTGGTATAGCCACTCTGGAAAGCAGTGTGGAGATTCCTCAGAAAACTTGGAATGGATCCACCTTTTGGCCCAGTTATCCCACTCCTCGGTTTAGACCCAAAGGCATACTACAGTAATGCAGCCACATCAATGTTTATAGCAGCTCAATTCACAATAACTAGATTGTGGAACCAACCTAAATGCCCTTCAACACAGGAATGGATAAAGAAACTGTGGTATATATACACAATGGAATATTATTCAGCCATAAAGAAGAATAATATTATGGCATTTGCAGATAAATGGATGGAATTGGAGAATACCATGCTAAATGAAATCAGCCAATCCCCAAAAACCAAAGGCCAAATGTTTTCCCTGATAAGTGGATGATGATACATAATGGGGATGGGGAATGGGGGTGAGAGAAGAATGGAGGAACTTTACATTACTTAGAGGGAAGTGAGAGGGAGGAGGGGGCAGGGATATGAAAAATGGTGGAATGAGACAAACATCATTACTCTATGTACATGTGTGATTATATGAATGATGTGAATCTCCATTGTGCACAACCATAGAAATGAAAAGTTGTACCCCATTTGTCTACAATGAATCAAAATGCAGTCTGTAAAAATTTAAAAAAGAAAAAGGGCTGGGGATCTGGCTCTGTGGTTAAACGCTCCTGGGTTCACGCACTCGTTTTAGAAAAAAATGTCATTTGGACTCAATCCCCACCCAAGGAGTGGGCTCTTTTACAACACACCACAACTGCTTTCCCACACTGTTTGGACAGCCTTCCAGAGTGGGGAGTTTACCACTGCCGGAGGCATCGAGCTTCACCCTTGGCTGCCTCTAACTCTTGGAAACTTCTTTCTTTTATTAGCTGAAATATGATGCTACGTAGTATTGATCCTACTATATGCACCCCATCCCCCTTTCTCTGCCCTGAAAGCTACTCAGAGACTTGAAGAAGAAGGAATGTGCTGTGGTCTGACTTTTTTCAGACTACACAAGTTCATTCTTCTACAACCCAGGTTGCAGCCCCTGATCCAGACCATTTGTTTCCTCATTATATATTCCAGTTAATCAATGCCCATCAAAAACTGTGAAGCTTGGTCTGGGTTTGTGGCTCAGTGGTAGAGTGCTTGCCTGGCATGGGTGAGGCCCTGGGTTCAATCCTCAGCATCGCATATAAATAAATACATAAAATAAATGTCCATTGACAACTAAAAAACCATTTTTTAAAAAAAGTGTGAGGCTCAGAGGCAACCCAGGTACCCAGAAAAGTGCTGTCAGGCAGGACCATCACCTCCTCACTCTGGATACCCTACTTCTTTTAATGTAACCTCAAATAATATTCAGTATGATGTCAGCTTCATGACACACCTGACTCACTGGGAGCTTAGCATTCGCTAAGCCTTTTTCACACATGCTCCTACTTATCCTGGTTTCCCTAGCTGGCTCATGTTCGGCTTTTTTTTAAACTTAAAATCCTACTTACAATATAGATTCTGCCTAATTTTTCTATGGCACACTCAGAAAGATCTTGTCCCTGTCTAGATTCCTCTCGTGTGTTCGTACTGACTATGCAGAAGGGAATGTGAGGAAACATTGCATCTCTCTCCAACACAGTATAGAGCACAAGTTAGAGGAATTGTTCAGAGAAAACCTCAGCCCGGGACAGGTTGGCTGAGGTCTTCCAAGGTAAGCCTGGAGCTTAAGGTTGTGATGCATGTTACTCATTTCCTTTTGGGAGCAGCTAATTCTAATCTTAATGTCAGATTTAACCATCCACAGAAAGTGGGTTGAATCTGCATTTTTAAAAAGGCTACAAAGTGGATTTAGATATTGTGCAACTTGGATCCTCTCCACAGAGATCATTGAATACTCAGTGTTGCCCAGACCAGGCTCCTTGGGGCTCAGCTCCCCTGATCCTCCTTCCTTCTGCCATCTTAGCAGGGTCTCCCAGTTTCTTGCCTCCTCTGAGTGTCAGGAGTGCAGAAGGGAGAGACCCCAGGCTTCATTCAGGGTTACCTCAACACACCTTGGCTAACCTGGAAGAAGAATCCAAATCTTCCACCCGAGGGAGACAAGGCTGTACGTGTGTGTGTGTGTGTGTGTGTGTGTGTGTGTGTGTGTATTCTGGGGCACCCTGGTCAGAGACTGGTGTGAGTGAGCCCCTGTGTGTCAGTTATCTATTGCTGCATAACAAATTACTCCAAAACTCAGTGGATTAAAAGAATAACATTTATTATCTTACAGTGTCTGTGGCCTGGCTTCCCCAGGTCCTCTGCAGCAGGGTCTCCCACAAGCCCACCGTCACCTCAAGATGCAACTGGAACCCATCTTCTCCCAGCTCACTCATTTGATTGTTGGTAGGACCAGCTTTTTCCGAACAGTTGGGCTGAGGCCTTAGTTCCTCACGGGCCAGTGGTCTCTCCGCTCGTGGGCCTCTCCAAACAGCTTCCTACCACACAGCGCTGCTTCCGGAGGGTAAGTAAGAGAGTGTACTAGCCCGGTGGAGCAAGGGTTCTGTGTAACCTAATCATGAAGGAATGGCCTGTCATTTTTTGCTGTATTCTATTCATGAGAAGCAATTCAGTCTGTGGGACCCACTCTCAATGGAAAAGATTGATGAAGAGTGCCACCACCAGAGGCCGGGGCCACTAGGAGCCACAGCAAAAGCTGCCCCTGGTGCCATGTGACTGTATGGAGCAGGCAGGGAGGGACAAACTGGGTACCAGGACCCTGGTCCCAGGGTACGTCAGGGACAACCATTGGTGCTCCGTCTGGAAGGTGAACATGGTAGGTGGTAAAAGTGCTTGGCGACCCAGGTCATCCACCTCTGAGCCTCATGAGATGAAACAGCATAGTGGATATGAAAGTCTTTGTAAATTGAAGCCTGATTGTTTATTATGATTTTTAAATCCTTTCCATAGCCAGGCATGGTGGCGCACACCTGTAATCCCAGTGGCTGGGGAGGCTGAGGCAGGAGGATTGCAAGTTCAAAGCCACCCTCAGCAACAGTGAGGCCCTAAGCAACTTGGTGAGACCCTGTCTCTAAATAAAATACAAAATAGGGCTGGAGATGTGGCTCAGTGGTTGAGTGACCCTGAGTTCAATCCCTGGTACCAAAAAAAAAGATGAATTCCTTCCATATTCCATATTATTATCTCATGAAATTGTTAAAATATCTCAGAGTGAGTGAGCTGGGGAAGTTTTACTACACTCATATCATGGAGAACTGAAACCCAAACAGGGTCACCCAGAAAGAAGGGTGGAGCCCACACTGGACTCAGGATTTGAGCCTCGGACCCAGTACTCTTGCTGCTACTCTGTGGATTGTTGCAGATGGAGACTTGGTGCACCACTGATGGTCTCCCTGCCTGCACTGGGCACCCACAGCGCTGCAGATCTGGAAAGTGGTTTAGTGGCAAGAAGTGTGAGAGGCAGCCCCCAGCGGTTGGGGGCCTGCACAGGGGGAAGGCTCTGGATGTTTCCACTTCCGGTCTAGTGGCTCTCTGAGAACCAGGGAGCCTGATTTACTGCAAAGCCCTGGTGCCAGATGGCCTGGCTTCAAACCTGTTCCCAGTGTTTCCTCAGTGGTAGTCAGTACCTCCCAGGGGATGTGTGGAGACAGGGGCTGCCACACAGCGCCTCCCATAGAGCTCACTGGGTACAGCACCTGTGATTGGTGCCTGTGAAGGAAGGCACTGTTGTGCCCATTCTCTTGCTGGGAAATTGAGGCTGAGACTGGCCCTGGTATCAGAGCCAGGACCTGAACAGGTACTTTTTCTCAGGAAGGAAGGAAGGCAACTCCCTGTAAAACAGCAAAGTCCAGAGCAAAGTTCAGATTGGATGGTTGTTACTAACAGCACGGCTCCAGGGTCATTTCCCACCTGTGTGTAGTCTGGCAGGGGCAGTGGGAGCAGCCCTGGTTTGAGGATGAACTCAGGAAGAAGACCTCCAAATGGGGCCTGAAGTGTGTGCCAGGGCAGAGCTGGGGCTGGCCAGCCTTGCAGGGCCAGAGGATTTTGGGAAAGCTATTTATACTAACCAAAGTTTGGGGTTTGGGTGGAAAGGCTCTTTTAGTCCTAGGGTTTTGCTCTCCTCTCGCCCAGCTGCAGGCCTGGACCGGCCCCTGTTGGAAGGAAGTCAGGCCTCCTCCCGCAAGGAGAAAGGGCCCTCCCGTCTGTGGTGGGCGGCTTTGTGCTCCCGGATTCCAGGCTGTCAGTCTCCGGCTGAGCTCCCGGGATGCTTAGCCTGCAGATTGTTTTGTTAGGTTTCTCCTACAATTAATTTGGAAATTACCCAGCTGCCCACAGCCTCTCCCAGGTGTTCAGTAAACGAAGGGCCTGCTCCTGCAACTTTTACCTTGATGGGACCAAGGAGGGCTGAAGCTGGGAGGTCCCAGGTGGGGTGACAGCAGGCTCCATCCCACAAAGGTAGGGCTTGCTTTTAGCAACAACCAGGCCCCTTCAGCTTTGGCACTAACCATCCTACTTTGTAAGATCTGGAGCAACCAGATCCACACACTTCACAGACATTATCTTTAAGCCTAACACACCCTGTGGAGATAAGTCAGGGGTGTGTAGGGAGCCACCCTTCTCAGTCCCAAAGAGGACTCCCTGGGGCTCTAGTCACCACTAATAGGCAGGTCTCTGGCTTCTACATCCAGGGAGGAAAGTCACCCAGACTTCTGATTCATTTTGCTGTGGACTTGTTACACTGGGGTCGAGGCTCAGTCCCTCCCCTGAAAAGGAAGTGTAACCTTGAGCTTCTCACCTGATCTCCTTGGACCTCAGCTTCCTCCCTTGAAACAAATGCAACTGAAGCTCACTGCTTTCCGGAGAGGTTGTGAGAATCCCAGAGATACCCTTCAAAGTGCCTGGTGCACCCCGAACACATGGCTCTTTGCTAATGTGGGATTATTATTAGTTAGTCTTGCTCCTGCTAAGCCACCTGCAGCTGGGAAGAGCCCTGGCCTGGGGTCTTCCATGTTAATGCCCTGTGTCAGCATGGAAAGTTACCTTCTCTGTTTTCTCCTATAAGGCAAGGTATAGGACTAGACAATGTGTTGGCTACATATTTATTGATAAAAATGGAAAGTTGCAAAGAAAACAAAACAAGGATCAGTTTTTCTGTGTCAAGTCACTTTTGGTATCAATGTGCATCTGGCTGCAAGGAACATTAAGCTCAAGGACAGTCTCTTAAACTTGAAGGACATTTGTTATTTCTAACTGCAGGTGCCCAGGTAGAAAGAATAGTTCCGAGTGGGTTCTTTGGGCAGCTCAGTGATGTCCTCAGGCTGCCAGGCCCCTCCTACCTTCTGCTCTGCCAGCCCCAGCAGGCTGGTGTGTTCTCTTAGGCTGGACCCTCTGGGTCCCAGGTGGCTGCTGCAGTCAACAACACCCAAAGGTGGAAAAAAGTTGTTGTTCTTTTCCTGTCTTTTTGTTGTTGTTGTTGTTGTTTAAGAACAAAGAAATGTTTCTCAGAAGCCCACAGCAAAATTTCCTGGATATCTCTTTAGCCTGGAAACTGTTCTGTGCTTGTTTCTAAATCGATCACTGACAAGATGGTAGAATTATATTTCATCTACCTTATATAGGTCAAAATTTAACCTGCAGGTCCCCAAACACATGACCTACTGAAACCCGAACAAATTCAGGGCCTTGTGAAGAAAGAGGAAGCCAGGATAATGGCTGGGTGGACAGCTAGTAGTGTTTGCACACCTTCTTCTTGAATGTCAGAAAGGGGACAGATTGTTTTATTTCTGTCTAGAGTGGCCAACTGCCCCACTGTCCTCCGCGTGGTCCATCTGGTGGTACCCAGTGAGGCCATCCAAAGCCTTGTACAAAATCCCATAAGAGAACAGTCAGGGAGAATGGGGGCAGAACCACATTTTATGCAAAGTTGAATAGTGACATGGAGTTCTGATTGATAATCAGGGTAAAAGAAGTGTCATGTGGGAAAGGGAAATTTTGAAGATGCCAATTAAGTAAGCCTTTCTCAAAGGGTTTTGAGAAACCCTTTGCAGGACAGTTCCTGGACAAGCTGGGTTGCTATCACATTTCTTGGTCCTTAGGTCTGGGGTCCCTCTCTGAGAGAAGGTCCAATCACTGAGAGTGACTGGTCTGGCTGGGGTTGGAGCTGGGTCACACACCTGCTGCTATGCTGGGGGCAGATGAGGGGAGCAGTGAGGGAGTGAGCTGGGAGCCCTGTTGGGAGACAGGAGCTGTGGATCAGGGAGAGAGAAGCCTAACACAGTGTTAGGTGGTTCCTAGAGAGGGAATGGTCAGAGTGAATTCACGGTGAAGGAACATGTGGGAGTGTCTGGGAAAGAGCGAGTGGTATGCTGGCTGGAGTCTAGGGGTGCAGAAAGACAGCTGTGGGAGTTGAGGCTGGGAGAGGGTAGGCATAGGGATTAGGGAGGGTCTCAAATGCCAAATGGGGAGTTGCTTTCCGCTGCAGACAACAGAAAGCCTATTCACTGGAATGCAGCCCAGCTTCAAGAGGAATAGCTTGTAGTAGGGGCAGAATGGAAGCAGGAGGTAGATGCACCCATGGGAGCCCTGGCTGGCTGCTGGGAGGTGAGAGCAGAGCTGGGAATTAAGTTCTATGAGACTGTGGTTCTCTCATTGCATCTCACAGTTGCTGAGTGCCTCCATGCCTGCAAAACCATAACTGGGTTCTGCTCTGCCCACACCGTGGGAAGCCACTCCAGGTTCCCAGATAGTGCTCCACACCAGGGCTGAGATCCACCCTGATTTTGGTTTCCCAGTCCCTTCCCTACTCTGGGAGGGGCTGATAGCTGATCCCTAGGCCTCTCAGATTGTGGTTTCTGTCCCAATTAACCCTTCTAGGCCAAGCTGGAAATCTGAGTCTCAACTCTCAAAGAGGGGGTGTGGGCTGGCAGGGGGACACAGGGAGCTCCACAAGGGACTCTTCTGAAGCCAAGAAGTGAGGACCACTGTATTGCAATTGCAGGTCACTTTTAGGCTCAGCCAGGGAGAAGGGAACGAGAGAGAGAGAGAGAGAGAGAGAGAGAGAGAGAGAGAGAGAGAGAGCTCTCACAAGTGAGCAGGGTCAGGGGGTATCAGGCAGCAAGCTGATTAAGAGCCTCTTCCCCACCCCCCTGCCCTGCCTGTCTACCTGAGTTTTAAAATTTTGTTCAGTGCTCGGTTTGTTTTGAGAAGCACTAGCTTCACTGCTTTCCCTGTGTAGGCAGTTGGGAACTATTATTTAGCGAGCCAGCAGCTCAGTTTGCCCATCCATACAATGGGGAACCTAACAGGGAAGCCTGCAAGCTAATGCTAACACCTACCATCACCACCACCACCACATGCAAATGATTGCTGCTACTTCTAAAGTGCCTTTTCTAAGCAGATAATCAAATGCAGTCACTCCTGGGGGAGGCACAGGTTATATTCCAGCTTGGACATGGATAGATGTATCCTGGGCAAGTCATGTGCTCCTTCTTGGGCTCTGCAGAACCCACACTCATGGCATTCCTATTTATTCCTATTATTGACAACTCCTGTGAGCATTGAAATGCAAGTCCTGGATCTCCCAGTATCTTGCTATGTGATCCTGGGAATGGTGCATCCCCAATCTAGTCCTTGCCTCACCTTTTATAATGCATGACTCTATCTGAAATGCTTTTCATCAAGGACCTTTTTTCCCAGTTATTTTGTCATGTCAACCCCACCAAGGAGTCATCACTTTCCAGGAACAGGATGAGTACAGAAACCTGAGTTCTCCAGAAAGGTGTGAATGTTTGAGTCAGGGGGGGAATTTCCTAGGGCATCTAGGACTTTGAGCTGTCTGTAGAGGATGCCTGAACTGGCACTGACTCAGAGAGAGGCCCCTTCCTGCTGGCTCTCCTGTCCTGCAAAGAATGGTGAGAGAGAGAGAGAGAGAGAGAGAGAGAGAGAGAGAGAGAGAGAGAAGTGGGGAGGGAGAGAGAGGATATATGTGGGTGTGTATGTGTGTCCAAATGTCAAGCTATCCCCAACTTGGGGCTGGAACTGAGTGGTCAGGGTCAAGTTTATTCCATAGTTGAGGAAATGACTGTACAGAGTCCAGAACCCAAGGTTTCCAAAGAGCCTCAGCTGGGAGTCAGGCTCTCAGCTGCCCTGCCCTGCCTCTAACTGGCACCCCAGCACCAAGATGCTTTCAAATACCTCCCCTTGAATGCCATTATCACAGTCACCAGTACAGCTGGAAACATGAGGTGAGATGCATTCTAAGGATCAGATTTCCAAGACGCAGAAAGGGGAGAGGTGACATGCTCCTGCCAGTCCTGCCTTTCTCCCTTTCTGCAGCCAGAGCCACAAGGCAGCGCTGTGGTGCTGGTAAGGGTTCCCAGCCAGAAAGGGAGGCTGCTAGAAGTTATTTTGGGGTCTCTGTTCTCAAAAACAAAACGTTTTTTCATTTTTCTGTTTTTTGGCTCAGGGCATATGAATCACTTGAGGAGAAACTGAAATATAGTTCCTAGTCTACTAGGTCAGGGTGGGACCTGAGATTGCAATTCTAGTAAACTCCCCAGGGATGCCCAGGCAGCTGGGCCCCGGTCCCAGAGGTGAAACAACAGGGAGGGCTCCCCTCCCATTCTACACCTCTCCTGGCCTTGGTAGAGGTGCATCATGAATTCAAATGACCAAAGCAAGAGGAGTTAAAAGACCAGAGGGTGAAAGGGACTGTGCCTAATTTTATACATGGTGAAACTGAGGCCTACCCAGTGCTGGAAGGAACTGCATTCAAAATCTCATGGCAATGTGGGGACAAAGTCAAGACTCAGGCCTCTGTGTGAGGAAAACACACAAAAAAGCAAATTCAGAAAAGACAATGAGTGTTAACAGCGCTTTCTCTGGGCAAACTACGGGTTCTTTTGACCCCCCCCCCTTTATTTTCCTCCTCCTCCTGTCCCCTTTCTCTTACTTGTATTTTTTTAAAACAATGAACACATCCTGGTTTTATGATAAGAAAAAATAATTTTAATAAAAGAAAATTCTCACGGAGTTCTTACTAAATGAGATTATGCTTATGAATGGGCTTGATAAACTGAAACCACGTAAGGCAACTTCAGGTCCTCGGAGTGGAGTTCAGTTCAAACAGTCCAGAAATTACTTCAAAGAGGTTCTTTTTACTATTCTGGGAACGCGAACCATCGCCCTGAAGAGGGTCACCGCCGCTTCCAACACCATCCACCTTGAGTCGCTTCCTGCTCCCTCTTCGCCTCTGCAGTCCGGACACATTCCCCAAAGCGCAGGCTGCAAGGATCTTCCCCCTCGAATCGGGGAAGAAGGCTTCCTAATCCGTACCAAAGGACCTCGGGCCAAGTCTACTTTTGTTGCTGGTTTCCTACGCTTAATTGCAAAGCAAAGTTAATTTGAAAGAAAATAAATGTTACCGCTTTGGGGCGAATTCTAACGAGCCTTGGGCAATTAGGGAAGAACGCATCTAATTACCCACAGCCCCGGGGGCGCCTGCACACGATGCTGGAGTGCAAGGCCTGGAGAGGGTCAAGCTGGCTTTCCCTTCTCCTAATAGGAAGAGGAAGTAAAGACACAAAGAAACGCACCTCCATCCTCTGAGCCCCCAGACGAGGGTGTCAGAGGTCCCCTTCTCGTGTTTGGGGATTCCTAGAGTTAGAACGTCCCAAGGTGCTGCGGTGGAATGTTCTCAAAATCCTAGGGTCAGACGCGCTGGAGTCCGGGTGGCGCACACTCCCTGCGCTGCGCGCATTCATGCTCCGCACGGGTGGCGCCCGAGGTCTGGGTATCGCTGGCTCGGGCGGGAGACTGAGAAGGGCTGTCTCTGCCTTTAACGCCCGGCTTCCAACCTTCGTGTGTCTCCCTGTCCCTGGGGCGTCAGCTGCACGTAGTCAGTCCTTCTGCGCAGCGTCCTCTCTGTCCTGGTGCCAACTTTTGTTTTTGGCATAATCTCTCATCTGTCGCCCAAACCAGCAAGGAGTTGGCGGGCCGAGGTGGCGAAGACAGGCAAGCAGTTTTCAGTCCCATCTTTTCCCGGGGCCTTCCTCCAGGAGGTTTTGTGTCGCAGCGGCGATACAGGGTATATATAGAGAGAAGGAGGGACAGATGCCTTTCCGCCCACCTATGTCGTTCCTTTGCAAAGCGTTTTCACCCCTGGTCTTGTTTAACTTCAGGAGGTCCCTCTGAGGTAGCAGATGCAAATTCCCATTTTACAAGCCAGGACGCTAGAGGAGGGACTGGCTTCACGTTAATGGCATTATCAAAGCACTCGACTTGGTAATTAAAAAACAAAGCAAAGCAAGCAGAGAGACACACTCAATTCCCTGCTTAACTAGGTGCAAAAACTGCTCTTTTCCAGCTCCAGTATGGAGGCTGGGCTCTCCCCAACCGAGGACAGAACTCCAGGTGGAAGACTCAATTTCTGCTTCTGCGGTCCTGACCTCTATGTCTGGGGCTGGCTGTCTAGCTGCTCGCATGGAACCTTGCATCCATCCATACCCGGAAAGGTCCACAAGGAGAGGAGGGAGACCCAACACCTGGACTTTTCCACAGTCACAGGGCTGGGTGGGTGCTCCAGCTGCCACCTGCCTTCAGGTGGTAATTTATCAATCCCCAAACCAGGAAGAACAACACTTAGACCTGCCAAAACTGTCCACAGCAGTAACCATCAGAGCACATTGCTATTAAGCACCTGCATGTGGCTAATTCAAAGTTAGACAAGTTGTCAGTGGAAAATACATTCCAATTTTGAAGACATAGCATGGCAAAAGAGTAAAGCATATCAACAATTTTTATGTTGAGTACATGTTGAAATGATATTTTGGATATATTGGGTTAAATACAATATATTATTAAAATTAATCTCACCTGTTTCTTTTTATTTCATTAATATGACTACTAGGAAATTTAAAATTACATCTGTGACTTGCATTCTACTTCTATTGGATACCACTGATTGAGACAAATACTTGTCTAGACTGAACCATGTTCACATGTCTTTGTGAACAGAACCATGCAGTCCCCCAAACAAAAAGAAATTATTAATAGTTTTCATACAAACTTCTTCACAGTCCCACCCTTTCCGACCAAGTTAACTATGCAGAAAGAGGCCTAATTTCGCTTGCCAGAACTAATGCTTAAAGGTTTTTTTTTTTTAATGAAAAAGTCATTCATCTTACCACTTAGTTTTATCTGAAAGCTTTGATGGAGCCTCCGATATATTTAATGCTGGAAGTCCCCCCCCCACACACGCCAAAATCAAAACTTATAAGATTTCTTAAGATAAAGGTGGGAGAGTTGCTAGATTTTCTGATTTTGGTGAGCCTGTTGCTTAAAACAAACGAAAAACACCAAGATATCAAACAAAGTTAAAAATCCAGTTTCTTTCAAAGCTCACTTCATTGACCATCCAATTTAAATGTTCTTTTTCCTTTCTGCATGGGAAGGCTGCTGAGGTGTCGTAGAGGGAGCCAGGAATGGAAGAGCTAACCCCAACTATTGAAAACCATCACCAACCAATTCCCCTGAGTTCTCTCACCTCTGAACATTTTAGCTCACCCATTGGGTCCAGGGCCGCTTTTTGAAAAGAAGCTGTGGATAATGGGTGAATGTGTTTCTATTTGCCTCACTGGAAATCAGATTTATGGCAGGGCAGTAATAGCTGTGGGATGACCAGCACATCCTGCTCAAAAGAGGCAATGAATTATGATATAATTGCTGCTTGGGGCTAATCCTGGGACTTCAGGTACTTGCTATGATATGTACCAATTCCTTGAGTGATGGTTAGGCTTTGGATTGCTTCTCAGAGGCCCTGGGTGGCCCACCAGTGCTGCCAAATATGCAGGGTGGCATCCAAGATGATGGTGCTCTTAAGTCTAATATGGGAGGGTTGGACTGGTAGAGCCCTATTGTGTAACAGGGAGACTGAAGGGTTTGAAGGTTTGGAATGGGACGAGTCTCACTGGAGAGCTGACTGAGCCCTAGGCCTGCAGTTCTCAGAGGCAGGGAAAACCAGCCGGATCAACCAGAAGAGATTTCCTCTATTTAAAACAAATCTAAAAACACCTACTTCTTTTGCAAACTTGTCCTCACCCTCAGAAGAAAGGCGCTGTCCCGGCCTTTTATTGTAGTAATGTGATCGAAGGTACAAAAGGCCTGTTTTGCGCACCACAGGAAAAAGTGAAGCTATACGACTCCCGGTGATTCGGATCCTGGTGGAGACACTATGTTGTCCCCCACTTCATCCTTTATTGCCACGGACCCTCCCTGATAGAATGCCAGAAAGGCGTGTTCTTTGGGGCTTCCCCCCATCGAGGGTCTCTTGGGTCAGTCCAAACGCTAAGGGCAGCCTTTCCTCAACTCCATTTACAAAGCAAATCAGTGTTAACACGGTTTGGTGGATATTGAGCCTCTTCAGCCCTCTCGGTCCCTTTCTCATGGGTCCCAATCGATCCTCTTTCTAGTCCTGTTCTCAGGTCACGGGGATATGTAGTTCGTGTAGACAGCCAAAGTATCTATTTGTTTTCATTCCTTTTCTTGGATCACATGGCGGACACGAACCTATCTACCCCTCCAGGATAGGCGGTGGCATGGCGGGCATGGTAGGCCCCTCCACTGCTCCCTCCCAGTTGCCCGCCAGGATTGTAGCAAGGCCCTAGCGCTCCAAACTGGCCTGGCGACGTGCGCCCGTAGAAGTCCACTGTGGCCTCGACTCCGCCACTGCTGCCACCCGCCGGGGACGAAGCGGGTCCCGCCAGGCGGCCAGCTGCAGCGAAGAGCGCACTGCTGGCGGCTTGAGGGTACGCTCCGTCCGGACCTGCATAGGCAGCCGCATAGGTGGAGGGGTTGGCTGGCCGAGCTCCTGAGCAGCCCGTGGTCTGGTAGCCGGTGGTAGTGGCGGGGGCGCCTGCAGAGGCAAAAGCGCAGGAACCGCCAGGCCCAGACGGCGCGGGACCCAGATCTGGGCTGAGCGGCCGCTCAGGAACCAGGCCGAAGACACGGCAAGGGCTCGGAGATGCGGAGGGGTAGTAGACTGGAGGCGGTGCGGCGAGCGACGGCGGTGCATAGCCCGCATACACCGCACCGGGGTAGGGCGTGCGTGCGGCTGGCATCGCTCCCGGGAAGATGGCTGCAGCGGCGGCGGCCGCGGCTGCAGCTGCCGCCGCCGCCGCGTCGTGCATGTAAGCCGGGTAAGTGGAGAGGTCCGAGCGCTTGAAGCGCTTTCGGCGGCGCAGGAAACTGCCGCTCTCGAACATGTCCTCGGCGTTGGGGTCCAGCGCCCAGTAATTGCCCTTCCCGGGGCGGCCGGCCTCGCGCGGGATCTTGAGGAAGCAGTCGTTGAGCGTGAGGTTGTGACGGATGCTGTTTTGCCACTTTTTGGGATTGTCGCGGTAGAAAGGGAAGCGTTCGGTGATGAATTTATAGATGCCACCCAGAGTGAGGCGGCGCTCGGGCGCGTGCGCGATGGCCATGGCAATGAGCGCGATGTAGCTGTAGGGCGGCTTCCCGCGCTGCAGGGGGCGCTTGCGCCGCCGCCCACCCGCGCCCCGACCCACGGCCTCGGCCGGGACCCCGGGCCCAGCAGACGCGGCCTCGCCTCGCTCCTCTTTCACCGCAGCCAGCGCCTCCGGCTGCGGCGGTGGCGGTGGCGGCCCGCTCTCGGCGGTCATGGCTCAGCCGTCCGCAAGTCTCCAGGCGATTGCGTCGCCGGCCCCTGCCGAGGGTCGGAATCCGGACCAGTCTGGGAGGTGGGGCTCCGGACGTGGGATCCCTGGAACTGACGCTAGGGCCCGCGGTGAAGAGCTCTGGGAATCTGGCACTAAGAGCACAACTGCTTGGGCTGGGGCGCGCTGGAAGCTTGGTGCCTTCGATCACCCGGATAGCACTGTACGGACAGAGGCTCGAGAGTGCCCTGACCACCGACGGCTCAGCTCCTGTTCTGGAGTTTAAGGCCAGGCGGCGGTGCTGGGACCGGAACTGGGCTCCGGTCACCGGCCGAAGGGTACTTTGTGCGCTGGTGCCAGTGAGTGAACCGGTCCGGAAGTGGTCTTCGGGTTTGGGCTGCTGCAGCTGATCTGGGATTCCTGTAGGTCCGAAGATAGCCGTCGAGGCCTTCAGCGTAGAGGAGGTTGCAGGTTCGGAGGCCAGAGGCGAGGGTAGTTAGTGCCGGCGCGGGGCTTTCTGGCGCGGGCCGCCCATTTCGCGCCGCTGCGGCCCAGGTGGCGGGCCGTACTTAGTGTAGGGAGGCGAGTCCTGGCAGTGAGGTCTCGGCGATGGTCAAGTGGGGCGGCCGGCGACAGCTCCCCTTTGCTGTGTTGGACTCCAAACTCCAGGACTGCTGGCGAGGTGCTGCGGTGCTCACACCCTGACCAGCTCCTCCCTCCGCCGGCTTCTCCTTAAAGGCGGCAGCAAGCGTGGGGCGGCGCCGGCTACCTGCCCGCCCCCCCTCCCCCGATTGCCCGCCCCGCAGGCCTCGGGCTCACCTCTTCAGGTAGGATAAGTTGTGGCGGCGCAGCGGGAGCCCCAAAAACGTCAGAGTGTGGAGGGCGCTCGGAGATGCTGAGGCCAGGCCAACGGGAGACCCGGGCCAAGAAAGCCTGGGGATAACTAGGTGCCTGAACTCAGCGCTTTCGGATTTCCCCCACCTCTGTGGGGGGCTGGGACTCACAGGTAAAAGGAAGAGCTCGCCTCATTCTCCTGTCCTGAGAGGGTGAGAACTGACCTGGGGCGGGGTTGGTTGGTTATTGTGGGGTGGAGGACAGAGCGAGCGGGAGAAGTTCCAAGTAACTGTCTCCCAAAGCTTTTCATTGTGATTTCCAAACCCTAAGTGGGCTGCCCTGCCCACTCCAGTCACATACTTCAGACGACGATTCCCAGGCCCGAAAGGGAAGATGACTTGCCACCATCCTACCGCGACTTCACCGCAAAGAGGAGCCTTCTACTTGCGCCTCTTTTAGGACTGCGCTTCCAGCTGTGTGCCAGAGGTAGCCACTTTCCCTTTTTTCGGTCCTAGGTTCCTTGACTGCACCCAGGCTTTGGATCTCAAGGGTTCTTCTGTTGCCGATATTTAGGGAACGCCCCTTTACCTTCGCCTTTGAGGGGCTTGGGACTTCTCTCTGGGTGATGAAAAGTGGACACTAGGCTCCTGCCCTCTCGCGGAAACGGCCTTCTCCAGTTCCCCCGGGTCAGGGAGGACTTAAGGTAGCTCTCAAACTAGCAAGCAGCCCCTTCCCGCAGCACGGCGGGTGCCACTGCGGGTAGACGTGTCTCCCCGGGAAGGGGCAGACAGGCTGGACCCGTTTGCTTCGCGGTTGTCTGATTTCTAATTAAGTTTCCTGTAGTCCCGAAGGTAGGACTCGGTGCTAGCCTGGGACTCGCCGTGGGGCTGCCTCGCCGACTTGGATGCACTCTGTGGCCATTGTTGGGTCGTCCCTTCCTCCTCGAAGGACCTCAGGGCATGTGCGGATCTACAAGGCATTGAAGCAGGTTCTGGAGGCTCTGGCTAGGAAGCAGCTTTCCCGTGGGGGCTGTGGGTACATGGCTGAGCGAAGGAGGGTGCCTCAGGAGCTCCGGAGTTCTCAAGTAGATGTTTCTAGTCTGCAATGCGTGGCACGGCCTTCTGGGATTTCGGTTGCGTTCTTCAGGGAACCCAGAGCAGGATCTGCCCCCGCCCCCGCCCAGCACTGGGCAGCCGTCTTCGGAAGAAAGAGGCAAAAAGTCCAGATCCTCGCTGCTCTGAAGTAGTCATACGGTTTGCTTGTCTTCCCTAGCACAGAGGCTGGAAAGAATGGAGAGGGGTTTACACTCTCTAAACAAAACATCCAGTGTCCTACTTTCAAAGCAAAAGAAGCAAAAAACCAGATTTCCTCCTGCTTCGTTTTTCTTCAAAAGGAAGAATTTTAAAAACTTTTATTTTAACTGGGTTGTATCATAGGAACCTTTTAATACTGATTCTGTTTTTCTGTATTTCCAAGATTCTGAGATTTAGGTTTCCAGAATTTAAATTTTGGACCATTATCCCAACATCATTCTGTAAAGTTCTTCGTCTGTGGTCATATTTTTATGACTTTAAGCTTCTGGTCAAAGTCTAAAAACCTAGGTTACATATTAAGATGCTAGAAGTATGTATGGCTTTGTGCCTGAAACTATGATGCCACAACTGGGAGCTGCCATTTCTCCAGTTTTAGGTATATATTTCAGCTCTAAGGTATATGCTATTTAATTTGAATTCATGTCTACCTACGAATGTCTAATTGGAAGTTTTGGATCCTGTAAATCCACAACTCTCTTCTTTCTTAATTCCAAATTGTGAGTGCTGGATCCACTGTTTTGTAGCTCAAAGAATCTTATTCTAGTAGTTTTTCTAATATTTATTTCTGTTCATTTAATGTTTAGTCCCATGACTTTATGATTCTGTATTTTTGAACTCCAGTGATTGGCTACAAGCCTGCTTGTCTCAGTATTTTCTGATCTTCAGTGTTTCATTCTTCTAGAATTCTGATATCTCACCCTCCCTCTCCTCTCCTCTCCTCTCCTCTTCTCTTCTCTTCTCTTCTCTTCTCTTCTCTTCTCTTCCCTTCTCTTCTCTTCTCTCTCTCTCTGTCTCTGTCTCTCTTTGTTGCTAACCAGCTACACCTCTGCTGCAGATCAAGACCTAGCCTCCTGACATTAGAATTCTCAAGATCATGCTTCTAAGATTTTCATGAACAAAGGAGCCCTAAGATTCCATCCCATAAATGTTTTATTCAAATAATTGCACTTTAAAATTTTGAACTTTGACAATTCTCTGACTCCACAATGTAAAATTGAGAATAAATGATTTGATGAGTATAAGGATCATGAGTTTACCCGTTTGGATCAAAATCATACCTAAAAATCTCCGTGCCAGTGTATTTCTTTGCTTTTCCCTTTACTTTCTTTTTGATTTCTTGAGTAGGAGTGGGGTGGTCATGGTTAAGTCTTTCGCTCTTTATGTTTGTGGAGCCACTAACTCCACTGAGAAACATTTGACAGCTAGGAAGGGTGAATTCTCGTCCCTTGGAAATCATTTTCCCAGTCCAACAGAGGTGGGATTTTGTGGCCATTTCTCTCCATTATTCTGCCCCCTGTATTCCCAACACCCCTTGGGGAAACCTGTATCATTGCAGGCCATTTTATATGTGTGTGTCCACGCGGGCAGTGGGGGGAAGGGCTCTGTAGAAGCAGCTAGAAGCTCTTCTGTAACAACTACTTTTCCTGGTTTTAACTCCCTGAAGGAGTTTGTAAATAAAAATGGAGATCCAAGGAGTTGTGGAAAATTCTTCCACCTCTCTTGACCCCAATGCTCCTTCATGAGGATGCAAAGGTCACCAAACTGGTCTGCTTGAGGAAATCTGGAAATTAGAGCTGGAAGGAGTCTGGGCCCACCCAGCTTGTGGAAGAGTTGTTGGACTGAAAGTGAAACAGGTCTTCTGGCCTGTACTCCTGGCGGGGTGGCATCTCTGTCTTTTCCTGGGTTCTCCGAGCCTTGCTTGTGCTTAATTCTTGAACCTGGGCTACTCTCTGATCCAACAAAGAAGGTGCATGCAGGAATACTTGCAAATCTGATCCAGGCATCTTCTTACAGCAGCAACACAGTGATCTCTATTAGGGGCAATATGTCAAGCTGATCAGGCTGTCGGACCTCAGCATCAGAGCAAAGCATTGCCACAAGTGACCTGCATCACACAACCCAGCAGACCACTGTGGGCGTTAGTCCAAGCACCTCGGATTTGTGAGGGCTTCAACCCCAGACTCCTGACTGGCCCGGAAGCTTTGAACCATCCCGAGCGCCTCTTAGACCTCAGTTTCCCCGTCTATGAAGTGGGGTCCCTTATCTGTTCCCTCTATTTCACCCAGTTGGAAGAATGAAGTGGGGATGCACTGCCCACCCGTGAGCGTTTTCTTCACCTTTTGTTTTCTGGTGGAAAAAGAGAAGTTGCTAGGGAAGGATTCAAGACTGTTTAAATGGGCCGAGATAAGGTGCCCCGGGTCGAATCAGTAGCGGTTCGGTAAGACACTTTCTGTGGTCTAGCTGGGGTTTTGAGTCTCGGAGGCCACTGGCCAGCATGGACTCTTTCGCTCTCAGAGCGTCGCCGGGGACTCCCGGTGCTTGGTCGGAAAGTAACCTAGCGTCGAGTGCTTTGTGGTCGCTAATTCACTTAAAACTGTGAACAGGATTATCTTTTGTAAAAATTATTTTTTGGTTGTAGATGTACACAATACCATTGTTTTATTTTTAGTTATTTTTATGTGGTGCTGAGGATCGAACCCAGTGCCTTTCGAGTGCCAGGCAAGCACTCTACCCCTGAGCTACAACCCAGCCCCTAGGATTACCTTCATCCCCAAGCATCCGACATTTAAAAAGGGAGAGAAAACGCCTTTGGGTTTGCTCGAACCCCGCCAACCAGCCTCCCGGTTTACCGGGGCGGGGGGCGGGGGGCATTTCGAGTGTCAGCCTCCTCCAAACTCCTGCCCCGGAGCCCTGTGCTAACGCCGCCCACCCGGGTCCCGGAGCTCTCAAGTCTCGGAGCGCAGGAGTCGGGCTGGATGTCGGGAGCTCCGCCGCGATGCAGAGAAGCGGAAAACCGCCCCAGAGCGCGCGGACAAGTCCCACTGCGCAGGGTGGTGGCAGCGCTGCCCCCAGGTTAGCTCCTCACGCTTTCCACTGTGTTAGGTGAGGTTTCCGACCCGGGACGGAGGACCACAGGACACCTAACGCGTTGGCTTACATTGAGCTGGGCCACCGGGAGGGAAGGGTCGGATGTGGCGGTGGACACTGTGGGGACAACCGGGGCCTGGAACAGAGGTGGCTGCGAGAGAGGAACTCTGCTTTTTTTTTCAGGCTGTGCCAAATGCATGTGGATTAGTTTCTGGGGGGCGTAGGATCCGCTCTCAGTGAATGTCTGGCCTCCGGGTTTGTAGGACAGGACTCTGGGACTCCTGGAGGCCAGAAATTTGTACGGAAGATTGTAGATGTTCTTTTTGGGGAGCGGGGAGTTTCAGGTTTGCAATACAAACTCCCCTCCCCCTTCAACAGGGAGTCGCTGTAGACTGGATTCTAGTTCAACCATCAGACAAAGGAAGAGCCCACGACTCGACCTCCGTCCCCCGCCAGCCTCTCCAGAGATTCTTGACTCCTGCCCTAGCTCGGCGCTCCTACGTCCTGAGAAGCTCGCTCCGCAGCTCAGTCCCAGCACCTGCTCTAGAAGAAGCGGAAGGGCTGGTGGGTCTCCTGTCGACCCCAACGCGTCTGGTTGACTGCTTGGCGCCCACAGCATGAGGCAGGCGTGGCATGATGAGGCGGTGGCTAGGAAACTGCTAAAAATACTCGAGGACTGCCCAGCTCCGCGTTGTGCCTAGCTTTTCTGATCCCCCACCCCACCCCCGCCTTTGTCTCTATCTCTCTCGTCCTGGGATTGTGTGTCTGTCTTGGACTTACCATTATCGGTTTGCCTTTGTTAGGATTAGGTGCATTGGTGTCCTCCCTTTCTGGGTGTCTCCCCAGTCAGTCCTGAAGGGAGATGGAAGGTGCTGGCCAGGATCTTCCAGCCAGTTCTCTTTGCCCATAATAGTCTCTTCCCTCCTGGAGGATGGTGCAGAGTGGCAAGGCCAAGAGAGACGGACATCCACCTGGGAGGACCCTGGGTGTGGTGAAGTCATGATCCTTGGGCTTGCAGCTTAAGTGCCTGTCCCTCATTCTGCTCTCTGGGCTCTGCAAAACTGACCAGGGAAGAGGAGGGACCAGGGTTACAGGGTACCAGCCTTCTCAACACGTCCAAGGTTTCAAACAACCCTCTCAGAGATACTCAAGCTTTCTGTCTATGCACAAACTCAGGTCACTTGGCTGCCCAGAGGCCCTCATTATCCCAGTGGCAATAGAAAGGCACACTTTCCGGGACGTGACATTCAGGGCCTTCCCTACACAATTCCAATTCCATCCATGTCCACCTCCCCTCCCCCTTGGTCTTTCTTTTTGCCAGTGTTTGAGGACACCACTCTCAAGGAGCTCCCAGATAAGTGAAGAGACACACAATCAAATAATCTCCCCACAAAACATGTGACAAAAGCTAAAACCTAGTCAAGCTGGGGCAAGTCCTAGGAGGGAGTGTTTGACCCATTCATCGTGGTATCAAGGAGGACTCCGTTTAAGAGAGGAGATATTTGAGCTGAGGAAGGGAGAGTCTGGGCTTTTCCAGGCTCAGGATGGGAAATGTGGCTTCCTGTCCTTGGGCACCCAGATCATCAGCACAGGGCACAAGGCAGCTCTCCTGTGACAGCCTGTTACTCAGTTACCAGTGCCTGCCTCTGCCTGTTCCTAACTGTGCAGCCTTGGGCCGGTCCTTGTTCTATTCTGAGCCTCATATTTTCAATCTATAAAATAGGGCTAATGCTATGCCATAAGGGAGTTGTGAAGGCTAATAATATTAACTTGCACATACATAACTCTTATGTACACTGTTTTAATCACTTTAAACATTAAATACAATAATGTATCAGGAGACCCGGGGCTCATGCAGGTCACTAGCTGGGCACTAGGGGTTCATCCAGGAGAACCCACAGAGAACTGGATCTGGAAGCCATGGTAACTGAAAGATAGCCTATCCAGGCAAAGGAGCAAAGGAGCCCAGAAGCAGGAGTCTCATGGACAATGAATGGGCATGAGGGGATGTTCAGATCAGAACAGCACCTTCTGCCCTAGATTCAGATGTGAAGGACCCTGGGATGTTCTGGAGCCTAGAGACAAAAAGTTGTATTGGAAGAAAATTTTGGAGAACTTGGCTTTGCTGGATAGGGGTCCCAGGGTCTTGCAGGGGCAGCTTTTATCCCTGGTATCCTGGAAAGTAGGGACTTGGATCTGTCCCTGGATCTGGCCTCTGTCTGGGCCAATCAGGCCAAACAGTTTGGCAGGAGAGTGGGGAAAGCTTCAGCGCTAGGTGGGTCTCAGCTTTGGTGAGTTCAGACGCATAGTTTCAGTCCTGAAGTCATCAGTATGCTCACTGTGTTTACTAGCCAGTGGGGAAGGACTCCAGGACTAGTTAGGGAAAGTAGGCTTGCTGTTGTAATGTGGGTCTGGACATAATCCAGCAGTGAAAAAAGGTGAGAAACTGTTGTTGGGTCCCTGTATGAGGCCTCAACCTGGATGGATGGTGTGTGTGTGTCCCTACTTTCCCTGACTCCTGGCCAGGCCAAACTGCCCCCAGTGGGACACTGAACTGCTGGAACTTGGCTCTGGGTCAGTGGATTCACATAGTAGGAAAGCCTTCAATTCATGAAATGGTTCTGGGGATAGAGAAGAATGACAGGAAGGAGAAGAAAGGTCTCTCTGGAAATGGCCAGGAGGTGGAGTTGACAAAGCTTAGGAGATGCCATCAGTTAGCTACTGTGTAGGAGTCAGTGTCTCAGAGGCTGAATTGTCCCCTATGAGCCTGTCTTACACAAGGAAGGGGCCTAGTAATGAGCTAATGAATCACATCATTGCCCTCCAAAGTCTCTGCAGGCTCCTGTCACTTCCATTTTCCAAAACTGACACTATGGTAGACTTCCTATTATATTCCTGTATCTAGTTTGGGGCAGTTCCTCACCGCCTGGGCATTTGCTGGCCAGAGATGGTTGACATCTGCTTTACCCAGTGAGTGAGCAAGACTGTGGAAGTTCAGGTAAGCAGCTCTACCTCTTTCCTCAGATTCACTTTGCCCACCCATCTCCTAGTACTCTTCCTTGGCACCAGGGTATCTCAAATTTGGCATTTATGATATTGAAACAACCTAACAGATGAACAGAAATGGAGGATTTCTACCAAGAGAAGAAAAAGGAGTGTCCTTTGTCCCACACCCTGGGCATGCTCAGCATTTTATCAATGACTTAGAAGAAGACACAGAAGGAAGCTGATTGGGCTGTGGCTGACCAGGATGAGACACTGATGCTGTAGCTGACAGACCCAGGGCTTGCATTAATCCGTGGTCTGGGAGACTGAGCCAAAACCAACAAGAAGACATTTTAAAAACTGTTATGAAAACATTGTAACTTTAAAGGAGACAAACCAAGAAGAAACAAGTTCCCCCCATGCCAATTACCTGTCATTCTTCTACTAGGTTTTCTGTTCTGTGTTTTTTCTTTTGTGTTTTTATGTATATACAGAATTTGTATGTTTACATAGGTGGAACCATAACGTATGTACAGTTTTGTGGTCTTTGTACACAGTGCATTTGCATTATTTTGTAAACAAAACTACATGTTGCTTCTCACTTCTTTTTCATCAGTAATTGTGAAGGAAATTGTCTCGTGTTGATCTAACCCTTTCATGATAGCTGGGAAATTAGGTAATTTCCAGTATCTTTGATATAGGTGATGCTGCCAGGAATATGTTTGTATAAAGAACTTTTTATTTCTTTTGAAATATCCTTAAGACAAATTTCTAAAAGTAAGATTTATGGGGCACCAATATTTTTATAGTTCTTAATATAGTGTTATGAAATTGTCTCCAAGTATTTCTTGCAACTCACCACAGTCAAGATACTTAACATTATCTATCACACCTGAAATTTTCCTTACACACCCCTTTGTGATAAAATCATTCCCCTTTGCTATCTGTAAGCAATCATTGACCTACCCAAGACACTATAGATGAGTTTAATACAATTTTATATTGTGAAATAATATGTCTCTTTTCTCTTTCTACTTAGCCTATTTTGACATTCAGCCTTTTTTTTTTGGAACCAGGGATTGAACGCAGGGACACTCAGCCACTGAGCCACATCCCCAGCCCTATTTTGCATTTTATTTAGAGACAGGGTCTCACTGAGTGCTTAGGGCCTCACTAAGTTGCTGAGGCTGGCTTTGAACTCGTGATCCTCCTGACTCAGCCTCCCAAGTCACTTGGATTACAGGCGTGCGCCACCACGCCCGGCAACATTCAGCCCCTTTTGTGATAACAATATATTAATCCTTTTTATTGCTAAGTACTATTCCATTTTATGAATATACCACAGTTTGTTTACCCTTTAACCTGTTGCTGGATGTTTGGTTTGTTTCCACTTGGGGCGATTATAGACAAAGCAGCTCTGGATTTTTGTGTATAACTCTTCATGTGGACTTATGCTTTCATTTCTCTTGGATAATTACCTAAGACTGGAATGTCCAGGTCTCATGGTAGGTGTATGTTTAAATTTTTAAGAATCTGTTGGATTGCTTTCACAAGGTGACTGTTTTTCTGTAATTACCACTAATACTCTGTGAGAGTTCCAGTTGCTCTACCTCCTCACCAACGCTTGACACATTCAGTCTTAATATTTCCCCATTTCAGTGAGTGTATAGTAGTATCTCATTGTAGATGTAATTTGTACATCTCATAACAAATAATATATTATCAATTGCTGTGTAGCAAAAGACCCCCAAATCACTGACCTAAAACAACAAACATTTATTATTGCATAGTTCCTGTGGGTTAGGAATCTGGGGGTGGCTTAGCTGGGGGACAAGCTCAGGGTCTTTCATAAGGTTGCAGTCAGTTGGTTGGTTAGGACTGCAGTAATTTCAAGGCTGGTTAGGGGTTACAGAATCCATTTCCAGCTTCCTTCTTGTATGGTCATTGGCTGACCTCATTTCTTCATCATGTGGACTTTTCCATAGACTGCCCATGTATCCTCACAACATGGCGGCTGGTGATCTGAAAAAGAAAGTTAGAGCGAACCCAAGGTGGAAGCCAGTCTTCCAACAGCTCAGTCTCAGAAACCACATCCCACAACTTTTATTCACATTTGTTGTTGTTGTTGTTGTTGTTGGAAACAGTCAGTGGTTCCAGTCCCTACTCTGGAGGAAGGAATAACATTGTGAATGGCAAGAAAAGGGAACCACTGGGCCCACGTTAGAAGCTGTTTACTGCAATATTAAACTTTTCTTCATGTTTGCCATCCGTTATGCCAGATGTCTTTGGTAAAATTTGCCAAATTTTTTGTTGGGTTGTCTTCTTCTTGAGTTGTTAGAATTCTTCAGATTCTTGATACCAGTCCTTTGTTAGGTATATGTTTTGCAAATATGTTCTCCCAGAAAGATTGTGGCTTGGCTTTTCATTTTTGTAACAAATGACTTTTGACAAGCAAATGTAAATTTTGATGAAGTCCAACTTACTGGATTTTATTTTGTAGTTGGTGCCTTTTGTGCCTGAATTGAGAAATCTTTGCCTGAATTTTTTTTTTTTTTTTTTTTGTACCAGGGATTGAACCTAGGGGTGCATAACCACTGAACCACATCCCTGTTTTTTTTTTTTTCCCCTAATACTTTATCTATAGAGGGACAGGCTTTACTGAGTTGCTTATCGCCTCACTAAATTGCTCAGGCTGTCTTTGAACTCCTGATCCTCCTGCCTCAGCCCTGAGTTACTGGGGTATAACACCACGCCCAGCTCCTTCATTCTACTCCTAGCATCTAAGTTCTAACCATACATGGAAAATCTCTTTAAAGATATTGTGAATTTTGTGATGGCATATCTTGCAGCAATCGTTAGCTGATAAAAACCCCCAAATTTATATCTCAAGCCCAGGTCATCTTATGAACGCAAATATGATGTCATATTTGTTTGACATCGTCCTTTGGATGTCAGAAACTCAATATGTCTCAAATGAATAATGCATTTTCCTCTGCCTCCCACCTGATCCTTTCCAGCATCTCTCCTTGAAGTGTATTGCCCCCTGGACTGTCATTCATACCTGAAATTGAGGGTTATCCTTGATTCCTCACTCTCATCCTCCCTCCATGACAATCAACTGTGAAGTTCCCCCAAGTGCCTCAAGTTTGTTTATGCCTATCAATCTCATTTCCATCATCTTGGTTTAAACTGCAGTCTTCTCTTACTGGGTTTGCTGTAAGGGTCTTTAAAAAAAAAAAGCTTTATCGAGACATCATTTACATATTATGAATTCACCCTTTTAAACTGTACAATTTAAGCTGGGTGCAGGGGTGCACACCTGTAATCCCAGGAGCTCAGGAGGCTGAGGCAGGAGGATCAAGAGTTCAAAGCCAGTCTTAGCCAAAGCAAGGCACTAGCAACTCAGCGAGACCCTGTCTCTAAAAAAATACAAAATAGGGCTGGAGGTGTGGCTCAGTGGTCAAGTTTCCCTGAGTTCAATCCTTGGTACCAAAAAAATAAAATAAAAATAAAGTGTTCAATTTTGTGGTTTTGGGTGTGATCCTGGACTTATACAACCATCACCCACTATTTATTCCAGAACACTTTTTTGTCACACTATAAAGAAGCCCTGTACTATTAACAGTCACTTCTCATTTCCTCTTCCCTTGTCCCCAGCAACCACTAATCTACTTTATGGATTTGCCTATTTCTGGGCATTTAATATAAATGAAAACATACAACATGTGACCTTTTGTGACTGGCTTCTCTTACTCAGCATAATTTTCAAGGCTCATCTACGTCAAAGCATGTATTAGTACTTCATTTTTAATTGCCAAATAATATTTCATAGTTTCATATTATGTTCCATTTTTATATGTATCTTGTTTTGTTTATTTAACCTTTAGTTAGTGGACATTTGTTTGACAGTTAGGACCAATGATGCTGTGAACAGCTGTGTACAGGTGTATTTGAGGACACATTTTCCATTTTCTTAGATACATACCTAGGAAAAGGATGGCTGGGTCAATGTGTATTTGACATATTGAGGAATTGCCAGACTGTTTACTGCAGGGCTCTAACTTCTCACATTCTCACCAACATTTGTTTCTCTGTCATTTTGACTTTTATCCATCCTATTGGGTGTTGGGTAATTTACTGCAGTTTTGATTTATATTTATCTAAAGATTAATGATGTTGAGCATCTTTTTCTATGCTTATTGCCCACATGTATATCTGTTTGGGACAAAAGTCTTTCAAATTCTTTGTCCATTTTAAAATTGGTTCATTTCTCTTTTTATTGTTGAGTTTTAAGAATCTTTAGCCTATTTTGGATACAAGCCCTTCACCAGATACATGTTTTGCAAATCCTTTCTCCCATTTTTGTGTTCCCTTTTTGTTTTCTTAATGATGTCCTTTGAAGGACAAAGTTTGAATTCTGATCCATTTAAAAATATCAATTTTTAAATTTTGTTGCTTGTGATATCATATTTAAGAAATCATCACCCAATCCAAGGTCGTGAAGATTACTCCTGTGTTTTCTTCTAAGAATTTCACTCTCACAATTAGCTCTCTGATATTTTGGGTTAATATTTGTATCTAGTGTGAGGTAGGGGCCCAGCTTTATTCTCTTGCATGTGATTATTTAGTTGTCTCAGTATCATTTGTTGAAATATTGTTCTTTTCCCAATGAATGACCATGGTATCCTTATCAAAAATCCCTTGATCATAAACATAAGGGTCTAATTCTGGCCTCTGACTTCTAGTCCACTGATATATATATTTAGCATAATGCTGGAATCATACTACAGTGATTTGCTGTAGATTTGTTGTAAGTTTTAAAATCAGGAAGTATGAGTCCTCTAGCTTTGTCCTCTTTAAAGATTATTTTGAAGCCGGGTGCGGGGGTGCACGCCTGTAATCCCAGCACTTGGGAGGCTGAGTCAGGAGGATCGTGAGTTCAAAGCCAGCCTCAGCAACTTAGCGAGGCCCTAAGCAACTCAGTGAGACCCTGTCTCTAAATAAAATACAAAATAGGACTGGGGATGTGGCTCAGTGGTGGAGTGCCCCTGGGTTCAATCCTCAGTACCAAAAAATAAAAATAAAAATAAAAAATAAAGATTATTTTGACTATTCTGAGTGAATAAGTTTGCATTATCATATGAATTTTAAGATCAGTTTGTCAGTTTCTGTTTAAAAAAAGCAACAGGCTTTTATAGGAATCATGTTGAATTTGTTTATCAGTTTGGAAAGTATCACCATCTTAATAATAATAAGTCTTCTGATCTATAAATCTGGGATGTCTTTCCATTACTTAGGTCTTTCATTTCTTTCAACTAGGTTTTGTGGGTTTTAGTGGCAAGTTCTATAATTTTTTTGTTAATTTATTTCCAAGTATTCTTTTTGATGCTATTATAAATGGACTTGTTTACTTATTTTTATTTTAATTGTCCATTGCTAGCATAAAGAAATAATTTATTTTTGTATATTGATCTTGCATTGCTTAACTTTAATGAACTCATTTATTGGTTCTAGTAGTTCAATGGAGTTTTTAGTATTTTCTCTATATAGGATCATCATGTCACCTGCACAGAGAAAGTTTTTACTTTTTCCTTTCAGTCTGGTTACCTATTATCTGCATTTCTTGCCTACTTGCTTTGGCTATAACCTCCAATACCGTATAGAATGCTGGGGAGGAAGAGTGCACTTTCTTTTCTTGTTCTTGATTTCAGATAAAGCATTTGATATTCCTCATTAAGTAATCATAATTAAGTAATGTTAGCAGTGAGTTTTTTCCTTAGATGTCCTTCTTCCAGTTGAGGAAGTTCCATTCTATTCCTTTTTTTTATTTTTTGGGGAACCAGGGATTGAACTCAGGGACACTTGGCCACTGAGCCACATCCCCAGCCCTATTTTGTATTTTATTTAGAGACAGGGTCTCACTGAGTTGCTAAGGGCCTCGCTAAGTTGCTGAGGCTGGCTTTGAACTCGTGATCCTCCTGACTCAACCTCCCGAGTCGCTTGGATTACAGGCGTGCGCCACCACGTCCGGCCCATTCTATTCTTTATTGAGTGCTTTTATCATGGAATTATGTCTTGTAAAATGCTTTTCCTGCTGGGGGTATAGCTCAGTTGGTAGAG